>CM026399.1:60465667-60565630 GCA_014843695.1 Archivesica marissinica
CACGAGACCTCGGTTTAATGTCCCATCTGAAAGACTGTTAATTGTATTAGGGTCAGACGGGGGACCGAACCTGCGATCCCTGGATTACCAGTCCAGCGTGTTACCACTGGACTACAGGTCCGTCTGTAATAGCATTATTGAAATAGTTTAGAAATATATAATGTTTATGATTATTTCAAAACACTGGTTAAATAAATCAGACATAGTTATATATTATATATATGATATGATTAAAACTCGAGCAACACAACAGTCCATATAGCCAATAACAACAAAAGAGATATTATAAAATATATAGTCAAATTGAAATCTTTTTTAAAATTCTCTAAACATCTTAGAAATATGTACTCGCCCATATGTATTTATGCAGTGGCGAGTATATTTAATGGTAAAATAATTATTATCTATTATGTGTTCTAATTGATTTTAAAGGTGCATTCGTTCACGTTTACCATGATTGATCGTTCTCCAAATTTTTTGTTCATATTAAGGTAAATAAATATATCTTTGAATTTCGAAATGCTTGCTAACTTTTTTTATATTTACCACATTAATTGTCATTCATTTTGAATGAGAGAACTGATTTTATTTTATTCTTTATTTGATTGAACTGTGTCGTACTTAAACAGTACTATGTCGTATTTATATATATATGTTGTATTTAGGCAAATATATGTAGTATTTAAACAGAACTATGTCGTATTTATGAGAGCACTATGTCGTACTTAAACATAACTATATATGTCGTACTTAAACATAACTATATATGTCGTATTTAAACAGAACTATATCGTATTTAAACAGAACTATATATGTCGTATTTATGAGAGCACTATGTTGTATTTTGACAGAGAACTATGTCGTACTTAAACATAACTATATAGGTCGTATTTAAACAGAACTATATATGTCGTACTTAAACAGAACTGTGTATGTCGTAATTAAACATAATTATATCGTATTTAAACAGAACTATATATGTCGTATTTAAACAGAACTATATATGTCGTACTTAAACTGTAAGACATGTTTTGCTGAATAGGCTAGAGATACGTATCTCATTCTTTAATTAACGGCAGTCTATCATCTTAAAACATCATATATTCATTCAACCATCAATATGATACAATGCGATGATAAAGTCGTTAAATACTTATTCCAACATTAAATACGACACCTCGTGTACGATCATGGGATATGTATACAATATAATTATGCATATGTATATATTTACAGCGTTGAAGTCTTGCCGCATGTCAGATCATTATCACATAGTGCTGTTTGTTTGTTTCCGTGGTTGTAAATTGAGCAATCTAAACAAGTGCCTCGTTACAGTTTCAGATGTCCTGGCATAATCAGTAATTATATTGCCTGTAGCCATTTACTAAACGCTAGAACTATGGTAACCATGACAACACTATGCTATATACATTTAGATTCGATTTACGTAATTCCAAATATTCATACATCACAAATCCGTCCTGCTAATGCATAACGTGACCAGTTGTGAGTGTTTTAGTGTGATTGTGTGTTATATTAGTGACAGTTTGGTAACATTTTCACATGGAAAAGTGCATTTAATGAAACACATTGGTGATAATTGTTTTACAGAAATTGTATTTCTACATGCATTCTGCTGTTATTTTGGTGTGATACCTAGGTTTTCTTCATGCATTCTGCTGTTATTTTGGTGTGATACCTAGGTTTTCTTCATGAATTCTGCTGTTATTTTGGTGTGATACCTAGGTTTTCTTCATGTTTGTGTTTTTTGGTGTGTTGGTTTTGTTGAATTCTGCTGTTATTTTGGTGTGATACCCAGTTTTTGAAATTTATTTTGGGAGTTAAAGTGCTTCTCTAAGAGATAGGGTAAGTAATTTAAATTTAAAACAGGACTAGCCACTCTGAATAGTGTCGATGAAGCATAGCCGTAGTGTTTCGTTTTCATTTCAGTGTGTGTTTTATTCACTTTTTGTTTTAAATAGTATTTGCATTTAAACTAGCAACTGTGTCTGGTTACATCTAATAGTAGCGTGTCTCTATGAGAACTTGCATTATTTGAAAGGCTATTACTACACACATGAACATATATTTACATTAATGAAGCATATCTTATTCGTTTATGCAATGGGAGATATTAATTTATCCAGAGAGGGCAAGCCATTTATTACAAAAGTATTTAAATATATTTTATGTCTGTGTGTTTGTTTGTTGTGGGGGTTTAAAGTCGCAGCAACAGAAATAGATCACGTGGCGACTTGCCTGCTGTTATTGCTGGAGGAAGTCCCTTGGTGCCCCCCCCCCCGAGCAGTATTTCAGTCGCGGGAATCTGGGTAGAACCACCGACCTTCCGCAAGCCAGCTGTATTGCTTTCTCACATACAATAATTCGACACCTCCAATGGGATTCGAACCAGCAACGGTGCTTTGAAGTCAACGACTTAAACCACTCGGCCACATTGTTGATACTATATCTAAGCTTTGCGCAGCATAATTATAAAATGGTATTCGTTTGCATGTATATATATAATACAAGATGTAATTAACATGTTCTAATTTTCTTTTTCTTTCCAGCAGGTACAAGCTGCGATAATACAAATATCAAGCGATCATTGAAAACGGACGTACACGGACATATACAAACCATGGTCGTCGCTGACACTACTCCCCCGTCGCATCACGTCGTGCACGAGAAACTGGACACAATGCTCGAGAGCGTAGATATTGCGAGCTCAATGGTAAAGTGTGATGTAGATGATAAGTTTACATGCACACAGTGCGGCGATACGTTTAATGGCCGTGATGCAGTGTTCAAGCACATACAGATGTTGCATAAACAGCACGTGCATGCCAGGAGGACATTTACATGTGAGATGTGTCGATGTACATTCAGATCTATGGTAGGTGCAACCTTATTATTTGTATACAGCGTTTTATTTAGCCACACCCCGAAACTCGCGGAACGTATAGGAATCATTTTATTGATTGTGAATAGTGCAATAAATAGAAGACACTCTATTGCCACAAGCTTTCATGGTTCTATTGCATGCCTAGTATAATTCCACAAGCTTTCCACAAGCTTGCATGGGTCTATTTCACGTCTGGTGTAATTCCACAAACTTGCATGGGTCTATTGCACGTCTGGTATAATTCCACAAGCTTACATGGTTCTATTGCACGCCATGTGTAATTCCACAAACTTACATGATTCTACTGTGTGTCTGGTGTAATTCCACAACCTTGCATGGGTCTATTGCACGTCTGGTGTAATTCCACAAGCTTACCTGGTTCTATTGCACGCCATGTGTAATTCCACAAACTTACATGATTCTATTGTGTGTCTGGTGTAATTCCACAAGCTTGCATGGGACTATTGCACGTCTGGTGTAATTCCACAAACTTGCATGGGTATATTGCACGTCTGGTGTAATTCCACAAGCTTGCATGGTTCTATTGCATGCCTTGTGTAATGCCACAAGCTTACATGGTTCTATTGCACGCCTGGGGTAATTCTACAAGCTGGCATGGTTCTATTGCACGCCTGGTGTAATTCCTCAAGCGTACATGGTTCTATTGCACGCCTGGTGTAATTCCACAAGCTGGCATGGTTCTATTGCACGCCTGGTGTAATTCCACAAGCTTACATGGTTCAAGTGCATGCGTGGTGTAATTCCACAAGCTTATATGGTTCTATTGCACGCCTGGTGTAATTCCACAAGCTAGCATGGTTCTATTGCACGCCTGATGTAATTCCACAAGCTTACATGGTTCAAGTGCATGCCTGGTGTAATTTCACAAGCTTACATGCTTCTATTGCACGCCTAGTGTAATTCCACAAGCTGGCATGGTTCTATTGCACGCCTGGTGTAATTCCACAAGCTTACCTGGTTCAAGTGCATGCCTGGTGTAATTCCACAAGCTTAAATGGTTCTATTGCACGCCTGGTGTAATTCCACAAACTTGCATGGTTCTATTGTATGTCTGGTGTAATTCCACAAGCTTACATGGTTCTATTGCATGCCTGGTGTAATTCCACACACTTTCATTGTTCTATTGCACGCCTGGTGTAATTCCACACACTTTCATGGTTATATTGCATGCCTGGTGTAATTCCACAAACTTCTATGGTTCTATTGCATGCCTGGTGTAATTCCACACACTTTCATGGTTCTATTGCATGCCTGGTGTAATTCCACACACTTTCATTGTTCTATGGCACGCCTGGTGTAATTCCACAAACTTTCATGGTTCTATTGCATGCCTGGTGTAATTCCACACACATTCATGGTTCTATCGCATGCCTGGTGTAATTCCACAAACTTTCATGGTTCTATTACACGCCTGGTGTAATTCCACACACTTTCATGGTTCTATTGCATGCCTGGTGTAATTCCACACACTTTCATGGTTCTATTGCATGTCTGTTGTAATTCCACAAGCTTACATGGTTCTATTGCATGTTTGGTGTAATTCCACACACTTTCATTGTTATATTGCACGCCTTGTGTAATTCCACAAGCTTTCATGGTTCTATTGCACGCCTGGTGTAATTCCACAAGCTTACATGGTTCTATTGCACGCCTTGTGTAATTCCACAAACTTACATGATTCTATTGTGTGTCTGGTGTAATTCCACAAACTAGCATGGTTCTATTGCACGCCTGGTGTAATTCCACAAACTTGCATGGGTCTATTGCACGCCTGGTGTAATTCCACAAACTTGCATGGGTCTATTGCACGTCTGGTGTAATTCCACAAGCTTACATGGTTCTATTGCACGCCTTGTGTAATTCCACAAACTTACATGATTCTATTGTGTGTCTGGTGTAATTCCACAAACCTGCATGGGTCTATTGCACGTCTGGTGTAATTCCACAAGCTTACATGGTTCTATTGCACGCCATGTGTAATTCCACAAACTTGCATGGGTCTATTGCACGTCTGGTGTAATTCCACAAGCTTACATGGTTCTATTGCACGCCATGTGTAATTCCACAAACTTACATGATTCTATTGTGTGTCTGGTGTAATTCCACAAGCATGCATGGGTCTATTGCACGTCTGGTGTAATTAAACAAACTTGCATGGGTATATTGCACGTCTGGTGTAATTCCAGAAGCTTACATGGTTCTATTGCACGTCTGGTGTAAATCCACAAGCGTACAGGGTTCTATTGCACGTCTGGTGTAAATACACAAGCTTTCATGGCTCTATTGCATGTCTGGTGTAATTCCACAAGCTTGCATGGTTCTATTACACGCCTGGTGTAATTCCACATGATTACATGGTTCTATTACACGTCTGGTGTAATTCCACAAGCTTACATGGTTCTAGTGCATGCCTTGTGTAATTCACTACCCGAAATACATTTAATATTGCAATGGATTTATGGGATGGGGGAGAGGGTCAATTCACAACACCTGATTTTGCCGTTCATCGTGTTACCAATGGAACATGTTACTGACTTTATTCCTATATCTAAGCATAAACTTCATTTATGTTACAACGTTTGCGAAACAAGCTTAAACAACTCATACATATTATCACTTTAGTTGGCGCAGATGAAAGCGTATATATGTGTTCATTCATGTGGGACCAAACCGGAGTACCCGGATAAAGCCCACATGTCCGATATTGTGACCACCATACCATCTGATATATTTCCCGGTCCATGTATAATTTACAATATTGAAAGTTGTAAACTAATAGACTAATCTACACACGAATGACAACTAACGGTGTATTGTATATCTCCTTGTTTTTAAGACTGTTATGTTTAATATGACCTATGTTTATTGTAATATTCCCTCTGTTTCAGACTAGCCTCAGAAACCATACACGAACCCATCCGCTATTCTTCGATGATAATGCAGACCGTTCACAGACGTTCACTTCCGGGTCCACGCACTCCGACGACGTTAATGACGTCCGTGTAAACAATGAACACAGATACATCACATCTGCTGTTTCACAACATGACACTGCTATACCTATGGATGCACACACAGATAATATCGGCAATATAATCGAACAAAGTGACAACAATGGCAATACCGGAAGTAAGTTATCACGCAGGCGCAGAAGCGGTATCCCGCGGCCAATTCGAAGATCACAGATGATGGAAAACGGATGTTCATTTGCCAATGTATTGCTGGAAAGACCAACAGTAGATGGATATAGTGGCATAACAAAACAGTCTAATTCATCTGCTAACACACGAAATAAAGCGGGTACTGAGGCTCTCAGAACGTCTACCGGTATACGTGAGCTTATTGAGACACCGAGTAGATCTAGGCGACTTACGCATGTTGTAGCGAAGAGTACGAAACCAACACAAATTGTAGACAAGAATAAACAGCGAGGGTCAGTCCCAAAATCAATAAATCCCGCAAGTCATCACAGGCAACCGAATCAGAAAACGAAAAAGAATATGTCCAAAGCGCGAAAAGAAATGCGACACATGTCCCCATTTGGTAAACATGTTCCTACAGCAGTGAGTAGTCCAGTAACGAGCGCAAATAAACAGACTCCAACACTACGTGGCGGGAATACTACATCTGTCTGCGGACGAGGAACACCACTGGCTACCGGGAAAGGTACACCAGTCAATAGTAAGCGCACACCACTCAGTGCAAGAAGAGACACACATAGAAGCAACGCACACAGCTGCAAGAAGTGTGGCAAAGCTTTCCTTGACAAAGCAAAGCTGGATGTACACAATACGGTGCACGCTCGGGAGACAAGCAAATGCAGAGGACCAAAATACGCTACAAAGAACTTACTGACCCAGGTAATGTATGAGTGTTCGGTGTAAATAGTGGGCTTACGTGGCCGATTGGTAACGGTTGTTCACTTCAAATCACTTGCCCCTCACTACTGTAGGGTCGAATCCCACTGGCGGATTCTTTCAAGTGAGAATGCTCTCCAGCTAGCTTGAGGAAGGTCCAGTGGAGGGAGTAAATAAGCTCAACCATCATCACGTACATTGGGCATGTACATACGGCATTTACTGTAGTCATGGTTATTTGATGCATATCAAATAGAAGGAATTATTGTACATTTGCGGAGCCATATCCTCAGATGTTTAATCCTTAGATACGCCAAGTTGCCAGCCTCTGATACATCGATTTACAAACATCAGCCGTATATAGGCCTCAGATACAGAGATTCATTATCCTCAGATGCAACGATTTGTTAGCAACATATACTCATATATATTTGTAAACAATTTAACGTTCGGTAAACCACTTCCTGACACCTTCTTACATGTGTTTTCCATTTATTTTAGATGAATCATTCTTCTCCACTAATACAGGACAGAAAACGTGCACATTGTGAGAAAGAGAACGGTTCCACGTGCAACCCGTGCGGACAGGACACGAATATGTCTCATGACGTCAATGGGAAATTACATTCCAAAACGTCATTCAGTTGTAATTTTTGTGACAAAAACTTCCGCTACTTGTCTTCACTGAAGGCTCACAATTTCGTGCATAAAGGAGAGCCACGAGACGACAAATCACGCGCTCAGATAGATGTCATTTTGGATTTGGAAACGACGATCAAATCAACAACAGCAGGCGACAACACCACATACACCTCTAGAAATAACTTCAACTTGTTCTCTATATTATCGTCTGGTGACAATTATTTGGAAGACAGTGTTGCAAGTGATATACCATTCACGTGCAAATCGTGCGATTACAAAACACGTGCACCTGCAGATTTGCTGAGTCATATGAAAACTCACTCTAAATCCGGGTCCTACACGTGCAAGCACTGTTATAAATCATATTCTGTACGGGCTAACTTGAAAATGCACGAGAAAGTGCACACTATCAATAAACTAAAGCAGTTGTTAGTTCATAATACAGTTATAAAAATAAACAGAAGTTGATACACCAAACAGATTATGTATGTGACTTCATAGAAAGACATGTTATAAAAAGTTGATACACCAAACATATTGTGTATATAAGTTCCATGTACATAATTCGATCGATGTTATGATTTTCAATAAATTATAGAATATCCATGAAATAAATGTGTTATTCCACTTGCTTGCGGAAGGTCGGTGATTCTACCTGGGTGAGTCCATTCCTGAAATACTACCCGAAGGGGCACACGGAGTCTTCCTCCACCAAGAATAGCCAGATAGTCGCCATATAACCTACGATGTGTGGTGCGACTTTAAACAATACTTCAGTATATATGGTGAAACACTGTTCCACGGACCCGTCTGTTGCAATAGTTTAGCATATATGGTGAAACACTGGTCCACGGACCCGTCTGTTGCAATAGTTTAGTATATGGTGAAACACTGGTCCACGGACCCATCTGTTACAATAGTTTAGTATATATGGTGAAACACTGGTCCACGGACCCGTCTGTTGCAATAGTTTAGTATATATGGTGAAACACTGGTCAATGGACCCGTCTGTTGCAATAGTTCAGTATATATGGTGAAACACTGGTCCACGGACCCGTCTGTTACAATAGTTTAGTATATATGGTGAAACGCTGGTCCACGGACCCGTCTGTTACAATAGTTTAGTATATATGGTGAAACGTGGTCCACGGACCCGTCTATTGCAATAGTTTAGTATATATGGTGAAACACTGGTCCACGGACCCGTCTGTTACAATAGTTTAGTATATGGTGAAACGCTGGTCCACGGACCCGTCTGTTACAATAGTTCAGTATATATTGTGAAACGCTGGTCCACGGACCCGTCTGTTACAATAGTTTAGTATATATGGTGAAACGCTGGTCCACGGACCCGTCTGTTACAATAGTTTAGTATATATGGTGAAACGCTGGTCCACGGACCCGTCTATTGCAATAGTTTAGTATATATGGTGAAACACTGGTCCACGGACCCGTCTGTTACAATAGTTCAGTATATGGTGAAACGCTGGTCCACGGACCCGTCTGTTACAATAGTTCAGTATATATTGTGAAACGCTGGTCCACGGACCCGTCTGTTACAATAGTTTAGTATATATGGTGAAACGCTGGTCCACGGACCCGTCTATTGCAATAGTTTAGTATATATGGTGAAACACTGGTCCACGGAGCCGTCTGTTACAATAGTTTAGTATATGGTGAAACGCTGGTCCATGGACCCGTCTGTTACAATAGTTCAGTATATATGGTGAAACACTGGTCCACGGACCCGTCTGTTACAATAGTTTAGTATATATGGTGAAACGCTGGTCCACGGACCCGTCTGTTGCAATAGTTTAGTATATATGGTGAAACGCTGGTCCACGGACCCGTCTGTTACAATAGTTCAGTATATATGGTGAAACACTGGTCCACGGACCCGTCTGTTACAATAGTTTAGTAGATATGGTGAAACGCTGGTCCACGGACCCGTCTGTTGCAATAGTTTAGTATATATGGTGAAACGCTGGTCCACGGACCCTTCTGTTGCAATAGTTCAGTATATATGGTGAAACACTGGTCCACGGACCCGTCTGTTACAATAGTTTAGTATATGGTGAAACACTGGTCTACGGACCCGTCTGTTGCAATAGTTCAGTATATATGGTGAAAGGCTGTTTCACGGACCCGTCTGTTGCAATAGTTCAGTATATATGGTGAAACACTGGTCCACGGACCCGTCTGTTGCAATAGTTCAGTATATATGGTGAAACTCTGGTCCACGGACCCGTCTGTTGCAATAGTTCAGTATATATGGTGAAACTCTGGTCCACGGACCCGTCTGTTGCAATAGTTTAGTAGATATGGCGAAACACTGATCCATGAGGCCGTCTGCTGCAATAGTTTAGTGTGTATGGTGAAACGGACGTTGACCAACAGCTAAGCTGTACGGGCGTTACCCAACAGCTAAGCTGTTGATATGAGTGTTTTACGTTTATTTATCGTCGCTACCGGTTGCCCATATGAGCAACGCCTCCTGAAGAGATTAGTCATTTTAGATTTTTGGAGGATAGTGCAATGCTACAGACAGAGACCCATTACAGAGTCTCTCCCCTGGTTCTTTTACGGTGCACGGTATTACCAGTCCAGCGTGTTACCACTGGACTACAGATCCGTCTGTTGATATAAATTCAATAATTGTACAGTTTTGTGATATTAAAGACAAATAATTAACCGCGCGTTTGTGAATGACAATTATGCAAATTAGTACTTGCTGCCTATACCATAGGACAACAAACAAAAACAAGTA
Organism: Archivesica marissinica; assembly: GCA_014843695.1. Lineage (NCBI taxonomy): Eukaryota > Metazoa > Mollusca > Bivalvia > Venerida > Vesicomyidae > Archivesica > Archivesica marissinica. Next base: position 60,475,860 of record CM026399.1, read on the forward strand.
TTAGAGTAGAGTATTATATATAAAAATTATTTACATATTATTTATTTTATACATTCACAGCAATTGTCTGCATTCAGAATCATTTGTTTACAAATAAATTATGTCATATGATTTCTGATGGACTCTGCATTATCACGGATTTTTGATGTTTCCCGTACATTTATAAGAGATATTTTTAACATGTTCCATTCATTGGAATCTACAGTTTTCTAACATTCGAGTATGACTCAAAGTAGAGCATACATGGAACTAGACAATGTATATGTATGTATCCGTTGAATCCAAATATCGCAAAACTAACGCTTTATGTTTATTTATCGTCTCTACCGGTTGCCCATATGAGCGACGCCTCCTGAAGAGATTAGTCATTTTAGATTGTTGGAGGATAGTGCATGATACAGACAGAGACCCATTCCAGAGTCTCCTCTGATTCTTTTACGTGTACGATGTAAAGCACCGACACAAGACCTCGGTTTAACGTCCCATCTGTAGGACTTTTAATTTTATTATGGTCAGACGTGGGATCGAACCTGCAATCCCTGGATTACCAGTCCAGTGTGTTATCATTTTCGTATTTGAATTGAGAGATTTATTGAGAATAATGTACGCTATCAAGCAAACTGTTATTACCTTTACTTACAAACACTGCCAATATGATAATTTAATAAAGATTGGTAATTAAAACGTGTAACATCAGTTTGTTGGATAATATTATTCGCACGTTAGTAAACTGATAAAGACATCAATCATAGTACGGGTCTAATACCTTAATTGTTGAGAATCAATTACTGGCGATGCTTGGAAAACTGTGATATAAATTGACCATCTCTACGTGATAATTGACTTTATTACTCAATACTTAATTGATTGCACATAATAATGAGTTAATGCCCGTGCTGCCAGGTTGTGTTAATTAGTAGTAGAGATTGCACGAGTACACGTTGTCAGAAATTACATATATATATGCGTGTACGTGTATGTGTTATTCATGTAAAGGATATTATTTGTATTGTTGATAAAGTTCTTCACTCGTATTTGAGACACGGAATTAGCTAACAGTGCCAGGTACGTAGAACAGCATACTCGTGTGTTATTGCTATATACATGTTTAAAGTTTAAACTTTATTTATTTTACAATGATTGCGAAGCAAGTTCTAACAACTTATATTAATCACTCTCGTTGGCGCAGATGAAAGCGTATATGTGGTCATTCGTGTGGGAGGAAACCGGAGTACCCGGAGAAAACTCACCTGTCCGATCTGGCGACCACCGTACCATCTCACATACTTCCCGTTCCGAGGATCGAACCCGGGTTGCATTGATGAGAAGCGAGCGCGCTAACCACTGCGCTAATCGGACAGCCTATATACATGTATGTATAGGGTTTTTGATCATATATGAAGAATGATAATCCGTGGCCGAGTGGTTAAGGTCGCTGACTTTAAATCACTTACACATCGCTGTAGGTTCGAATACCACATGAGGTCTCAAATTCTGTCATGTGAGTAAGCCATTCTACTGGCCTAGGAAGCTTGGTGGTTATACTCGGTTGCATGAAATACTGCTCTCCAAGCCACCATGGCCCATACCTTGTTGGAAAGACATGTTCAGAAATGTCCTATAACTAACGAACAACAAATAATTTGCCTGTATATTTTATATTTCAACTGTAAAAATAGACTTCCAAAAAAAGGTACATGTTAAGTTCTTATACATTCTAATCCATACATGATACACCACTGCCAAAAAAGAAAGTTATATTTAAAAAGTGTATGTCTATACATATGCAATGATACAAAATGTTATATTAACAAAACAAAAATTATTATGTTATTGCAATTAACGACAAAATCCTGAAATTGTCGTTTATAATACAAGATGGCGATTATGATAAGTTGCGCAGGTTGTGGGAAGCATATATAATCAGTCCGATTAGCGCAGTGGCGCACTCGCTTCTCGCCAATGTGACCCCGGATCCTCTGACCGGGAAGTATGTGAGATAGTACGGTGGTCGCTAGATCGGACATATGGGTTTTCTCCGGTTTCCTCCCACACGAATTACAATATTTACACTTTCATCATCGGCGCCAATGAAAGGGATTAATATAAGTTGTTTAACCTTACTTCCAATCTTTATAAAATAAATAAAGTTTAAAACTTATAGATAATCGCCTGGAAAGTCCCCATATGACCTAAGCTGTTGGTGAGATTTAAAACAAACAAACGTGCCACTTAGCTCTTTGCCACCTATTACTGTATTGCGTTATCAAGATGATGATTGAGCTTATTTACCCTCGCCTCCGGCGTTCCATATGGGCGAGCGTTATCAAAGCAAAACGGAAGCACATAAGTTACTTATCCCAATGAAATGTCCGCGTTAATTGTGGCGCGTCACATGTCAGCGTCTTATTTTCTGTGATGACACTTTGCACCATTCTCGTGTATTGTTGTCGAATAAAACAGCTTTACAATTGTCATACTTCCTGTCAATATTGTGTGTGTGACATGTTGATTCAATTATTATTATTAAGGTCATCGTTGTTGAGGAAATCATATTTAGCGCAGTGGTTAGCGCGCTCGCTTCTCGCCAATTCAACCCAGGTTCGATCCTCGGACCGGGAAGTATGTGAGATAGTATGGTGGTCGCCAGATCGGTTTTCTGGTGGTACTCCGATTTGCTCCCACACGAATGACCACATTTACGCTTTTCATCCGCGCCAACGAGAGTGATTAATATAAGTGGTTAGAACTTGCTCGCAATCGTTGTAAAATAAATAAAGTTTAAATTTTAATACATATTTTTTAATTTTTCACACAGGGATGCGACAATCCATTTATTTTAAAAACAACATGTATAAACTACTGCTGATTCTAGTACATGACGTATATATGGAGGGGGGGGGGCATTAACAACATCACATTGCAACCTACCTATTATGTTCCAAGTGAAGGATGTTGTTATTATCGCTTTGAAGCTGACTATTACATATATAGTTTGTGTTTAATATAGACCAAGTTTGATTATTGTAGTTAAAACAACATAGTTAAAAACTTATGTTGTTTTGGGTCTTGTGTAGTATCCAGTATTAAACTCGAACACAGCTGTAGTCACCAATAGCATTATTGTGTGTGTTTCACGTTTATTTATCGTCGCTACCGGTTGCCCATATGAGCGACGCCTCCTGCAGAGATTAGTCATTTAAGATTGTTGGAGGATAGTGCTATGATACAGACAGAGACCCATTCCAGAGTCTCCTCCGGTTGTCTTACGTGCACGGTGTAAAGCACCGACACGAGACCTCGGTTTAATGTCCCATCTGAAAGACTGTTAATTGTATTAGGGTCAGACGGGGGACCGAACCTGCGATCCCTGGATTACCAGTCCAGCGTGTTACCACTGGACTACAGGTCCGTCTGCAATAGCATTATTGAAATAGTTTAGAAATATATAATGTTTATGATTATTTCAAAACACTGGTTAAATAAATCAGACATAGTTATATATTATATATATGATATGATTAAAACTCGAGCAACACAACAGTCCATATAGCCAATAACAACAAAAGAGATATTATAAAATATATAGTCAAATTGAAATTTTTTAAAATTCGCTAAACATCTTAGAAATATGTACTCGCCCATATGTATTTATGCAGTGGCGAGTATAATTAATGGTAAAATAATTATTATCTATTATGTGTTCTAATTGATTTTAAAGGTGCATTCGTTCACGTTTACCATGATTGATCGTTCTCCAAATTTTTTGTTCATATTAAGGTAAATAAATATATCTTTGAATTTCGAAATGCTTGCTAACTTTTTTTATATTTACCACATTAATTGTCATTCATTTTGAATGAGAGAACTGATTTTATTTTATTCTTTATTTGATTGAACTGTGTCGTACTTAAACAGTACTATGTCGTATTTATATATATGTTGTATTTAGGCAAATATATGTAGTATTTAAACAGAACTATGTCGTATTTATGAGAGCACTATGTCGTACTTAAACATAACTATATATGTCGTATTTAAACAGAACTATATCGTATTTAAACAGAACTATATATGTCGTATTTATGAGAGCACTATGTTGTATTTTGACAGAGAACTATGTCGTACTTAAACATAACTATATAGGTCGTATTTAAACAGAACTATATATGTCGTACTTAAACAGAACTGTGTATGTCGTGCTTAAACATAATTATATCGTATTTAAACAGAACTATATATGTCGTATTTAAACAGAACTATATATGTCGTACTTAAACTGTAAGACATGTTTTGCTGAATAGGCTAGAGATACGTATCTCATTCTTTAATTAACGGCATTCTATCATCTTAAAACATCATATATTCATTCAACCATCAATATGATACAATGCGATGATAAAGTCGTTAAATACTTATTCCAACATTAAATACGACACCTCGTGTACGATCATGTGATATGTATACAATATAATTATGCATATGTATATATTTACAGCGTTGAAGTCTTGCCGCATGTCAGATCATTATCACATAGTGCTGTTTGTTTGTTTCCGTGGTTGTAAATTGAGCAATCTAAACAAGTGCCTCGTTACAGTTTCAGATGTCCTGGCATAATCAGTAATTATATTGCCTGTAGCCATTTACTAAACGCTAGAACTATGGTAACCATGACAACACTATGCTATATACATTTAGATTCGATTTACGTAATTCCAAATATTCATACATCACAAATCCGTCCTGCTAATGCATAACGTGACCAGTTGTGAGTGTTTTAGTGTGATTGTGTGTTATATTAGTGACAGTTTGGTAACATTTTCACATGGAAAAGTGCATTTAATGAAACACATTGGTGATAATTGTTTTACAGAAATTGTATTTCTACATGCATTCTGCTGTTATTTTGGTGTGATACCTAGGTTTTCTTCATGCATTCTGCTGTTATTTTGGTGTGATACCTAGGTTTTCTTCATGAATTCTGCTGTTATTTTGGTGTGATACCTAGGTTTTCTTCATGCATTCTGCTGTTATTTTGGTGTGATACCTAGGTTTTCGTCATGAATTCTGCTGTTATTTTGGTGTGATACCCATTTTTTGAAATTTATTTTGGGAGATAAAGTGCTTCTCTAAGAGATAGGGTAAGTAATTTAAATTTAAAACAGGACTAGCCACTCTGAATAGTGTCGATGAAGCATAGCCGTAGTGTTTCGTTTTCATTTCAGTGTGTGTTTTATTCACTTTTTGTTGTTTTAAATAGTATTTGCATTTAAACTAGCAACTGTGTCTGGTTACATCTAATAGTAGCGTGTCTCTATGAGAACTTGCATTATTTGAAAGGCTATTACTACACACATGAACATATATTTACATTAATGAAGCATATCTTATTCGATTATGCAATGGGAGATATTAATTTATCCAGAGAGGGCAAGCCATTTATTACAAAAGTATTTAAATATATTTTATGTCTGTGTGTTTGTTTGTTGTGGGGGTTTAAAGTCGCAGCAACAGAAATAGATCACGTGGCGACTTGCCTGCTGTTATTGCTGGAGGAAGTCCCTTGGTGCCCCCCCCCCCCCGAGCAGTATTTCAGTCGCGGGAATCTGGGTAGAACCACCGACCTTCCGCAAGCCAGCTGTATTGCTTTCTCACATACAATAATTCGACACCTCCAATGGGATTCGAACCAGCAACGGTGCTTTGAAGTCAACGACTTAAACCACTCGGCCACATTGTTGATACTATATCTAAGCTTTGCGCAGCATAATTATAAAATGGTATTCGTTTGCATGTATATATATAATACAAGATGTAATTAACATGTTCTAATTTTCTTTTTCTTTCCAGCAGGTACAAGCTGCGATAATACAAATATCAAGCGATCATTGAAAACGGACGTACACGGACATATACAAACCATGGTCGTCGCTGACACTACTCCCCCGTCGCATCACGTCGTGCACGAGAAACTGGACACAATGCTCGAGAGCGTAGATATTGCGAGCTCAATGGTAAAGTGTGATGTAGATGATAAGTTTACATGCACACAGTGCGGCGATACGTTTAATGGCCGTGATGCAGTGTTCAAGCACATACAGATGTTGCATAAACAGCACGTGCATGCCAGGAGGACATTTACATGTGAGATGTGTCGATGTACATTCAGATCTATGGTAGGTGCAACCTTATTATTTGTATACAGCGTTTTATTTAGCCACACCCCGAAACTCGCGGAACGTATAGGAATCATTTTATTGATTGTGAATAGTGCAATAAATAGAAGACACTCTATTGCCACAAGCTTTCATGGTTCTATTGCATGCCTAGTATAATTCCACAAGCTTTCATGGTTCTATTGCACGCCTGGTGTAATTCCACAAACTTGCATGGTTCTATTGCATGTCTGGGGTAATTCCACAAGCTTACATGGTTCTATTGCACGCCTGGTGTAATTCCACACACTTTCATTGTTCTATTGCACGCCTGGTGTAATTCCACAAACGTTCATGGTTCTATTGCATGCCTGGTGTAATTCCACACACTTTCATGGTTCTATTGCACGCCTGGTGTAACTCCACAAACTGTCATGGTTCTATTGCATGCCTGGTGTAATTCCACACACTTTCATGGTTCTATTGCATGCCTGGTGTAATTCCACAAACTTTCATGGTTCTATTGCACGCCTGGTGTAATTCCACACACTTTCATGGTTCTATTGCATGCCTGGTGTAATTCCACACACTTTCATGGTTCTATTGCATGCCTGGTGTAATTCCACAAACTTTCATGATTCTACTGTGTGTCTGGTGTAATTCCACAACCTTGCATGGGTCTATTGCACGTCTGGTGTAAATCCACAAGCTTACCTGGTTCTATTGCACGCCATGTGTAATTCCACAAACTTACATGATTCTATTGTGTGTCTGGTGTAATTACACAAGCTTGCATGGGACTATTGCACGTCTGGTGTAATTCCACAAACTTGCATGGGTATATTGCACGTCTGGTGTAATTCCACAAGCTTGCATGGTTCTATTGCATGCCTTGTGTAATGCCCCAAGCTTACATGGTTCTATTGCACGCCTGGTGTAATTCTACAAGCTGGCATGGTTCTATTGCACGCCTGGTGTAATTCCTCAAGCGTACATGGTTCTATTGCACGCCTGGTGTAATTCCACAAGCTTACATGGTTCAAGTGCATGCCTGGTGTAATTCCACAAGCTTATATGGTTCTATTGCACGCCTGGTGTAATTCCACAAGCTAGCATGGTTCTATTGCACGCCTGATGTAATTCCACAAGCTTACATGGTTCAAGTGCATGCCTGGTGTAATTTCACAAGCTTACATGGTTCTATTGCACGCCTAGTGTAATTCCACAAGCTGGTATGGTTCTATTGCACGCCTGGTGTAATTCCACAAGCTTACCTGGTTCAAGGGCATGCCTGGTGTAATTCCACAAGCTTAAATGGTTCTATTGCACGCCTGGTGTAATTCCACAAACTTGCATGGTTCTATTGTATGTCTGGGGTAATTCCACAAGCTTACATGGTTCTATTGCATGCCTGGTGTAATTCCACACACTTTCATTGTTCTATTGCACGCCTGGTGTAATTCCACACACTTTCATGGTTATATTGCATGCCTGGTGTAATTCCACAAACTTCTATGGTTCTATTGCATGCCTGGTGTAATTCCACACACTTTCATGGTTCTATTGCATGCCTGGTGTAATTCCACACACTTTCATTGTTCTATTGCACGCCTGGTGTAATTCCACAAACTTTCATGGTTCTATTGCATGCCTGGTGTAATTCCACACACATTCATGGTTCTATCGCATGCCTGGTGTAATTCCACAAACTTTCATGGTTCTATTGCACGCCTGGTGTAATTCCACACACTTTCATGGTTCTATTGCATGCCTGGTGTAATTCCACACACTTTCATGGTTCTATTGCATGTCTGTTGTAATTCCACAAGCATACATGGTTCTATTGCATGTCTGGTGTAATTCCACACACTTTCATTGTTCTATTGCACGCCTTGTGTAATTCCACAAGCTTTCATGGTTCTATTGCACGCCTGGTGTAATTCCACAAGCTTACATGGTTCTATTGCACGCCTTGTGTAATTCCACAAACTTACATGATTCTATTGTGTGTCTGGTGTAATTCCACAAACTAGCATGGTTCTATTGCACGCCTGGTGTAATTCCACAAACTTGCATGGGTCTATTGCACGCCTGGTGTAATTCCACAAACTTGCATGGGTCTATTGCACGTCTGGTGTAATTCCACAAGCTTACATGGTTCTATTGCACGCCATGTGTAATTCCACAAACTTACATGATTCTATTGTGTGTCTGGTGTAATTCCACAAACTTGCATGGGTCTATTGCACGTCTGGTGTAATTCCACAAGCTTACATGGTTCTATTGCACGCCATGTGTAATTCCACAAACTTACATGATTCTATTGTGTGTCTGGTGTAATTCCACAAGCTTGCATGGTTCTATTGCACGTCTGGTGTAATTCCACAAGCTTACATGGTTCTATTGCACGCCTTGTGTAATTCCACAAGCTTACATGATTCTATTGTGTGTCTGGTGTAATTCCACAAACGTGCATGGGTCTATTGCACGCCTGGTGTAATTCCACAAACTTACATGATTCTATTGTGTGTCTGGTGTAATTCCACAAGCTTGCATGGGTCTATTGCACGTCTGGTGTAATTCCACAAACTTGCATGGGTCTATTGCACGTCTGGTGTAATTCCACAAGCTTACATGGTTCTATTGCACGCCATGTGTAATTCCACAAACTTACATGATTCTATTGTGTGTCTGGTGTAATTCCACAAGCTTGCATGGTCTATTGCACGTCTGGTGTAATTCCACAAGCTTACATGGTTCTATTGCACGCCATGTGTAATTCCACAAACTTACATGATTCTATTGTGTGTCTGGTGTAATTCCACAAGCTTGCATGGGTCTATTTCACGTCTGGTGTAATTCCACAAGCTTACATGGTTCTATTGCACGCCATGTGTAATTCCACAAACTTACATGATTCTATTGTGTGTCTGGTGTAATTCCACAAGCTTGCATGGGTCTATTGCACGCCTGGTGTAATTCCACAAACTTCATGTTATTGTGCTGGTGTAATTCCACAGCTTGCATGGGTCTATTGCACGTCTGGTGTAATTCCACAAACTTGCATGGTTCTATTGCATGCCTGGTGTAATTCCACAAGCTTACATGGTTCTATTGCACGCCTGTGTAATTCCACAAACTTCATGTTCTATTGTGTGTCTGGTGTAATTCCACAAACTTGCATGGGTCTATTGCACGTCTGGTGTAATTCCACAATTGGTTTTTGACTTGCATGGGTTATTGCACGTCTGGTGTAATTCCACAAGCTTTCATGGTTCTATTGCATGCCTTGTGTAATTCCACAAGCTTACATGGTTCTATTGCACGCCTGGTGTAATTCCACAAGCTGGCATGGTTCTATTGCACGCCTGGTGTAATTCCACAAGCTTACATGGTTCAAGTGCATGCCTTGTGTAATTCCACAAGCTGGCATGGTTCTATTGCACGCCTGGTGTAATTCCACAAGCTGGCATGGTTCTATTGCACGCCTGGTGTAATTCCACAAGCTTACATGGTTCAAGTGCATGCCTGGTGTAATTCCACAAGCTTACATGGTTCTATTGCACGTCTGGTGTAATTCCACAAGCTGGCATGGTTCTATTGCACGCCTGGTGTAATTCCACAAGCTTACATGGTTCTATTGCATGCCTGGTGTAATTCCACAAGCTTACATGGTTCTATTGCACGCCTGGTGTAATTCCACATGCTTTCATGGTTCTATTGCATGCCTGGTGTAATTCCACAAGCTTACATGGTTCTATTGCATGCCTGGTGTAATTCCACAAGCTTAAATGGTTCTATTGCATGCCTGGTGTAATTCCACACACTTTCATGGTTCTATTGCATGTCTGGTGTAATTCCACAAGCTTTCATGGTTCTATTGCATGTCTGGTGTAATTCCACAACTTTCATTGTTCTATTGCACGCCTGGTGTAATTCCACAAACTTGCATGGGTCTATTGCACGCCTGGTGTAATTCCACAAGCTTACATGGTTCTATTGCACGCCTGGTGTAATTCCACAAGCTTACATGGTTCTATTGCACGCCTTGTGTAATTCCACAAACTTACATGATTCTATTGTGTGTCTGGTGTAATTCCACAAACTAGCATGGTTCTATTGCACGCCTGGTGTAATTCCACAAACTTACATGATTCTATTGTGTGTCTGGTGTAATTCCACAAGCTTGCATGGGTCTATTTCACGTCTGGTGTAATTCCACAAACTTGCATGGGTCTATTGCACGTCTGGTGTAATTCCACAAGCTTGCATGGTTCTATTGCACGCCTGGTGTAATTCCACAAGCTTGCATGGGTCTATTGCACGTCTGGTGTAATTCCACAGGCTTACCTGGTTCTATTGCACGCCTGGTAATTCACAAACTTACATGGTTCTATTGTGTGTCTGGTGTAATTCCACAAGCTTATACTACTGAGACGATGTTGCACATTTCTGTTACATGAAATTTGAATTTTGGGAAGGGCCGTTTTCTAATGTTTGTCATAACTTGTGGGCTGTTACACAAACGTATAATATGTGCCTTATAATCTGTTAATTTATTTCACATCTGATTCATGTTCGTATGTAATATTGTATTGTCGAATGTACTACATATGCAATAAAATATGGTTAAATTAAAAAATTAATAGTTCTGCTAGTTTGCATTAAATGAATGATAAATTATAATTTTGGTAACCTTTGGCGTGATGTGAAAGTCCGTAAGTTAATACCATTCATTATATCAATGATACATTATTATTTTGGTAACCTCTGGCGTGATGTGAAAGTCCGTAAGTTAATACCAATAATGTTTCGAGGTTTGTTGTTATTTTTAACGCCCTTTAGCATGCTTAAATTCCAACTTCGACACCCTTCTCTGAACTCTGTCAGTGTTAAATTCCAACTTCGACACCCTTCTCTGAACTATGTCACTGCTAAATTCCAACGTCGGCACCCTTCTCTGAACTCTGTCAGTGTTAAATTCCACTATCTAATCTGTCTCTTAACATTACTTCTAAATTATCCTGAAAGTCACTGTTTTCTGAAATCTTTCTTAATTCTGCACACGTTTGCCATTGTTGCTACATTTATCCATCCTTCCTTTTTTCTTCATGGAATTCACTAATTTTTCCATAAACTGACAATTTAATTTCTTTCAATGACTTTTAAGTTCAACACTCAAAATTTTAATAAATCGTCGCCAATGTATTAACTTTAATACAGTTGTGATTCTAATATATTTACTCAGCAATTGCAAGCATTCAACTATATGTACATACGTACCAAATATTATGTCACAAAATCATCTATTGTCTATTTCAGTTAATACATCATTACAATTGCTATTGTCCCATTCTAGTTCTGTATATAGCATTGCATCTGATATGTTTAACACTCGGGGACGTCGTTCACTGTTTGTGTAACATTCACATACTTCACCAGCACCACCAACCATATTGACTCCTGCATCACCATCTTCTTCGAGTTCTATCCCTTCTGAATATTCCAGTATTTATGTCACCACTGTCGGGTATACTAGCATTAAATTAAAACCCATAAAACAAGCCAAATCTATACATTTACCAATATAACTTATACATGTATGTGTCCAACTTTACCCCGAAACCTTTCCCTGTTTCCCTTTTACAGTCGTACTCAATATCCCCAACGCTTAGTCGTGATTTTATTTATGAACATAAAACAAACAAAGTAATTAATTTACATAGTGTGTATGCATGGCTATGATCATATTTATTGTTGTATAATATATTTTATAATTACATTTCCTCTATCATTGATCAGAACCGAAAGCTATAAGTAAGTAAGTAAGTAAGTTTTTTATTAAAGTGACATATGCAAACATATACATTCAATACAAAATATGTACACAACTGTAAGATGCACCCGGCCCAATGGGCCTATTTGTCACCTATAACTTATGGAGGTATTGACAGTGTTGTTTGCAGACATGTGAGCTACATTTCATCTACCATTGATCAGAATATCACAGTAAAAACGAGACAGAAAAGTAGAATTCTTCGTGGTGGCCGCCATGACTTCATCAATATTCAATTTTAGAACGACAAGATATTAGCCATTTTATCTACTAGTCAACCTTACGCCACCGTAAACAGTTCGGGCCAAAATGACCAACGGTTCCCGAGAATAAGTGGGAAATAGATTATCAAGATGTCATTGTAGCGACCATCAATACTTTCAGATAGTAACACATTTTAAATTAGGTGTTGTTTATCTACCCGTTCACTCATATCGATGCTCCGTACCAGGTTTCATCATAATTGACCAAATGGTTTGTTTGTAGAATGCGAAGATAGAATTTCAAGATGGCCATTGTCGCAACCATATTGACTTTCCGATAGTAACAAAGTTAGCTATTGTTTTCCTGCCATTCGCCCATTTCCATGCCCTACGCAAGGTTTCATCAACATTGACCAAACAGTTTGTAAATAAATTGCAATTTATGATTTGTGATTTTTCAAGATGGCTGTCACGACGACATCATATCGGATAGGAATGCATGTTAGATATAGTAATTACCACGATACTCCGAATTACTTTTTCAAGATGGGCGTCCAGCGCAAATGAGGATGTCGAATCCGAAATAGGTTCGCTGTTTGATTTATTGCCACGATACTTAACACAAAGTTTCATCAAAATTGGCCGGGCTAAGAAAGTTCGCACAGCGGAATCTGGACATAGTGAGATCATGTGCAAGGCAATGGATACACAGATAGTGAGATCATGTGTTCTGTCATTGATACACAGTGAGATCATGTGTTCTGTCTTTGATACACAGTGAGATCATGTGTTCTGCCATTGATACACAGATAGTGAGAGCATGTGTTCTGTCATTGATACACAGTGAGATCATGTGTTCTGCTGTTGATACACAGTGAGGTCATGTGTTCTGCTGTTGATACACAGATAGTGAGATTATGTGTTCTGTCATTGATACACAGATAGTGAGATTATGTGTTCTGTCATTGATACACAGATAGTGAGATTATGTGTTCTGTCATTGATACACAGATAGTGAGATCATGTGTTCTGTCATTGATACACAGTGAGATCATGTGTTCTGCCATTGATAAACAGATAGTGAGAGCATGTGTTCTGCCATTGATACACAGTGAGATTATGTGTTCTGTCATTGATACACAGTGAGATCATGTGTTCTGCTGTTGATACACAGTGAGGTCATATGTTCTGCTGTTGATACACAGATAGTGAGATTATGTGTTCTGTCATTGATACACAGATAGTGAGATTATGTGTTCTGTCATTGATACACAGATAGTGAGATTATGTGTTCTGTCATTGATACACAGATAGTGAGATCATGTGTTCTGTCATTGATACACAGTGAGATCATGTGTTCTGCCATTGATAAACAGATAGTGAGAGCATGTGTTCTGCCATTGATACACAGTGAGATTATGTGTTCTGTCATTGATACACAGTGAGATCATGTGTTCTGCCATTGATACACAGTGAGATAATGAGTTCTGCCATTGATCCACAGTGAGATCATGTGTTATGCCATTGATACACAGTGGTATCATGTGTTCTGCCATTGATACACAGTGAGATCATGTGTTCTGCCATTGATAAACAGATAGTGAGATCATGTGTTCTGCCATTGATACACAGTGAGATCATGTGTTCTGTCATTGATACACAGTGAGATCATGTGTTCTGTCATTGATACACAGTGAGATCATGTGTTCTGCTGTTGATACACAGATAGTGAGATCATGAGTTCTGCCATTGGTACACAGTGAGATCATGTGTTCTGCCATTGATACACATATAGTGAGATCATGTGTTCTGCCATTGATACACATATAGTGAGATCATGTGTTCTGTCATTGATACACATATAGTGAGATCATGTGTTCTGCCATTGATACACAGATAGTGAGATCATGAGTTCTGCTATTGATACCCAGATAGTGAGATCATGTGTTCTGCCATTGATACACATATAGTGAGATCATGTGTTCTGCCGTTGATACACAGATAGTGAGATCATGTGTTCTGCTGTTGATACACAAATAGTGAGATCATGTGTTCTGCCATTGATACACAGATAGTGAGATCATGTGTTCTGCTGTTGATACACAGATAGTGAGATCTTGTGTTCTGTCATTGATACACAGATAGTGAGATCATGTGTTCTGCCATTGATACACAGATAGTGAGATTATGTGTTCTGTCATTGATACACAGATAGTGAGATCATGTGTTCTGCTGTTGATACACAGATAGTGAGATCATGTGTTCTGCCATTGATACACAGATAGTGAGATCATGTGTTCTGCCATTGATACACAGATAGTGAGATCATGTGTTCTGCCATTGATACACAAATAATGAGATCATGTGTTCTGCCATTGATACACAGATAGTGAGATCATGTGTTCTGCCATTGATACACAAATAATGAGATCATGTGTTCTGCCATTGATACACAGATAGTAAGATCTTGAGTTCTGCCATTGATACACAGATAGTAAGATCTTGAGTTCTGCCATTGATACACAGATAGTGAGATCATGTGTTCTGCTGTTGATACACGTATAGTGAGATCATGTGTTCTGCTATTGATACACAGTGCGATAAAAGGAGTTTCCAAACCAAAGGACATCTACCAAAGTAGTTGCCAATACATAAAGTCATCGACTAAAGTTTATAGAACTTAGTGCCTATCCTATCCAATTGTACTTAAAAAACAAATTTGGTATTTGAACACGAAACTACTTGTCAAGACTACAAGCCACTGTGGGAATGATCGATATACAATGCTCTTTCATGCTCTCGTGGAAGTCGTGATAGCGCAGTGGATGCGCGTTCGCTTCAGGTGCGAAAGGTCCGGAGTTCGAGCCCCACTGGAGCCGTTACGATTGTGCCCTTAGGCAAGGCATTTAAATTCCACGTTGCCTCTTCTCTCTCCCTCGTGGCGATGGATTCCATCAGGAATGAGGTCTCGAGAGTGATTTATATAAGTTGAAATAACTTGTTTCGCAATCGAGCTAAAATAAATTTGTATAAACTAATGCTCTTTCATTGTTGTTAATATAGTGACCAAGTGATAAAAAACATATGTATGTGACCGATATGTACATGGCCATCATAGCCCTCTTGTTTATCTCCTGTACTATATGCCCATATATAGTTTCTATGATGTCCCATACCAAGGAATTCGTGATAGCGCAGTGGTAGCGCGTTCGCTTCGCACCGAACGTCACAGAGTTCACGCCCCCACTCGAGCAGTTACGATCGTGCCTTTGCAAGGCATTTAAATTCAACATGCCTCTTCTCTCCCTCGATCCGATGGAAAAGGTGTCAGTACTGAAAGACAAGTGAGATCTTTGAACAATAAAGGCATACAAGCAATTTAACAACGGACACCATCAGAAACTAAGTGCAAAACCAACATCTGACAACTACAGAAATAAAACACAGAAGCAATGTATTGACTACAAACAATGAAGACCAGTCTGAAACATTGACTGAATATTTTTCCAACGTCTTCGTGCATGAAACTGACACTGGAGCTAGATGTATTCAAACTATGAAGAAGAGGTAGTTCAAGTTTCCCATAACAATATCAAGGAAGCTATGAAAAGACAAAGTACATAGGGCCTCTGATGATATTCAACCTAAACTACTATTAGTAGAACGTCGACCCATTGCAAATATTTCCAGAAGTCGATTGACGAGGAGTGGTGCCAATGTTGTGGGAAATGTCAAGGTCATAGCGGGTTTAACGTCTGGTATCCCAAAATGTCCAAAAATTACAGACCTATAGACATATGTCATCTTGTATCAAATATGATGCAAAGAACAATACATACATGTACAACATAAGACATATCTAAATATCAGACCAAACTTTGTTCTCAGTCTATCAATCTGGTTTGATACTGCGCCCTACAACTTCTAGAATTAATGGAGAACAGGACTGAAGTTCTGGTTAACGATGAAGACATATCTGCTTTGACTCTAGGACACCTTCTGACACTATTCCACCTGGAAAACTGTCACAGAAACTTGATGGGTATGACATCAGAGGAAATATTCAAAGTTGTAGTAAGAACTTCCTAACAGGAAACAACATATGTCAATAAACGGTAACATATCAGACGACATAGA
Organism: Archivesica marissinica; assembly: GCA_014843695.1. NCBI lineage: Eukaryota > Metazoa > Mollusca > Bivalvia > Venerida > Vesicomyidae > Archivesica > Archivesica marissinica. Next base: position 60,492,191 of record CM026399.1, read on the forward strand.
TGTGTTCAGCGGCAGAACGTTGCTACAAGGCAATGTGCTTGATCCAACATAATTATTGGTGTGCATAAGCGACCTTCCGTATACATGTCACTCTTTGCATACGACACGACATTCTTTAATAAGATCAACTCAACAGAGGGCGTAGAATCCCTTCAGTGAAACTGTGATTGAATGTGTAACTGATCAATCAACTGGACTAGACTACAAAATACTCTCTTTTGGGAATGATAAACCACTACTTCGCTCGTGCATTGGAAGGCGACGAAATACAACATGTTGATGGGGAGAACGATTTAGGTGTAATTGTCGATGAAAAAAACCTCTCAAGTTGAGAAATCGTATATACAAAAAAGTCCAACGAGGTGACAGAATCCTAGACACTATTGTTCGAACGTCCTCAGGTATATAGATGTTCTTATTGCTTTACCAGGCTACGGTAACACCTCATTTTGAATATGCAAGTTGCGTGTGGTTTCAATACCTCAACAAAGACGTTACGTTAGTGGAAAATGTTCAGCTGAGAGGAGCCATACTTCTCAAGGAAATAACCCATCATTCATGTATATATAGCGAAAGACTGAATTAATTTACTGGGTCTACCATATTTTCAATGTAGAAGACATATGTCAGATATGTCACAGGTATATAACATTGTGCACAATATAGATATGACACACCGTGACACATTTATGAAAACATACTAGATGTAATCAAGTAACAGCAACAATTACTCCCGGGATAATGAGGGGATAGACGTTGCTCTGATATTTATAGCAGATATCAACTCGGTTGTGGAAAAATAAGTCACATATCCAGAGACTGTCAACCTGCCATTGTGTCTGCTAAAACTACAAAGAAATCCCGACGAACAAGAATCGGAAGAAGAATCCATCATCAACATCAAGATGTATTTATAACCATTCTAATTGACAGAAACAACAAAGTGGTGATACATTGGATCCCGGTACTGACAGATCGACAGTCAAAACAGGCTGCAGTTATCCATAGATATGGGAGAAATAGAAGAAGAAACGGAATATGGATGCTACACGAGAGCTGGTAACAGCAATGATGAACAAAATGATTTTGGAAGAATAAGTAACAGCTGTCAGTGGATAACAATATGTCTGGAACATACAGTTGAAGGCGTTCTTTACATACAGGAGAAATAGTGTACAGTAATAAACCTGTGAGTTTTTTACGTTTATTTATCGTCGCTACCGGTTATCATGGATATGAGCGACGCATCGTGAAGAGATTAGTCATTTTAGATTGTTGGAGTATAGCGGAATGATACAGACAGATAATTATTCCAGAGTCTTCTATGGTTCTGTTGCGTGCACGGTGTACAACACCGACACGAGACCTCGGTTTAAAGTCCCATCTGAAAGTAATAAACATTGCAACATCATATATATGTAGGAGAGATGGAGGGATCGCACAAGAAGCAAGTTTGAACTTCAAGACGAGATAAACAATATCCCTTGCAACATATAATCTCTATTATATGATACAACGCAGACAACGAAGGTGAAATATACAGAGTGTGGGACATGTGAGAGGACAGCGATATTATACAATAGTGGTCATCACTACTACAATAGTTTATACACATTTATTTGAGCTCGATTGCGAAACAAGTTATTTCAACTTATATAAATCACTCTCGAGACCTCATTCCTGATGGAATCCATTGCCACGAGGGAGAGAGAAGAGGCAACGTGGAATTTAAATGCTAACGGCTCCAGCGGGGCTCGAACTCCGGACCTTTCGCACCTGAAGCGAACGTGCATCCGCTGCGCTATCACGACTTCCACTACAATAGCAGAAACGATCAACACAAAACACATACACGTTTTCAAGTTTTGATTATTTGCAAATCTGCTTTTTATAGAGCTCTGCACATCAATCATGTTTTGATTATTATTTGGAAGCCAGTATTGGGCTGTAGGCTCTACTACGTAACATATACTAGATGTATCTAGTGCATAGCTATCCACAGCCAAGAGGCGTGGGATACTGCCAAAGCGGGCCGATCTTCCGTGAGGTGGTCACTTTTGCTGTTTTTAATTCGACGGTCGTTCATTGTGACATCTAACGAAGACAATAAGTATCTTTACACTAACAAGAATGAGGCGAGACATTAGCCATGTTAAGTAAAGACATAGAAGTATCCATCTGGTTATACACACTTTAATTGTGTTAGAAATAGGACCTAGATAGTAGATCCAAGCGTGTGTTTTGAAGAACAGTTTCAAATAGTGTCCAATACGGCAATATATATACCAATCATCTTTGTTTCATTAAGTAAGTAGATTAAATTAAGAAATTTGATCTGTTGGTCCTTATTTTTTTCTTGAGCAAAATAAGGCCATTTTTGATTTTCCCACCATTGGAGAATTGGTCTCCCCGTGAAAACTACACAACGTGACGGACGACGAAAACGGTGAAAACACTTCTTGTGTCCTAAAAAAGTTTCTTTACATTGTGCTATTAGCAAGTAAGTTTATATTGTTTAAGCTTCCATAAATGTGTCCTTTTTCCATAATTTATTTCAGTTGATAATGGCATTGACCCACACAATTTGTTGAGGGTGAATTTCGTGGGTTGGGGATAGATCATAGAGGCAGTAATCTCACAAAACAGGTGGCAGTAAACTAAAGCTGAAAAGTAGAATACTCTTCAATTGAAGATCTAATTTAACCCTAATGTCAATATTACTGGCAATTGTCTCAAGATTACTGTCCATTGTATATTTTGTTACGTGTGGCGTCCGTGGCCCAGTGGTAGAGCGTCGGATTTGGAATCGAACGGCCCCGGGTTCGATACTCGGTCAGGCCACGTATGTAGTGTCATTGAGCAAGGCACCTCACACACATTGCTTAGTACTGGTTAATCGCTTAGGTCGGCTAAGCCTGCCCAGGAAAACATGTCTAAGTCCCCGCGAGGGGTTTGACATTAAAGGAACATATGTTACTGCCTCTATCGTGACCCATGAGGAACTGACGATAATCCCATGGATTGGACCATGATAATCATTTTCAGAGAACAGCAGGGTATCATCACCTAGATGCATTAGAGAGGGTTATCTGTAGGCCCGTGGCAAGGGAGATAAGAGACAGCCTAGATTTTACTACAAATCGTGCTGTACGACAAACCACAGTCCACCTCCGTGGTCGAGTGGTTACGGTCGCTGACTTGTATACCACTGTAACCTATCATCACTGATGGTCACAGGTTCGAGCCCCGCTCAGACCGTGTCTCATTTATATGAAAAAGTTGGCAGTTTAGGCCGGGCGAAGGTCTGGTAACTGTAGCTTGATAAGTATAGGCCGGGCAACGGTTTGGTAACTCTGTGCCTTGATAAGAATATGCCGGGCAACGGTCTGGTAACTCTGTGCCTTGATAAGAATAGGCCGGACAAAGGTCTGGTAACTCTGCCTTGATAAGAATAGGCCGGGCAAAGGTCGGGTAACTCTGTCTTGATAAGAATAGGCCTGGCAACGGTCGGGTAACTCTGTGCCTTGATAAGAATAGGCCGGGCAACGGTCGGGTAACTCTGTGTCTTGATAAGAATATACCTGGCAAAGGTCTGGTAACTCTGTGCCTTGATAAGAATATACCTGGCAAAGGTCTGGTAACTCTGTGTCTTGATAAGAATATACCTGGCAAAGGTCTGGTAACTCTGTGCCTTGATAAGAATAGGCCTGGCAACGGTCGGGTAACTCTGTGCCTTGATAAGAATAGGCCGGGCAACGGTCGGGTAACTCTGTGCCTTGATAGGAATAGACCTGGCAACGGTCGGGTAACTCTGTGCCTTGATAAGAATAGGCCGGGCAACGGTCGGGTAACTCTGTGCCTTGATAAGAATAGGCCTGGCAACGGTCGGGTAACTCTGTGCCTTGATAAGAATAGGCCTGGCAACGGTCGGGTAACTCTGTGCCTTGATATCCTGTGAGCAGCTTGCCTATTGGCGAAGGCTAGCAAGTCAGTTGTTTGTATTCTTGGCAGTAGTGGCTACATGGCCATTTCAGGATAGGTTTTTTAAGTAGTAGAGTACAGTAGACTCCCAAGTACAAATCTGCCATTTTTGGCAAATGTCTGGTCTTGGTCGTGGCTGTTGTATGTGGCTGGGAATGTCGTGGCTGTTGTATGTGGCTGGGATTGGGTTCCTCTTCCTTGTGTCATGGATAGCCTCACATTTGCTAGAGTAAAAGGACATCATCCAGTCTTTTCATTGTGTGCGAGTGTTTTACGTTTATCGTCGCTACCGGTTGCCCATATGAGCAACACCTCCAGAAGAGATTAGTCATTTTATATTTTTGTAGGATAGTGCAATGATACAGACAGAGACACATTCCAGATTCTCCTCTGGTTCTTTCATGTGCATGGTGTAAAACACTGACACGAGACCTTGGTTTAAAGTCACCGAAAAACAGTATATACCGGTAACAACAATATAAGAACGAAGCAGCTTGTGTTTAGCTATTTATTAAGCTAAACACACCTTATTGACTGCTTTTTATACTGATGTATTTTAATGTTACTAGAGTATTTCAGCGATTTCAATGAAGACTAATCCTACTCTATCGTACATGTATACCGAAAGATACTGAAGATATGTATAAACCATTAAAATTAATGAATTAATGAGTTTATAACTGTTTATTGACTTTATGCTGAAATTACAAACAAATTGGTGGATATCTCTAACTCTAACCATTTGGAGGGCGGCACATTCCATGTCGAGGTCCGGGTGAATGTATCGACTGGTAGAGCACAGACATTGTATACGATTGTGGTATATGATCGCACCAATCGAGGAATAAACAGGGTTCCCTCTGTCTGGATTATTGTCTGCGTCACTTCTGTCGCCAATTGAACAAATCTCGAGCCAATTTAAAAAACTTGGAGCCAAAAGAGCCCTATTGTTCAGATAAATATTTGAAGCCATGTATTTGACAAAACGTGTGGGGGAAAAGTTGCGCCATGTATTTTCGCCAATTCACTAAATTTAATTTAAACAATATTTTATTTCTTTAAATATACATAGACTCGTATACATAGTATGTACATACATGTAGGATTGAGGAGAAAGCAACTTGCTTATATGGTTACCTCTTTCCTATGTACATACATGTAGGATTGAGGAGAAAGCAACTTGCTTATATGGTTACCTCTTTCACAAAATTTAGCACCAGTATATGTTTTTTGGCACCATACATAGTTCCCGTGTGACGTCATCATTCCTACATTTTGAATGGCAAAGTTGATCAGATATTATATATAATAGCGTAATTTTGTTTTCTTCATAAAATATTTATTTTTCATCCCATCACCATGGTTCATACGTTGTTGGAAAGCTCTCAATGGACATATTTTTTGTATCATTTCACAAATTTCCTATCAATAACGAATACATAATAAATTACCTGTATATTAATATTTCAACTGTGAAAATAGACTTTCAAAAATAGGTGCAAGTTAAATTCTTATAAATTATAAGTGCATTTCAATACCTTTAAAATGATATCAAAATTGTATATTAACAAGCAAAAATTAATTATATTATTGTAATTAAAGAATTACTAGGAAAATCCTGAAATTGCAGTTTATTAAACTTGCCAAACAAAATGGCGGCCAATATAAGATCTATTTCACAGGCCGTGGGAACTATGTTTTGAGAAATATCGATCCGATTTAAAGACTTGAGTTTCATTGTGTAAGTTAGACTACACAATCGTTTAATACTGTCCATATCCCATATATTCATATGGCATGCATTTCCATTGAGTGTATTGAACTATTTCAAATTAGCTAAGTAACCTTCTCCATTGAATTCAATCAGTTATTAGCCTGTACTCTGTATAGTAGTTTATAGTTTAGTTTATACAAATTTAGTTTTAAGTTAAGTTCTTATAATTTATAATCCATACATCATTGTCAAAATATACATTAATATTTAAAAAGTACATTTCAATACCTTTAAAATCATACCAAATTTTATATTAAGAAACCACAATTAATAAAGTTATTGCAATTAAAGAATTACTAGTAAAATCATGAAATTGCCATTAATAAAACTTGCCAGTCAAAATGGCTGCCAAGATAAGATCTTATCAGTGTTTTTGACTGCCGTGGGAACTATGTATTGGCGACCGACAGCGGGAAACCTGAATAAATATAAATTTGGAAGCAAAGCTATCATTATAATAATATTGTACATCATGGATTTCTTCAAATGCGTAATTTTTTTCCCATAGAAAAGCAAAATGATGATTTTTCATTTTAGCATCAAGTCATGTAGCAGATTAAAGCGACATTACATCACAAAAAGCAAATAAAATGCACGTTTCACGCATAAATGCATTGCTACTACAAATTCTTCTGACTACATTCGAACGCTAACACTGAATCAATAAACAGTGTTTTGTGGTCTACAAACTTTCAAAAGTGAAAGTAGGGTTTCATATAACGGTCATCCACGCTCCTGAAATGACGTTTGTTTGTCATTGGAGTAAATACGCGATATTTTCGATTAGAGATGTTTTAACCAAGATTAGTCTACAAATAAATATGCATAGGCACAATTGTGAGATATAACGGTAAATGTGTACGATAAATCGTGTTATTCAGGATACACGCATTGTATTACGCATGAATGTTGACCCTATTTGCATTATTTTGTTATGTCAACAAACCGCGTATACGACGCTTGTTTATTTGTTGAAATACTGAGTTTTTGAGGGAAATATTGAACAAATGATTATACCATATAATAGGAAATTACATTCTGCAGACATTTGTGTTTTCACCGATGTAGTGTCACTTTAACCCATTCAACCCCAAGTAACTGACATGAACTGGTGCATGATATTTTCAGACCAATAAATTAATAAGAAAATTACCTTTGGACCAGTTCATTTATCAAAATGGGTAATTTTATCTAAAAATAGTAATAATTATTACTGGCAAAAAAGTGCAGATCCTGATGAGACGGCTCGTCATGAGCCGTCTCATCTGGATCTACACTTTTCATAAGCCTATTTAGAGGCCTGTGGGGTTGAAAGGGTTAAGACACTAGATGAAAGTGTCCACTCAAGGAACTCTAAAAATTCTGCATTTTATCCAATCAAAACGATTCAAAATACCAATCAATAATATTATATTAGACCAATCATATATGAATTTTTCATAGTTTATACAAAATTTATTTTTAGCTGGATTGCGAAACAAGTTTCATAGATCGAACATGATTAAACTGTCAGTAATAACGTGATAAAATATAGCAGATATGTGGCTTCGAGCAATTTCCTGCCAGTATGGTAAACTTATCACTAACTCGACTGGTGCTTAAGATTATAATCAAATCTGATTGTACAAAAGGCATTTATTTACATGTAATAATTATGTTAATGAAACCATAAATTTTAAATAATGTCAACTATGACAACTCTTCTAAGACATGTTATAGATAATAATATCAGATAACATCTGCTTAAGAAAATGCATTAAATAAAATATAATGTAAAAGTCACCATTATACAAAGAAACTAAATGATTGAAATTATAGGAATGAAGTAAAACATTAATTATGTAACAAAGAATTAGATATAAATTCTGACTGTTAAACATGAATAATATGTTTAGTCGGATACGTAGTCCACCCCCCCCCCAACCCCCCGTCCGACACTAATAAAATTCAGATGGGACCTGAATCAAGGTCATGTGTGGGTGCTTTACACCGTGCAAGTAAAAGAACCAAAGGAGATTCTGGAATGTGGGAGGAGATTCTGGAATGTGGCTGTCTGTATCATTGCACTATCCTCCAAAAATCTAAAATGACTAATCTCTTCATGAGGCGTCGCTCATATGGGCAACCGGTAGCGACGATAAATAAATGTAAAAATAAATTGAATAATATTGATAACGGCAATAGTGTAAACATACATTTAGATATTTTAACACTGTTAGTATTTTGATAATTTCTATTTCAGCCAAGCAATGATGGTATATGGTAGTACCGTACAATAGGAAGAAAGTGTACCGGTTGAAACAGCCACAAAGCTTGCCTTATGAAGCACTGATGCATACATGTACATGTACAAAACAATCCATTTGACATTTTAAACGGTAAGTAATTAATTGCAGGTTCTGTTTGATTGACAGGATAATGTCGCAGTGGGTAGTCTCGACCGTGAGAGATTTTATGAGATTTCCTCGACACGCCAACGATGTTAGTTATTAAATAGTACTAGATTAATACAACAGCAATTTAAATTGCAAAATCCGAGCCAAGTTACGAGGTAAGTGATGTTCTTTATTGCAATACAAATGTATATTTTATGACAAGGTTCCAGGTTATCAAAACAATGCGTGTGCTCTGTTGGGTAAAACATAGCCTGGGTTCCATCCAATCTGTCGATTTTTCACTAATTTACTTCTGGCAAAATGATATTATCAGAAACTCAATACAGCCCAATTGTCTGTGTTAAAATATATATTTATATGACTGACCAGCCAAAATATATCAATGCCTGTTCCCAGGCTAGGTAAAACAATAAAAACCGGCAGACTTTCGGTTGGTATTTATGGTGTACATGTAGTTGTGCGATGGTGAATCAATGATCTGCTTAATTGTGGCATGAAATTCTCCAATGTTTAAAAGTTATGTAAGGTAAGGTAGGTCAAGGTGACCGAGGTTTTATATTTTCACCGATATAGAGTTTGGGATATATTTGCTCACAGAATCTGGCATTTTAGACGGGAAACTCACTTTATTTTAATTCACAGATTTCTCGGTTGTTGCCTCCTTAATGTGCTATTTATTATATTACAAATTGAATGTTAAAAAATATATTTTTGGACAGCTTATGGCGATGTGAACAGTTCCAAAACATTGTTTTAAGCAAATTCGAAATGTTATTATGCACCTCCCTACCCCTTAACCCATTCAACACCAAGTAACTCACATGGACTGGTCCATGATATTCATAAACCAATAAATGAATCAGAAAATCACATTTGGACAAGTTCATTTATCAAAATGGGTAATTATGTCTAAAAATAGTCATATCACTGGCAAAAAGTGCAGATCCTGATGAGACGTCTCGTCACGAGCCGGCTCATCTGGATCTACACATTTTGTAAGCCTATTTAGAGGTCTGTTGTGTTGAAAGGGTTAAAAATAGGCAATTTTTGGCAGGCATTAAATATAATTGAATAGAAATTCTCTAAATGTAGTATTTACAAGCAAATCATTTGAAATACATGTGGCAAATTGTAATACCGTACTTACTCGTGTATAAAACGGGATTACTTACTCGTGTATAAGACGGGATTATTATCGCCAGCTTATGACCTCAAAGTGACTACAGCTTATGACCTCAAAGTGACTACAGCTTATGACCTCAAAGTGACTACAGCTTATGACCTCAAAGTGACTACAGCTTATGACCTCAAAGTGACTACAGCTTATGACCTCAAAGTGACTACAGCTTATGACCTCAAAGTGACTACAGCTTATGACCTCAAAGTGACTACAGCTTATGACCTCAAAGTGACTACAGCTTATGACCTCAAAGTGACTACAGCTTATGACCTCAAAGTGACTACAGCTTATGACCTCAAAGTGACTACCCGTATTATAAGCCAGTGATAAATAATTACCGGTATATAATAATTCAATATTTTAAAAATAAGTTTGTTCCAACTCAATAATTGATGACCTTGTATTGAAATAACTCGAAGGTTGTAACAAATGCATAGACTTTCATGGCTCTGTCAACTGAGCTGGTTAATAACATTTTAGCAAATCCGTATATAATGACAGTGTTTAATCAATTTGTTTGATCTTGATCTGATTTATGAGTAGTTTCCACTTTCTCAATCCATCTTATATATTATATGCAGGTATATGCAAAATACATTGTACCACACGATTTAAGACCAAAGTTGTGGGTCGTCTTATAGTCGAGATCGTGTTACTTGCGAGTATGCACGGTAATCGACAGCCTTTTAAACTAGCCATTGAAAACTGAACCAAGTCACAAACATCTTTCTGTAGTTTTCGTTAATTAACTAACGGCAGTCTTTGGCAGGCTGACCAATGTGACGAACATATTTCATTTGATCTTCACAAATTTATCGATGAAACATGAAACAAACTTATTAATTACCTGTAAATGTAAATACGGATGTCATTTTAAACTTGTAATGTACATTTACAAACAAATTTATTAATTGCGCACTCGTTGACAACTCAAAATAGATTGTGATGGATCGCAGGTCCGATCCCCCCGTCATCAGTCTTTTACAGGGAACTATATATATTCAGAGGTCTTGTGTCGGTGCTGTACACCGTGCACATTAAACAACAAATGTTTCTTATAGTTGATAAATGTATAAATATTTGTCAATTATTTCATTTTGCGTTAGCCGAGTACCGATACGAGCAAAAATCTAAGTAAAAGTGGAAAATTGAAAGACTGCGCTTCTACACCAACGGATAGATAAAATCCTGTTAACTATGGCAGAGTAAAATCTATATTTCTGTAGCATATATAGAGCGTTTCAAATCCCCTTCTATCTATGTTCCTGGTAATTGGTGGCACTGTTTATTCAGAGGCCACGCTGTCAGTCGCCACAAGAGCCAAATGGCGATTGTGCGATAGAAATGGCTCCTAAAATTTCAATTTAGCGATTTTCAGAAAATGTGCTGTCGAGAGGCATATATTCGCTTCATAAATTGCAATCAAAACAAACTTACTTTAGCAGTATATTGAGTAAATATCTGATATATGATACATGTATTCTTATTATTATTGTATGAATAACATGTTTAATGTTTTATGTATAGGATAAAAGCCGAAAAAACGATATGTAAAATATTTGTGCGAGATGTGTAGCACCGTAGACAGTACCACTATTTTACATATTGTATACGTTTGAGGTTTATATCTTACACACATTTATATAACAAGATCCTACTAATTAAAATTGTTAATTTCGTACGCGTAGGATTTAATATAATAATCTGACCTTTTGACGACAGCAATAATATTAATGGACTGCAAGTACAAAGGTATGACGTCACGACAGTGCTTTATTATCTGCGATATGCTAATTATGGAAAATGCTCAACTATTTCAGAACTTTAAAGTTTGCAGCAAGTTATTCTCGACTGCTCCCCGGAAATAGACTTTGGTGTTAAGGTAAATATTTCGATACTGAACAAAATCTTAAATGTTTTTACTATTATAACACTCTAATTGAATAGTTTTATTTAGAGCAGAATTGCGAAAGAAATCTGGTTTGTTACTTGATACAAGTTACAGCAGGGTTCATTCTACTATTTCTAGGTCAGAAAGTGAGAAAGCACTCAATCACGTCCTTAAATGCTTAAATGGTGTTATTTAATAAATATCAACAAAATGGTTAAAATGCACAGCATGACCTAGCCTGGGTTCCAGTCCATCGATTTTTCATTTCTGGCAAAATGACAGCCTGGGGAAACTTGATTTCCGAGGGTGTACTGTAGATTTGAAGAACGACAACTCTTCTCTACAAGGTACTATTGCTAAATATAGAAACGGAATTCTATTGGAAATCGCCGAACAGGCACGATTATACACGATCATTTCCAAACATACATGAATGCTCCCGTAGCCTCATTTACATCGCAAACATATAATATCCCGTTTCTGTGTTATATTGACGAGATGGAAGATTTTAACTATTAAGTTTAAGTGGTAATGGGTCGATTCGGCATAATTGAAGTAAGGACGATTTAAATCTTGAGTAAATGTCAAATCAGACGCACATTGTAGTTTTTAAAACTATCGTTCCGTTGACCCATAAACAATGGCGGCAAATTATAAAGTTTTTATCAACATTGCAGTGCCTCGCTTTCGACTCGGGTACGTCATTAATTAAGTCACGTGCTAATAGGCCTATTAATAGGATTAATGCTAGTCAATAATTACACGGAAAATCCGTCCAGTTTCCCCAGGCGTTGATATTATCAGAAGCTCAATATGGCCCAATTAAGTCTTGGTGTTAAAATATATTTATTTGATTGACAAAATATATGGACACCTGTTTCCCAGGCTACATATCACCATTAAATACAACATGTGATGAGTGATTTACAATTGGCAAGTGTATCTTTTTTTTTAGGGAGAAGTGCCCCCAGGGGGCAAAGTCAGCGTCCCTAGGGCGACTATTTCGCCCAAATGGCCCTCTAGAATGAACTTTGAATGTAATGGTTTACATTGTACATTGAATACTGGTGAATCATGAAATAAAAAAATGATCATTATTGAAATTCAAGAAGCACTATTAGCAATTCTATACTGCCACGGTCCGCCTCTGTGGTCGAGTGGTTACGGTCGCTGACTTGTATACCACTGTAACCTATCATCACTGATGGTCACGGGTTCGAGCCCCACTCAGTACATGTCTCATTTATATGAAAAAGTTGGCAGTTTCTTACGGAGGTTGGTGCACCCAAGTACTGGTTAATCGCTGGAGCCTGCCCAGGAAAGGTGTTGTTAGGTAAACTGCCCGCCGGCCATGTAGCCCGAAATGGTGCTGATGCAGGCGTAAAGCCCGAAATATAACATAATCTATACTGCCAAGCTCTGTTTGTTATATACATGTAGTGTGGAAGAGCCTGGGATGAATGTTGAGCATGATATATTTGTGCACAGATGTATTAATCCTCTCATTTTCTGACCATACATCTTGAATCATTGTATGTTTTAAGGAGCCCCTCGCACCATCATGTCTCAGCCTCCACAGACGTACGAGTTAACAACATTTTCAACACTAGCCGTTTTATGTGCTGCGGCTGTTTTCTTTTGGCTGTGCATCAAAATGCTTTTTGGATTTGTGCAATGGGTGATAGACCGGAACTCCAGCAACGGTAAAGCTGATAAGGAAGTGGTACATGTTCCTGAAGACGACGAGGTTAGTGAAGCTGAACCCGATGGTGGTGATATGGGTAATACGGATGAACCGGCAGATCTTGACACTAAAAAAGGGAACTAGTTTGTTCACCTAGAGATTCAATTAGATGCAGAATGAATACATATAAATGGAGTGGTAATACAGACAGGGAACATCAGCTGTCACTTCTCAAGGCGAAGATTTTAACATGTATACTAAATCTGAAAACGTCACTGCAACAGTAAGCGAGATGCCGATAAATAAACAGAATGAATAATACATGCCAGTTGTGAATTCACTTCACTATGCAATTTACTGATCGGCGTTCGACTTGCTGTTGAAATAGAAACTGAAAAAGATGTGTGGGCTTTGTACAATTATTGTAAAGCTACTTCGAAGGTCTTTAGAGCATTAGTGATTTAAGAATTATCAAATTCTGATTGTGAGAGTATCTGTTATCTTACTACCTGATTTGTGTGAATATTGTGTGAAAGACATCCTACTGTGCACTTCTGCGAAATTTGTCTAAAGAATATCCTTGTAAATACAGGTCCAACTCTTTTGGTGACAAGTTAATCTAGGTCACTAGGTTAAGCTAATACTTGAAGCTTTAACTAGGTCGCTATCTTTAGCTAATACTTGAAGCTACTTAAACTAGGTCACTAGGTTAAACTAATACTTGAAGCTTTAACTAGGTTACTATGTTTAGCTAATACTTGAAGCTACTTAAACTAGGTCACTATGTTAAGATTATACTTGAATTTAACTAGGTCACCATGTTTAGCTAATACTTGAAGCTACTTAAACTAGGTCACTAGGTTAAGCTAATACTTGAAGCTTTAACTAGGTTACTATGTTTAGCTAATACTTGAAGCTACTTAAACTAGGTCACTAGGTTAAACTAATACTTGAAGCTTTAACTAGGTTACTATGTTTAGCTAATACTTGAAGCTACTGAAACTAGGTCACTAGGTTAAGCTAATACTTGAAGCTTCTTTAACTAGGTCACTATGTTAAGCTAATACTCGAAGCTTCTTTAACTAGGTCACTATGTTAAGCTAATACTCGAAGCTTCTTTAACTAGGTCACTATGTTAAGCTAATACTCGAAGCTTCTTTAACTAGGTCACTATGTTTAGCTAATACTTGAAGCTACTTAAACTAGGTCACTATGTTAAGATAATACTTGAAGCTTTAACTAGGTTACTATGTTTAGCTAATACTTGAAGCTTCTTTAACTAGGTCACTATGTTAAGCTACTTAAACTAGGTCACTATGTTAAGCTAATACTCGAAGCTTCTTTAACTAGGTCACTATGTTTAGCTAATACTTGAAGCTACTTAAACTAGGTCACTATGTTAAGATAATACTTGAATTTAACTAGGTCACTATGTTTAGCTAATACTTGAAGCTACTTAAACTAGGTCACTATGTTAAGATAATACTTGAAGCTTCTTTAACTAGGTCACTATGTTTAGCTAATACATGAAGCTACTTAAACTAGGTCACTATGTTAACCCTTTCCTTCATAGAAGCACTTCTTGACGCCATTACCAATACGACATACATTTACAATGTAGTAGCCAAACCAATGTTCATAATAAAGGCCACAATCTCATGTAGTCCCAGTAATATTTATGGAGGTGGGATAGATATGGCGACTACTTATCCACTGCATGATAGCTAAATGGCTGTCGTTTGTATGGAGATATAATAGTATATTAACCTAAACCTCTATGAGGGAAAGGGGTTAAGATAATACTTGAAGCTTCTTTAACTAGGTCAATATGTTAAGATAATACTTGAAGCTGCTTAATCATTGTCATTAGGTCAAGTTGATACTTAAATCTTCTTAAACTGGGTCACTAGGTTACGCTAATACTTGAAGCACCTTTAGTGGGTTAAGATAATTGTTGAAGCTTCCTATATTCTAAGTTGATACTAAGGTTAAGGTGAATGCTGTGTTGTGTGTTGTTCCAGCAGGTCTGAGAATTGATATGACAACATGTGATTGTATTTTCATGGTAACTATTTGTTGAGGTTGTATTCGTATTATGTACCAGTCATTTGTAAGCCCGTCCCTGCAGTGTTGGGTAAGAACCAGATGTGCTAGGTCACGTGGAAGTCGTGATAGCGCGTTCACTTCAGGTGCGAAAGGTCCAGAGTTCGAGCCCTGCTGGAGCCGTTACGATTGTGCCCTTAGGCAAGGCATTTAAATTCCACATTGCCTCTTCCCTCTCCTTCATGGCGATGGATTCCATCAGGAATGAGGTCTCGAGAGTGATTAATATAAGTTGAAAGAACTTGTTTCGCAATCGAGCTAAAATAAATTTGTATAAACCAGATGTGCCTAGAATTGATGGGGCAGTAATTATGGGAGATTTACTGGGGCCGATATACCAGTAATCGGCCCGAGTCAAGTTAAAGGGTCTGGGGGTTACAATTGATTGATGTATAATATATGGCGTGTATGTGTTGTAAATATGTCTGTGGTTCCTGTTTAATGTATACCGATGGTATCATGGTGGAATGCTGTGTGCAATTAAACTGTTTTTATCGATTTTTACAACTGCAATGCAATGTTTTACCTGTATAAAATTTTAGAATTGAGGTACTGGCATCGGCATAGGGATACCGGCCTCGGCATAGGGGTACTGGCCTCGGCATAAGGGTACTGGCCTCTGCATAGGGGTACTGGCCTCGGCATAGGGGTACTGGCCTCGGCATAGGGGTACTGGCCTCGGCATAGGGGTACTGGCCTCGGCATAGGGGTACTGGCCTCGGTTTAGGTGTACTGGCCTCGGCATAGGCGTACTGGCCTCGGTATAGGGGTACTGGCCTCGGCATAGGGGTACTGGCCTCGGCATAGGGGTACTGGCCTCGGCATAGGGGTACTGGCCTCTGCATAGGGTACTGGCCTCGGCATAGGGGTACTGGCCTCGGCATAGGGGTACTGGCCTCGGCATAGGGGTACTGGCCTCGGTATAGGGGTACTGGCCTCGGTTTAGGTGTACTGGCCTCGGCATAGGGGTACTGGCCTCGGCATAGGGGTACTGGCCTCGGTATAGGGGTACTGGCCTCGGCATAGTTGTACCGGCCTCGGCATAGGGGTACTGGCCTCGGCATAGGGGTACCGGCCTCGGCATAGGCATACTGGCCTCTGCATAGGGGTACTGGCCTCGGCATAGGGACACCAGGCTAGCTGCAATGCTTGTTCAAATATTGTTGACATTATTGTCCATTTAATGTTCTGTTGATACGCATCATAATTTATTTTACTGTAGCAATTTAGAGCCTTAGATAACATTATTTAGATTAGGGACCACTGATATACTACATTTTAACCATTGGACCACTGATATACTACATTTTAACCATTGGACCACTGATATACTACATTTTAACCATTGGACCACTGATATACTACATTTTAACCATTGGACCACTGATATACTACATTTTAACCATTGGACCACTGATATACCACATTTTAACCATTGGACCACTGATATACCACATTTTAACCATTGGACCACTGATATACTACATTTTAACCATTGGACCACTGATATACTACATTTTAACCATTGGTCCACTGATATACTACATTTTAACCATTGGACCACTGATATACTACATTTTAACCATTGGACCACTGATATACTACATTTTAACCATTGGACCACTGATATACTACATTTTAACCATTGGACCACTGATATACTACATTTTAACCATTGGACCACTGATATAATACATTTTAACCATTGGTCCACTGATATACTACATTTTAACCATTGGACCACTGATATACTACATTTTAACCATTGGTCCACTGATATACTACATTTTAACCATTGGACCACTGATATACTACATTTTAACCATTGGACCACTGATATACTACATTTTAACCATTGGACCACTGATATACTACATTTTAACCATTGGACCACTGATATACTACATTTTAACCATTGGACCACTGATGTAGTATATCAGTGGTCCAACCATTGGACCACTGATATACTACATTTTAACAATTAAAGACATAACCAACCTTATTTTTACTGTAGCAGCAGATTTGATGTTTGCTAATATTTTCGTGTTTTATATTGTCTAATATTTTATTGTTTTATATTTCCTTACATTAATCTACATGTACACAGATATATTAATTAGCATATACTGGTATATAGAATCTTACACGAGTGGTGATTTTGGAAGCATCGGCACACATTCAAGTCAATGCGCAAAACAGCGTTATATTTACAGTTTAAACAGTCCGCCTCCATGGTCGAGTGGTTACGGTCGCCGACTTGTATACCACTGTAACCTATCATCACTGGTCACGGGTTCGAGCCCCACTCAGGCCGCGTCGCAAAGAGGTATGTGCACCCAAGTACTGGTTAACTGCTGGAGCCTGCCCAGGAAAGGTGTTAAGTAAGGTGTTGTTAGGTAAACTGCCCGCCGGCGATATAGCCCGAAATGGTGCTGATGCAGGCGTAAAACCCGAAATATAATATATTTAGATACTAGTCATACAGTGCTTATGGAAAATATTTTTAACAAACAGGCCCAGGGCTTGTCCCCTCTGAAAATGGGAAAATATGTTTAACAAACAGGCCCAGGGCTTGTCCCCTCTGAAAATATTTTTAACAAACAGGCCCAGGGCTTGTCCCCTCTGAAAATGGGAAAATATTTTTAACAAACAGGCCCAGGGCTTGTCCCCTCTGAAAATATTTTTAACAAATGGGGCCCAGGGCCTGTCCCCTCTGAATTAATATGGGCAAACCCTGATTTAAAGTTGACTGGTCTCTACAATTGAATATAGCAACATGTTCTTATAGAGTAGTTTTTCTTAAATACGTTGCACAAACTGTGTGGTAGTTAGAACTTGCCTGTACATTCAATATGAGTAATACAATGTATACAGTTACTACAATGAAGGAGCTTTTCGACAGTCGATTTTAAATACATCATTGCATTTTTACGTTTATTTATCGTCGCTACCGGTTGCCCATATGAGCGACGTCTCCTGAAGAGATTAGTCATTTTTGGAGGATAGTGCATGATGATACAGACAGAATCTCCTCTGGTTCTTTTACGTACAAGGTGTACAGCACCGACACAAGACCTTGGTTTAATGTCCCATCTGAAATACTGTTAATTTTATTAGGGTCAGACGTGGGATCGAACCTGCGATCCCTGGATAACCAGTCCAGCGTGTTACCACTGGACTACAGATCTGTCTGTGAATTTAAAAGAATTGCAATGTTTTACTGGTTTATATACAGTTTTACAACTGACATTTTCTTGTCATTAAATTTTGTTGCAATTGACCATTTGTCATTACAATTTTACTACAAACATGTATGTTATCTAAATATATTTTTAGCTATCTTGTATATGATATGCTTAACCCTGCACGATATAGCCTGTGCTGATGCGCCGGTAAACCAAAATGCTCGTTCAATATGAGAACAATTTTCAGGCTCAATTTTATTTTAGAGACAGACCCACAGGCTTTCAGATTTAAATGCAGACCGGCCCGACTGAGCTATCCTATTTTTGTAGCACTGATGTACCCTTTCATTCAATCAAGAATAGTTTGGGCGTGTTTTTATCTATTTGCTTCATTTTACACTTTGTTCACTCTTAAAGCGTATCAATGGGTTTTACTGTTTTCTGGGGGTTTTCAGGGTTTCACTGTTTGGGGGTGATTTCACTGTTTGCTCTAAGGAGGGGGTTTCACTGTTTGGAGGACGGGGTTTCACTGTTTGGAGGACGGGGTTTCACTGTTGGGAGCGGTTTCACTCTATGGAGGGGGTTTCACTGTTTGGAGGAGGGGGGTTTCACTGTTTGGAGGAGGGGGTTTCACTGTTTGGAGGATGGGGGTTTCACTGTTTGGAGGACGGGGTTTGGAGGATGGGGTTTCACTGTTGGGAGCGGTTTCACTGTTTGGAGGAGGGGGTTTCACTGTTTGGAGGAGGGGGTTTCACTGTTTGGAGGAGGGGTTTCACTGTTTGGAGGAGGGGTTTCACTGTTTGGAGGAGGGGGTTTCACTGTTTGGAGGATGGGGGTTTCACTGTTTGGAGGATGGGGTTTCACTGTTGGGAGCGGTTTCACTGTTTGGAGGAGGGGTTTCACTGTTTGGAGGAGGGGGTTTCACTGTTTGGAGGAGGGGTTTCACTGTTTGGAGGATGGGGTTTCACTGTTTGGAGGACGGGGTTTCACTGTTGGGAGCGGTTTCACTCTATGGAGGGGGTTTCACTGTTTGGAGGAGGGGGTTTCACTGTTTGGAGGTGGTTTGGAGGGGGATTCACTGTTTGGAGGACGGGGTTTCACTGTTGGGAGCGGTTTCACTCTATGGAGGGGGTTTCACTGTTTGGAGGACGGGGTTTCACTGTTGGGAGCGGTTTCACTCTATGGAGGGGGTTTCACTGTTTGGAGGACGGGGTTTCACTGTTGGGAGCGGTTTCACTCTATGGAGGGGGTTTCACTGTTTGGAGGAGGGGGTTTCACTGTTTGGAGGGGGGTTTCACTGTTTGGAGGTGAAGGAGGGGGTTTCACTGTTTGTGGGGGAGTTCACTGTTTGGAGGGGTTCGGTGGTTCTACTACCTCTGGCTTGCGGTGGGTTTTACTACCTCTGGCTTGCGGTGGGTTTTACTACCTCTGGCTTGCGGTGGGTTTTACTACCTCTGGCTTGCGGTGGGTTTTACTACCTCTGGCTTGCGGTGGGTTTTACTACCTCTGGCGTGCGGGGGGTTCTACTACCTCTGGCTTGTGGTGGGTTCGGTGGTTCTACTACCTCTGGCTTGCGGTGGGTTCGGTGGTTCTACTACCTCTGGCTTGTGGTGGGTTCTACTACCTCTGGCTTGCGGTGGGTTCTACTACCTCTGGCTTGCGGTGGTTCTACTCCCTCTGGGTTCGGTGGTTCTACTACCTCTGGCTTGTGGTGGGTTCTTCTGGCTTGTGGTGGGTTCTACTACCTCGTGGTGGGTTCTACTATATTTGCAGGTTATTTCAGATTAATTCTCACCTAGGGTGTCGAATAATTTCATATGTAGAAGGCAGCTCGGAGTCTTCCTTCACCAATCATGGAGTCGCAATGTTAAAACCCCCAGATTGAAATGGGAATAGAATATCAACCAATATACCAAACTATCGAAAGTTTACTACAAGTTGATGAGCAAAAGTTTACAAAAAACAGATGAGCAAAGTTAAATCGAAAAACTCCATTTTCTATAAATAGACCTGCTATTCCAAAGAAGTAACAAAGATGCTGCTGGAGAACAGTTTGTTCCAGCAAACATTATAAATCTATATCACAGCTTATTTGTTAAACATGGCAACCAATACTATAATAAATATTTGCATAAATAAATCTGATAGTTACGTTCTTTTAACCATGGCAACCCCCGCCCTGATTAACTGCTCAATATTACCAGGTAAATGCCACATGGAATAAAAGGAAGATGACGCTTCCGCGGAAAACTAATATTCGTTGCCATCCCTAGTATTATGACTAAAAATTGTGGAAGGAATATAACCTATATATGGACGGAAAGTGGAAAACTACCCCCAGACTCCATTCATTGTGCTACACCTATTTGGAATATTACAAATGGACTGGAATAGCGATTATAAGAACAAATACAGAGGACTGGAATAGCGATTATAAGAACAAATACAGAGGACTGGAATAGCGATTATAAGAACAAATACAAATTCCTCTCGGAATCATCGTCAATAAAGTGATTGCAATCATAAATGTTTGTACATATCGGCAATCGGAACTATTCCGATATAGTGTCGCTGTAATAGAGACATGTGTGTCATAAATACATAACTAATGGTTTAAATGCAATTCTAAAGAAAGTAATCGGAACATAGTACATTACATAGAAATATATGGCTTTTCCTACATTGAAAACGTAGTTGCATAGATTACATATCGACCATAATTCCGCTCGCATATATATAGGCAATGAAACAACAGTATCTAGGCACGTTTTCAGCAGAGTATATGGTAATATTAAAGTAAAGTTCATATCAATTCTCAGATTTCTTTCAAATCTGTTTTCTTAAATTTCTCCCATATTGTCCATAATCTGTTTCTTTTCCATTTCAAGTTTCGTAAGCTCCGCCTTCATTTCTGCTAGCCTTTCATTGGCTGGTGATACAATATCGGTTCTTGACTTCTGAGCTTTGCCGCTGCTGACCTTTGAACTCTCCCTCACAATGGAAGTCTGGGCAGCGACCTCCTCTGCCAGGTGTTGTATGTTGCCCTTTATTTCCAGAATGGATTTGTTGACATCTGTGAAATCTGCACACAGATCATCATGTTGGTCTTCAGCAGATTTCTGAAAATTAAAATATATTTTTATGTATGTATACATGCTTACTTAAACTTGCACTCCGCCAAACATTTATACTTGGTCTGGTGTCCCATTTTATCTACCCCCATCCTATATGCGAGTGCATGCCATAAACTACAGATTTCGGGACAAAAGTAGGGTGTTGTCTTATAGGCGAGTATGTACAATGCATTTATCAATTTACAGGAAAATAACTGGATTAGAATGAGTGACATTATTCTTCTCTTCTGTATTATATACAGTCGAACCTGTGTTAAGCAGCCAGCCAAGGGAATCACAGAACGTGATAATAAACCAACATTGGGAAACTGACCACTAACACAGGTTTGACTGTATACAGTAAATACCAGTGGTGTAGCTCGGGTACATGCCTGCCATACACCTTCTCTTCAAACTTGAAAAATGCAATAAACAATGAAGATGGGGGGGGGGTTGTCGGTGTATGATGTGCAGTGTACCCATCGGTCATTACTTTTTTAATTGATAAAAGAAGACATTCCCCAACTGTAAATATATGTTCCTTAATTCTCGTTAAAATGCCTCAGATATGAAATGCGGCAATAGACCTTGGACTAATACCGACACATGTTAACCTAAAATAAAAAAATATATATATAAAAACCAGAGCTGGACTTTAGGTCGACTGTACTAATTGATTTACCGGTGGTGGTAAGCTGCCAGTCTCTGCATCTCCTTCCTCTGCATGGTTTGCAAACGTCTGCCACAGTGCATGACCCGTCATGTTGGCTGTAACAAATCTCAGTGGCAATTTCCTGTTCAATGGCATCTGACCTGCAAATCCAGACAACATACATCTGATGTAGATCAGAAACGGCAATGGTGCGTACATGCCCGACAATGGTGCGTACATGCCCGACAATGGTGCGTACATGCCCGACAATGGTGCATACATGCCCGACAATGGTGCGTACATGCCCGACAATGGTGCGTACATGCGTCACAATGGTGCGTACATGCCTGACAATGGTACGTACATGCCTGAAAATGGTGCGTACATGCATGACAATGGTACATACATGCATGACAATGGTGCGTACATGCATGACAATGGTGCGTACATGCCTGACAATGGTGCGTACATGCCTGACAATGGTGCGTACATGCCTGACAATGGTGCGTACATGCCTGACAATGGTGTGTACATGCCTGACAATGGTACGTACATGCCTGACAATGGTGCGTACATGTGGTACATGCCTGACAATGGTACATACATGCACGACAATGGTGCGTACATGCCTGACAATGGTACGTATATGCATGACAATGGTGTGTACATGCCTGACAATGGTGCGTACATGCCGGACAATGGTGCGTACATGCCTGACAATGGTGCGTACATGCCTGACAATGGTGCGTACATGCCTGACAATGGTACATACATGCCTGACAATGGTGCGTACATGCCTGACAATGGTACGTATATGCATGACAATGGTGTGTACATGCCTGACAATGGTACGTACATGCCTGACAATGGTACGTACATGCATGACAATGGTACGTACATGCATGACAATGGTACGTACATGTGGTACATGTCTGACAATGGTACGTACATGCATGACAATGGTATGTACATGCATGACAATGGTACGTACATGCATGGCAATGGTACGTACATGCATGGCAATGGTACGTACATGCATGACAATGGTGCGTACATGCCAGACAAGGGTACGTACATGCCTGACAATGGTGCATACATGCATGACAATAGTGCGTACATGCCTGGCAATGGTGCGTACATGCATGACAATGGTGTGTACATGCATGACAATGGTGCGTACATGCCTGACAATGGTGCGTACATGCATGACAATGGTGCGTACATGCATGACAATGGTACGTACATGCATGACAATGGTACGTACATGCATGACAATGGTGCGTACATGCCTGACAATGGTACGTACATGTACGACAATGGTGCGTACATGCCTGACAATGGTGCATACATGCATGACAATGGTACGTACATGCATGACAATGGTGCGTACATGCCAGACAATGGTACGTACATGCCTGACAATGGTGCGTACATGCCTGACAATGGTGCGTACATGCCTGACAATGGTATGTACATGCCTGACAATGGTGCGTACATGCCTGACAATGGTGCGTACATGCATGACAATGGTGCATACATGCATGACAATGGTGCGTACATGCCTGACAATGGTGTGTACATGCATGACAATGGTGCGTACATGCCTGACAATGGTACGTACATGCATGACAATGGTGCGTACATGCATGACAATGGTGCGTACATGCCTGACAATGGTACGTACATGCCTGACAATGGTGCATACATGCATGACAATGGTGCGTACATGCCTGACAATGGTACGTACATGCCTGACAATGGTGCATACATGCATGACAATGGTACATACATGCATGACAATGGTGCCTACATGCATGACAATGGTGCGTACATGCCTGACAATGGTGCGTACATGCCTGACAATGGTGCATACATGCCTGACAATGGTGCGTACATGCCTGACAATGGTGCATACGTGCCTGACAATGGTGTGTACATGCCTGACAATGGTGCATACATGCCTGACAATGGTGCGTACATGTGGTACATGCATGACAATGGTGCGTACGTGCACGACAATGGTACGTACATGCACGACAATGGTGCGTACATGCCTGACAATGGTGTGTACATGCCTGACAATGGTGCGTACATGCCGGACAATGGTGCGTACATGCCTGACAATGGTGCGTACATGCCTGACAATGGTGCGTACATGCCTGACAATGGTGCGTACATGCCTGACAATGGTACATACATGCCTGACAATGGTGCGTACATGCCTGACAATGGTACGTACATGCATGACAATGGTGCATACATGCCTGACAATGGTGCGTACATGTGGTACATGCATGACAATGGTGCGTACGTGCACGACAATGGTACGTACATGCACGACAATGGTGCGTACATGCCTGACAATGGTGTGTACATGCCTGACAATGGTGCGTACATGCCGGACAATGGTGCGTACATGCCTGACAATGGTGCGTACATGCCTGACAATGGTGCGTACATGCCTGACAATGGTACATACATGCCTGACAATGGTGCGTACATGCCTGACAATGGTACGTATATGCATGACAATGGTGTGTACATGCCTGACAATGGTACGTACATGCATGACAATGGTACGTACATGCATGACAATGGTACGTACATGCATGACAATGGTACGTACATGTGGTACATGTCTGACAATGGTACGTACATGCATGACAATGGTATGTACATGCATGACAATGGTACGTACATGCATGGCAATGGTGCGTACATGCATGACAATGGTACGTACATGCATGACAATGGTACGTACATGCATGACAATGGTGCGTACATGCATGACAATGGTGCGTACATGCATGACAATGGTGCGTACATGCATGACAATGGTACATACATGCATGACAATGGTGCATACATGCATGACAATGGTGCGTACATGCCAGACAATGGTACGTACATGCCTGACAATGGTGCATACATGCATGACAATAGTGCGTACATGCCTGGCAATGGTGCGTACATGCATGACAATGGTGTGTTCATGCATGACAATGGTGCGTACATGCCTGACAATGGTGCGTACATGCATGACAATGGTGCGTACATGCATGACAATGGTGCGTACATGCATGACAATGGTACGTACATGCATGACAATGGTACGTACATGCATGACAATGGTGTGTACATGCCTGATAATGGTGCGTACATGCACAACAATGGTACGTACATGCCTGACAATGGTGCGTACATGCCTGACAATGGTGCATACATGCCTGACAATGGTGCGTACATGCCTGACAATGGTGCGTACATGCCTGACAATGGTACGTACATGCCTGACAATGGTGCGTACATGCACAACAATGGTACGTACATGCATGACAATAGTGCATACATGCCTGACAATGGTACGTATATGCATGACAATGGTGCGTACATGCCTGACAATGGTACGTACATGCCTGACAATGGTACGTACATGCATGACAATGGTACGTACATGCATGACAATGGTACGTACATGCATGACAATGGTACGTACATGCATGACAATGGTACGTACATGTGGTACATGTCTGACAATGGTACGTACATGCATGACACTGGTATGTACATGCATGACAATGGTACGTACATGCATGGCAATGGTGCGTACATGCATGACAATGGTATGTACATACATGACAATGGTACGTACATGCATGACAATGGTACGTACATGCATGACAATGGTGCGTACATGCCTGACAATGGTACGTACATGCACGACAATGGTGCGTACATGCCTGACAATGGTGCAAACATGCATGACAATGGTACGTACATGCATGACAATGGTGCGTACATGCCAGACAATGGTACGTACATGCCTGACAATGGTGCGTACATGCCTGACAATGGTGCGTACATGCCTAACAATGGTACGTACATGCCTGACAATGGTGCGTACATGCCTGACAATGGTGCGTACATGCCTGACAATGGTGCGTACATGCCTAACAATGGTGCGTACATGCCTGACAATGGTATGTACATGCTTGACAATGGTGCGTACATGTGGTACATGCATGACAATGGTGCGTACATGCACGACAATGGTGCGTACATGCCTGACAATGGTGTGTACATGCCTGACAATGGTGCGTACATGCCTGACAATGGTGCATACATGCCTGACAATGGTGCGTACATGCCTGACAATGGTGCATACATGCCTGACAATGGTGCGTACATGCCTGACAATGGTGCGTACATGCCTGACAATGGTACGTACATGCCTGACAATGGTGCGTACATGCACAACAATGGTACGTACATGCATGACAATGGTGCATACATGCCTGACAATGGTACGTATATGCATGACAATGGTGCGTACATGCCTGACAATGGTACGTACATGCCTGACAATGGTACGTACATGCATGACAATGGTACGTACATGCATGACAATGGTACGTACATGCATGACAATGGTACGTACATGCATGACAATGGTACGTACATGTGGTACATGTCTGACAATGGTACGTACATGCATGACACTGGTATGTACATGCATGACAATGGTACGTACATGCATGGCAATGGTGCGTACATGCATGACAATGGTATGTACATACATGACAATGGTACGTACATGCATGACAATGGTACGTACATGCATGACAATGGTACGTACATGCATGACAATGGTGCATACATGCATGACAATGGTGCGTACATGCATGACAATGGTACGTATGTTGCTAAATCTTGATTATTTATCAATAATTACAGTGACATACCATTTGGTGCAAACTTTTGCCCTAGTGTAAGGAGATTACGATCCACTTTGTGTACAGTGCCCTGTGATTTGGCCTGGTGTACCTTGTCCTCCATGCTTCCCAACATTGTATGTAACTTATTTGTCATCGTGAAACTTGAGTACTGATTCAATCTGAAAATATACGACATCGCAAATCATTTAAAACGACGGTGTTTGTTGCCGCGCTTTGGATTCAAAGTTGCCCCAGTAGGAAAGGCTATATACAAGGTTCATACTCTACACTGACTTTCAAAATTAAGTACTTTTTAGGACCAATATATGAATTTTGGCTATTTAGAACATAATTCCAAAATTTCTAAGTTAAACACCCGTATGAACCCTGTATATAGCAATCATAAACCGGTAGGAAACTCGTACAAGGAAAATTGCAAAATGGATTTTCTTTGATAAAATCAACTTGGAATGGCATTTTCATAAAACGATGGACCTCATATTTGCTTACATTTGCAAATGGTGTGTTTATTAAAAAGGTAGAGATAATGTACATGTGTTTTGATGACATAGAACAGAACTTGTACTGCCGTAAATTGTATCAACGGATGGGACCTTAAACCGAGGAAAAAAGAACCAGAGGAGACTCTGGGTCTCTGTCTGTATCATTGCACTATCCTCCAAAAATCTAAAATGACTAATCTCTGCAGGAGGCGTCGCTCATATGGGCAACCGGTAGCGACGATAAATAAACGTAAAACACACACACACAAAATAACGATTTGAAGACAACTGTATTAAATGCCTATTTTATAATAAATGCTAGGTCAATATTATCTATTTACCGGTCTCTAAGCCTGTCGGCATTAAAGTGTACACCCTCAATGTTGGTTGCCGGGAGCAACTTGACGTCCAACAGATCGTCCACCATCTTCACCTTCTCATCCTCCGTGTGGCAGTTACCGAACATCTGCTGCAGCAGCTTCAAGGTGCCATCTACACTCGGCTCATTCCTGATACTTCCTGTCGTGTTACTTCGGAACCGTGCAAAGAACAGATCATCACAGATGACGGCCAGAGCTCGATGGTACTCTCTCAGGAAAGCCGGGTTGTGATCATTTCTCAAATCACCTAGTCATGCAGATATATCGTATTATAAAAGAATTCTCTTTAAAGTTTCACAAAATCCAGCAATAGCGATATATTAAAACATTTTTATTAAAAACGGTCAAATTTTGTAAGACACTTCACAAAACAATATTTCCCTCCCCTTTCAGAACTACGACTTCACTCTATATCTCTCTAGTAGTCTTATATTATGCACGGTATACATGGGTAGTACAGTTTGAGTTATAATATAGTGTTTGTACATTCATGTAATAATGATTGAAAATGATTGAAAACTATGAACAAAAGCTGTTGAACTGTTTGCACTGTATTACTATTTACAACAGACGAGAAAATATTTACCTGACTTGATGTGGGCGAGGGTATGTACCAATACAACCACAAACTCTCCAACCGTGTCCAGCCTGGCTCTACGTAGATACAATATGTTGTTATTGGCGTCAAAAAAGAAGGAATTCCTGTATGGGTTGTTACGTAGCCTCTCATTCGGCGGTATCTTGTCTGCTATGAGTAGCGTTACAGGTGCATGCTGGCAATGAGACGAGACCAAATCCGAAACGAAACACCCAAACTTGTACACGATGAACTTGCGGGCATCAAGCTTGTTAAGGTCAACTGGTTCAAGTTTGGAATCACTGGTCCACTCACAATCCTTGGCATCTTGGAACCCATCACCTATAAACCATCATGTAATATAAACCATCATGTACTATAAACCATCATGTAATATAAACCATCATGTAATATAAACCATCATGTAATATAAACCATCATGTAATATAAACCATCATGTACTATAAACCATCATGTACTATAAACCATCATGTAATATAAACCATCATGTAATATAAACCATCATGTATATAAACCATCATGTACTATAAACCATCATGTAATATAAACCATCATGTAACATCATGTAACATCATGTAATATAAACCATCATGTAATATAAACCATCATGTAATATAAACCATCATGTAATATAAACCATCATGTATATAAACCATCATGTAATATAAACCATCATGTAATATAAACCATCATGTAATATAAACCATCATGTAATATAAACCATCATGTAATATAAACCATCATGTAACATCATGTAATATAAACCATCATGTAATATAAACCATCATGTAATATAAGTATGCAAGTAGTCCGCCTCCGTGGTCCAGTGGTTATGGTCGCTGACTGGTATACCACTGTAACCTATCATCACTGATGGTACAGGTTCGAGCCCCGCTTTCATCCGCACCAACGAAAGTGATCAATATACGTTGTTGAAAATTGTTGTAAAATAAATAAAGTTTAAACATTTTTTTTTTATCTGGCCCTTACTTTCGGTATTATCCTTCTTATCCCCTTTGTGCGCCCCTTTCTCAATCTGTGACTTGATATTCTCAAGTTTCTGGTAGAGTGGGGACGCCATCAATAGTGCCAATAATTCTGCCTCATTCATCGGGGCGGCCATATTATAAGTGGGTGGAAGTACTGGTGGGGTGGTTTCCTCTTCCTCCAAAGTGGAGGCTGATGACGGACGTGCATCTAAATGAGCCTGGGCAGTGTCTATGTTTAGCGCTTCATTCAGGGTCAGTGCCTGAAAAGTAATGCAGAAATGTTGAAAACACCAAAATGATCAATCTAAAACTTCAAAAAAAGTTAAAAAAGCAAAACTTCATAAAAAGCTAAAAAAGCAAAACTTCATAAAAACTTAAAAAAACAAAACGACTATACAGTACAAGTACATGAATATCTCACAAAGAATGACTGTCACTCTGCGTGTACCTGGGGAGTCGTTAATGATAACTGACTTTTCCCCCACCATTAGTGGTTCCAGTCTTACATTTGTAAATTTTATTTCAAAATGAAGAAACTGTATAGCCAGTGGTTGTTCTAACCGGGTCCCTGCTCGTCTCTGGAAAAGGGTTGGAGGGTCAGCGGGGGTCAACAGAATATGCTAAGAGTTGCTGTCGGTGTGATTCAATAAATAATTACGTTTCTTTATTTTGGGGGTTTAAAGTCGGATTAACAGCTTAGGTCACATGGTGACTCTCCAGCTATTATTGGTGAAAGTAGACCTATCCTGGCACTATTTTAATCACAGACAGGACACCCAGATTGAACCACCGACCTTCCACAAGCTAGTTGGAAACTAAATCGGTGTGGGTGGGTGGGGCAAGTCAACGACACTAACCACTCGACCACAATAATAAATAAATAAAGAACCACTGTCAACCTGTGTTAAGTCTGGTAATTCCTTTGTTGTAAAACAATACGACATTCCATTGATGGTTAGGATTTATCTTAAGTGTACTATATATATCTCATTCGGCTGCCTGTGTGCAGTGGTTGCCCGATCAGACAGGTGGTTGCCTGATCAGACAGGTGGTCGCCTGATCAGACAGGTGGTCGCCTGATCAGATAGTTGGTCGACTGATCAGACAGGTGGTCGACTGATCAGACAGGTGGTTACCTGATCAGATAGGTGGTTGCCTGATCAGATAGGTGGTCATGTGATCAGACAGGTAGTTGTCTGATCAGACATGTGGTCGCCTGATCAGACAGGTGGTCACCCAATCAGACAGGTGGTCTCCCGATCAGACAGGTGGTCTCCTGATCAGACAGGTTGTCGCATGATCATACATGTTGTAGCATGATCAGACAGGTTGTCGCATGATCAGACAGGTGGTCGTCCGATCAGACAGGTGGTCGCCCGATCAGACAGGTGGTCGACTGATCAGACAGGTAGTTGCCTGATCAGACAGGTGGTCACCTGATCAGACAGGTGGTCGTCCGATCAGACAGGTGGTCTCCCGATCAGACAGGTGGTCGCCCGATCAGACAGGTGGTCGCCTGATCAGATAGGTGGTCGACTGATCAGACAGGTGGTCGACTGATCAGACAGGTGGTTGCCTGATCAGACATGTGGTCGTCCGATCAGACAGGTGGTCTCCCGATCAGACAGGTGGTCGCCTGATCAGACAGGTGGTCGGCTGATCAGACAGGTGGTCGACTGATCAGACAGGTGGTTGCCTGATCAGACAGGTGGTCGCCTGATCAGATAGGTGGTCGACTGATCAGACAGGTGGTCAACTGATCAGACAGGTGGTCGCCTGATCAGACAGGTGGTCACCTGATCAGATAGGTGGTCGACTGATCAGACAGGTTGTCGCATGATCAGACAGGTCGCATGATCAGACAGGTTGTCGCATGATCAGACAGGTGGTCGTCCGATCAGACAGGTGGTCACCCGATCAGACAGGTGGTCGACTGATCAGAGAGGTGGTTGCCTGATCAGACAGGTAGTTGCCTGATCAGACAGGTGGTCACCTGATCAGACAGGTGGTCGTCCGATCAGACAGGTGGTCTCGCGATCAGACAGTTGATTTCCCCCCGGAGTTTTGTTCTCACTTCCTCCCACATGAACGATCTGCACTTTCATCCGTGCAAACAAGACCGATCAATATAAATTGTTAAGACTTAATTGGCAATTGTTGTAAACTAAATATAAAAGATTAAGCTTTGTGTTTACCTCATCAGCTTTCATTCGTTGTATCTGGCTCTGTTGTTTGTGCTCTAGTTCCAGCCGGTTCTCCTCGGCAGTGTCTATCAGTTCCTTCTGTTTGCTGCGTAACCTGTCCTCTTTCTTCTTCTCTAGTCTCTCCTTCAGTAAGCTCTTCTGACGGAGCTTGTCCGCATTCATCCTGTTCACAAGGTTCTGCAGGTCTTTCTCGTGCTGTTCCAGCAACTGGCGTTGAGCTTCTTCACTGCCTCCCTGGCTCTTCAACTTCTCAACCTCTTCCTATAACAGATGGTGTTATAGTTTGTACACCATTATTCTTATTAGTATTGGCTGTCAGTGAGAATTCTGCCCTACCTTAGCTTTGTTTTTAGTGAGAATTCTGCCCTATCTTAGCTTTGACCCACAATGAAAATTCAGCCTACCTTAGCTTTGACCCACAATGAAAATTCAGCCCACCTTAGCTTTAGTCCACAATGAGAATCCAGCCCTACCTTAACTTTGACCCACAATGAGAATCCAGCCCTACCTTAACTTTGACCCATAATGAGAATCCAGCCCTACCTTAACTTTGACCCACAATGAGAATCCAGCCTACCTTAGCCTTTTCTCTCTTTGATTTAATGATCTGGTCCTTTCTCTGCCCCAGGTATTCCATGTTCTTTTCGTATTTCTCCTTTTCTTGATTGGTTTCACGTTCAACCTCCTGTGCATACACCGCCATCTGTTCATCCATACGATGTTGCTCCACGCGTTCAAATTCTACAATATCCAAGCGTAAATGGGTCATTCGTGTGGGAGGAAACTGGAGTACACGGAGAAAACCCACCTGTCAGATCTGGCGACCACCGTACCATCTCACATACTTCCCTGTCCGAGGATCGAACCTGGGCTGCATTGGTGAGAAGTGAGCGTGCTAACCACTGCGCTAATTGGACAGCCGAAATATACTTATTTCGAGCTGATTATATGCTGATGAGGACTGTTAAAGTTATATATAAACACAGGTTCCGAAAAATGGTTCAACAGAATTAATCTCAACCAACCGTCTTCTTATAAATTTCGAAGGTAACACGACAATAAAATGAACACCTATAGTCTGTCCCACATACCCGTGGAACCTCATTCTCTTCTTCAATTCATAAACATATTCTCCATTTCTTCTAATTCATAGTACCAATAAGTGCACACGCTTGAACAATGTGGTTCATGGGACAGACTATTGAACAATGAGGTTCATGGGCAGGTGGGACAGACTGTTTAACAATGAGGTACATGGGTAGGTGGGACAGACTATTTAACAATGAGGTACAT
Organism: Archivesica marissinica; assembly: GCA_014843695.1. Classification (NCBI taxonomy): domain Eukaryota; kingdom Metazoa; phylum Mollusca; class Bivalvia; order Venerida; family Vesicomyidae; genus Archivesica; species Archivesica marissinica. The sequence goes on from CM026399.1 coordinate 60,524,832, forward strand.
GGGTAGGTGGGACAGACTATTTAACAATGAGGTACATGGGTAGGTGGGACAGACTGTTTAACAATGAGGTACATGGGTAGGTGGGACAGACTATTTAACAATGAAGTACATGGGTAGGTGGGACATACTATTTAACAATGAAGTACATGGGCAGGTGGGACATACTATTGAACAATGGGGTACATGGGTAGGTGGGACATACTATTGAACAATGAGGTACATGGGTAGGTGGGACATACTATTGAACAAGGTTACATGGGTAGGGGACATACTATTTAACAATGAGGTACATGGGTAGGTGGGACATACTATTTAACAATGAGGTACATGGGCAGGTGGGACATACTATTTAACAATGATGGGACAGACATGGGTAGGTAGGACATACTTTAACAATGAGGTACATGGGTAGGTGGGACATACTATTTAACAATGAGGTACATGGGTAGGTGGGACATACTATTTAACAATGAGGTACATGGGTAGGTAGGACAAACTATTTAACAATGAGGTACATGGGTAGGTGGGACAGACTTGAACAATGAGGTACATGGGTAGGTGGGACAGACTTGAACAATGAGGTACATGGGTAGGTGGGACATACTATTGAACAATGAGGTACATGGGTAGGTGGTACAGACTATTTAACAATGAGGTACATGGGTAGGTGGGACAGACTATTGAACAATGAGGTACATGGGTAGGTGGGACATACTATTTAACAATGAAGTACATGGGTAGGTGGGACATACTATTTAACAATTGAAGTACATGTGTAGGTGGGACATACTATTGAACAATGAGGTACATGGGTAGGTGGGACATACTATTGAACAATGAGGTACATGGGTAGGTGGGACATACTATTGAACAATGAGGTACATGGGTAGGTGGGACAGACTTGAACAATGAGGTACATGGGTAGGTGGGACATAATATTTAACAATGAGGTACATGGGTAGGTGGGACATACTATTTAACAATGAGGTACATGGGTAGGTGGGACATACTATTTAACAATGAGGTACATGGGTAGGTAGGACAAACTATTTAACAATGAGGTACATGGGTAGGTGGGACAGACTTGAACAATGAGGTACATGGGTAGGTGGGACATACTATTGAACAATGAGGTACATGGGTAGGTGGGACAGACTATTTAACAATGAGGTACATGGGTAGGTGGGACAGACTATTGAACAATGAGGTCCATGGGTAGGTGGGACAGACTGTTTAACAATGAGGTACATGGGTAGGTGGGACATACTATTGAACAATGAGGTACATGGGTACGTGGGACATACTATTGAACAATGAGGTACATGGGTAGGTGGGACATACTATTGAACAATGAGGTACATGGGTAGGTGGGACATACTATTTAACAATGAGGTACAGTGGGTAGGTAGGACATACTTTAACAATGAGGTACATGGGTAGGTGGGACATTATATTTAACAATGATGGGACAGCATGGGTAGGTAGGACATACTTAACAATGAGGTACATGGGTAGGTGGGACATATATTTACAATGAGGTACATGGGTAGGTGGGACATACTATTTAACAATGAGGTACATGGGTAGGTGGGACAAACTATTTAAAATGAGGTACATGGGTAGGTGGGACAGACTATGAATGAGGTACATGGGTAGGTGGGACAGACTTTTAATGAGGTATGTGGGTAGGTGGGACATACTATTGAACAATGAGGTACATGGGTAGGTGGTACAGACTATTTAACAATGAGGTACATGGGTAGGTGGGACAGACTATTGAACAATGAGGTACATGGGTAGGTGGGACATACTATTTAACAATGAAGTACATGGGTAGGTGGGACATACTATTTAACAATTGAAGTACATGTGTAGGTGGGACATACTATTGAACAATGAGGTACATGGGTAGGTGGGACATACTATTGAACAATGAGGTACATGGGTAGGTGGGACATACTATTGAACAATGAGGTACATGGGTAGGTGGGACAGACTTGAACAATGAGGTACATGGGTAGGTGGGACATAATATTTAACAATGAGGTACATGGGTAGGTGGGACATACTATTTAACAATGAGGTACATGGGTAGGTGGGACATACTATTTAACAATGAGGTACATGGGTAGGTAGGACAAACTATTTAACAATGAGGTACATGGGTAGGTGGGACAGACTTGAACAATGAGGTACATGGGTAGGTGGGACATACTATTGAACAATGAGGTACATGGGTAGGTGGGACAGACTATTTAACAATGAGGTACATGGGTAGGTGGGACAGACTATTGAACAATGAGGTTGGTGTTGAGGTCATGTGTAGGTGTAACAATTATAGTGAGGTATGTGGGTAGGTGGAACATATAGTGAGGTAGTGGTAGGTGAACACTATAGTGAGGTATGGGTAGGTGGACATAGTGAGGTATGTGGGTAGGTGGAACAATATAGTGAGGTATGGTGGTGGATGAGGAAGACTATAGTGAGTATGGGTAGGTGGACAATGAGGTCCATGGGTAGGTGGGACAGACTGTTTAACAATGAGGTACATGGGTAGGTGGGACATACTATGAACAATGAGGTACATGGGTAGGTGGGACAGACTATTTAACAATGAGGTACATGGGTAGGTAGGACAAACTATTTAACAATGAGGTACATGGGTAGGTGGGACATACTATTTAACAATGATGGGACAGACATGGGTAGGTAGGACATACTTTAACAATGAGGTACATGGGTAGGTGGGACAGACTATTTAACAATGAGGTACATGGGTAGGTGGGACATACTATTGAACAATGGGGTACATGGGTAGGTAGGACAAACTATTTAACAATGAGGTACATGGGCAGGTGGGACATACTATTTAACAATGATGGGACAGACATGGGTAGGTAGGACATACTTTAACAATGAGGTACATGGGTAGGTGGGACATACTATTTAACAATGAGGTACATGGGACATACTATTTAACAATGAGGTACATGGGTAGGTAGGACAAACTATTTAACAATGAGGTACATGGGTAGGTGGGACAGACTTGAACAATGAGGTACATGGGTAGGTGGGACATACTATTGAACAATGAGGTACATGGGTAGGTGGGACAGTTATTTGTTATGTTATGATTCGGGTTTTACGCCTGCATCAGCACCATTTTGGGCTATATCGCCGGCGGGCAGTTTACCTAACAACACCTTTCCTGGGCAGGCTCCAGCGGTTAACCAGTACTTGGGTGCACCAACAGACATGGGTAGGTAGGACATACTTTAACAATGAGGTACATGGGTAGGTAGGACAAACTATTTAACAATGAGGTACATGGGTAGGTGGGACAGACTTGAACAATGAGGTACATGGGTAGGTGGGACAGACTTGAACAATGAGGTACATGGGTAGGTGGGACATACTATTTAACAATGAGGTACATGGGTAGGTGGTACATACTATTTAACAATGAACATGGGTAGGTAGGACATACTTTAACAATGAGGTACATGGGTAGGTGGACAACTATTTAACAATGAGGTACATGGGACAGACTTGAACAATGAGGTACATGGGTAGGTGGGACAGACTTGAACAATGAGGTACATGGGTAGGTGGGACAGACTTGAACAATGAGGTACATGGGTAGGTGGTACAGACTATTTAACAATGAGGTACATGGGTAGGTGGGACAGACTATTGAACAATGAGGTACATGGGTAGGTGGGACATACTATTTAACAATGAAGTACATGGGTAGGTGGGACATACTATTTAACAATTGAAGTACATGTGTAGGTGGGACATACTATTGAACAATGAGGTACATGGGTAGGTGGGACATACTATTGAACAATGAGGTACATGGGTAGGTGGGACATACTATTGAACAATGAGGTACATGGGTAGGTGGGACAGACTTGAACAATGAGGTACATGGGTAGGTGGGACATAATATTTAACAATGAGGTACATGGGTAGGTGGGACATACTATTTAACAATGAGGTACATGGGTAGGTGGGACATACTATTTAACAATGAGGTACATGGGTAGGTAGGACAAACTATTTAACAATGAGGTACATGGGTAGGTGGGACAGACTTGAACAATGAGGTACATGGGTAGGTGGGACATACTATTGAACAATGAGGTACATGGGTAGGTGGGACAGACTATTTAACAATGAGGTACATGGGTAGGTGGGACAGACTATTGAACAATGAGGTCCATGGGTAGGTGGGACAGACTGTTTAACAATGAGGTACATGGGTAGGTGGGACATACTATTGAACAATGAGGTACATGGGTAGGTGGGACAGACTATTTAACAATGAGGTACATGGGTAGGTAGGACAAACTATTTAACAATGAGGTACATGGGTAGGTGGGACATACTATTTAACAATGATGGGACAGACATGGGTAGGTAGGACATACTTTAACAATGAGGTACATGGGTAGGTGGGACAGACTATTTAACAATGAGGTACATGGGTAGGTGGGACATACTATTGAACAATGGGGTACATGGGTAGGTAGGACAAACTATTTAACAATGAGGTACATGGGCAGGTGGGACATACTATTTAACAATGATGGGACAGACATGGGTAGGTAGGACATACTTTAACAATGAGGTACATGGGTAGGTGGGACATACTATTTAACAATGAGGTACATGGGACATACTATTTAACAATGAGGTACATGGGTAGGTAGGACAAACTATTTAACAATGAGGTACATGGGTAGGTGGGACAGACTTGAACAATGAGGTACATGGGTAGGTGGGACATACTATTGAACAATGAGGTACATGGGTAGGTGGGACAGTTATTTGTTATGTTATGATTCGGGTTTTACGCCTGCATCAGCACCATTTTGGGCTATATCGCCGGCGGGCAGTTTACCTAACAACACCTTTCCTGGGCAGGCTCCAGCGGTTAACCAGTACTTGGGTGCACCAACAGACATGGGTAGGTAGGACATACTTTAACAATGAGGTACATGGGTAGGTAGGACAAACTATTTAACAATGAGGTACATGGGTAGGTGGGACATACTATTTAACAATGATGGGACAGACATGGGTAGGTAGGACATACTTTAACAATGAGGTACATGGGTAGGTGGGACATACTATTTAACAATGAGGTACATGGGTAGGTGGGACATACTATATAACAATGAGGTACATGGGTAGGTAGGACATACTTTAACAATGAGGTACATGGGTAGGTGGGACAGACTCTTGAACAATGAGGTACATGGGTAGGTGGGACATACTATTTAACAATAAGGTACATGGGTAGGTGGGACAGACTCTTGAACAATGAGGTACATGGGCAGGTGGGACAGACTTTAATACCTTGTTGCTCTTTTCTCAGTTTCACTTCCTGTTCTTTTCTCTCTTGCTCCAGTTTACGTTTGACGTCTTCAAGTTCCAATGCCGTCTGCTCAGCATTCATGGCGTCATCCTTGTTGGACGTGAACTCGCGCAGGGCTTCGGCAAACTCCTAACAGGGAAATGCACAAACAAATGTTTAAACAGCCCTGCTCTGCTGCATTATACACATAATATAAAATGGTGATATTCATGGGTCAGCACCCTGATAGACAAGAACAAGCCAGATGGATAGCTTCCTCATATGAAGAAGTTGATACGCCCAGTGAGATTCGAACCTACGGCGGCGAATGGTAAGTGATGTGAAGTCAACGACCGTAACCACTCAGCCACGCAGGCCCCATCGCTTGTATTTATTTGAAAATTTGTCCATTCGTGTTACGAAATTCGAAGTTACAGAAACCATATGGTTAGACATGCCACGAGTTATGATGAGTGAGTTTGACACCCGAGTGAGTTTGACACCCGAGTGAGTTTGACACCCGAGTGAGTTTGACCTCTGAGTGAGTTTGACCTCCAAGTGAGTTTGACCTCTGAGTGAGTTTGACCTCTGAGTGAGTTTGACCTCTAAGTGAGTTTGACCTCTGAGTGAGTTTGACCTCCAAGTTAGACATTTGTGTGCATTTATTTGAAACTCGGTCCAGTGATGTGCGAGTTCCAGAATGGACATTGAAAGTGCAGACTGACTGATGGAATCGAATAATCGGACAAAAGTCTCCAAACCAAATCAAAACAGCTCTTTCAATAGCCTGGGAACATGCGTTGATATCTGTTGCCTTGTCAGTCATATATACATATTTATTTAACACCCAAACCGTTAATTGACCGTGTTGAGTTTCTGATCATGTCATGAGAAATCGACAGACTTAAACCCAGGTTAGGTAAGGAACTACTAACATACCTTGTAATGCTTCTCTTTTAGTGCTAGTTTTGCCTTAGCAAATCGTAGTTCCCAATCGGCCAAGGTTCCACGTTCAATATCGGTCCTTTCTCGTGTCTCTTTACGTTCCAGTCCTGCAAGCTCCTGTTGCTGCTGGTTCAATAGGTCTGCACGGCGTTGCTGCAGCTCCTCAGGGTTTAGCGAAGATTTCTAATAAATACAACAAATTATAATAAAGATGCCCTAAAATCTCAAGTGAGCACAGCGTCAAAGTGCTAAGCAGATTTTTCTGTGTTTGATTGTTTGTATTTTTGATGTCTCACCAACAGTGAGGTCATATGGCGACTCTCCAGATATTATTGGTGGAGGAAGACCCCCTTGTGCCCCTCTGTGCAGTATTTAAGGCATGGGTATCTAACACAGGTATAACTGTACCTGAAACATTTTAACTGTACTTGAAACAGGTTTAACTGCACCTGAAACATTTTAACTGTACCTGAAACAGGTTTAACTGAAACAGGTTTAACTGTACCTGAAACAGGTTTAACTGCACCTGAAACTGGTTTAACTGTACCTGAAACAGGTTTTAACTGTACCTGAAACAGGTTTTTAACTGTACCTGATACAGTTTAACTGTATTGTGACACAGGTTTAACTATTAACTGTACCTGAAACAGGTTTAACTGTATTGTGACACAGATTTAACTATTAACTGTACCTGAAACAGGTTTAACTGTATTTTGACACAGGTTTAACAATTAACTGTACCTGAAACAGGTTTAACTGTATTGTGATACAGGTTTAACTATTAACTGTACCTGAAACAGGGTTAACTGTACCTGAAACAGGTTTAACTGTATTGTGATACAGGTTTAACTATTAACTGTACCTGAAACAGGGTTAACTGTACCAGAAACAGGTTTAACTGTATTGTGATACAGGTTTAACTATTAACTGTACCTGAAACAAGGTTAACTGTACCTGAAACAGGTTTAACTGTATTGTGATACAGGTTTAACTATTAACTGTACCTGAAACACGTTTAACTGTACCTGAAACAGGGTTAACTGTATCGTGACACAGATTTAACTATTAACTGTACCTGAAACATGTTTAACTGTATCGTGACACAGATTTAACTATTAACTGTACCTGAAACAGGTTTAACTGTATCGTGACACAGATTTAACTATTAACTGTACCTGAAACAGGTTTAACTGTATCGTGACACATATTTAACTATTAACTGTACCTGAAACAGGTTTAACTGTATTGTGATACAGGTTTAACTATTAACTGTACCTGAAACACGTTTAACTGTACCTGAAACAGGGTTAACTGTATCGTGACACAGATTTAACTATTAACTGTACCTGAAACATGTTTAACTGTATCGTGACACAGATTTAACTATTAACTGTACCTGTAAGTCTGCAAGTTCCCTGTCATGCTTCTTCATCATATCGTCTCGGAGCTTGTCGTATTTCTCGTTGAGTTTGTTAAGGGCTTCATCTACCATCATGCGTTTCTCGGCAGCAAACTGCTTATCCAGGTCACCAAACTCCTACATAGAAATATAGTACATATTCATTATTCCATTATTGCACAATTTAATTAAGAAATAATATTTGTCTTTCCATTATTTATCGTAGAACAAAACACTGTTTGGAGGCGTAGGAATTAACAATGCAGGTCGTAACCATGACATTTGACCGTTTGACCTGCAACATCAGTAGGGTTCCGCTACTGACGAGGACAATCTACAACATAAGTGGACTGAAACACAATTCTTTTTCACAAGATTTTGAAAGTACCGCAAGCAGTTTTTAAACGACCGTTAATTGACCAACACACACAATATTTGTTTCTGATAATATATGATCAAATTATATTTCATCGAACGAACATTGAACGCAATACCATCAGGAGTGGGGAATAATTAGGTGTAGAAGATTTAACATCTAATATTGTACCGACAAAGTTTCATGATTGTTCACCTAATAATGTGCATGTAAAGTTTCATGATTGTTCACCTAATAATGTGCATGTAAAGTTAGATGATTGTTCACCTAATAATGTGCATGTAAAGTTTCATGATTGTTCACCTAATAATGTGCATGTAAAGTTAGATGATTGTTCACCTAATAATGTGCATGTAAAGTTTCATGATTGTTCACCTAATAATGTGCATGTAAAGTTAGATGATTGTTCACCTAATAATGTGCATGTAAAGTTTCATGATTGTTCACCTAATAATGTGCATGTAAAGTTAGATGATTGTTCACCTAATAATGTGCATGTAAAGTTTCATGATTGTTCACCTAATAATGTGCATGTAAAGTTAGATGATTGTTCACCTAATAATGTGCATGTAAAGTTTCATGATTGTTCACCTAATAATGTGCATGTAAAGTTAGATGATTGTTCACCTAATAATGTGCATGTAAAGTTTCATGATTGTTCACCTAATAATGTGCATGTAAAGTTAGATGATTGTTCACCTAATAATGTGCATGTAAAGTTTCATGATTGTTCACCTAATAATGTGCATGTAAAGTTTCATGATTGTTCACCTAATAATGTGCATGTAAAGTTTCATGATTGTTCACCTAATAATGTGCATGTAAAGTTTCATGATTGTTCACCTAATAATGTGCATGTAAAGTTTCATGATTGTTCACCTAATAATGTGCATGAAAAGTTTGATGCACAAAGAAGTGTACTACCAATGCAATACTGCCTGCTGCTATGTATTTGCCATAGAAAGTGTGGGTTCTAGTGTGAGACTAACCTGAGCATGTCGCTGCGCCAGCACAGCCTTGATGACCTTCTCACTGTCCTCCACGCCGTTATCCTTGATACCCTCCTCGATCGCCACACGCTCCACCTCCTTTGCTTTCTGTAAACAACAATACATATGTATCTATATATAATATATCATTCATGCTCCACCTCCTTTGCTTTCTGTAAACAACAATACACATGTATCTATATATAATATATCATTCATGCTCCACCTCCTTTGCTTTCTGTAAACAACAATACACATGTATCTATATATAATATATCATTCATGCTCCACCTCCACCTACAACAATACACATGTATCTATATATAATATATCATTCATGCTCCACCTCCACCTACAACAATACACATGTATCTATATATAATATATCATTCATGCTCCACCTACAACAATACACATGTATCTATATATAATATATCATTCACGCTCCACCTCCACCTACAACAATACACATGTATCTATATATAATATATCATTCATGCTCCACCTCCACCTACAACAATACACATGTATCTATATATAATATATCATTCACGCTCCACCTCCACCTACAACAATACACATGTATCTATATATAATATATCATTCATGCTCCACCTCCACCTACAACAATACACATGTATCTATATATAATATATCATTCATGCTCCACCTCCACCTACAACAATACACATGTATCTATATATAATATATCATTCACGCTCCACCTCCACCTACAACAATACACATGTATCTATATATAATATATCATTCATGCTCCACCTACAACAATACACATGTATCTATATATAATATATCATTCATGCTCCACCTCCTTTGCTTTCTGTAAACGACAATACACATGTATCTATATACAGTGAAACCCCTCAAAACCGGAACCCCTCTAAATCGGAATTCCCTTTAAACCGGACAATTTTCGCGGTCCCGATATTTTCCCTTCTTTGTTCATTGTAAAAAACCCTCTCTAAACTGGAACCTCTCTTTTCCGAATACTGGACAAGTTTTCGGGACCATTTGTATAAAAACCAATGATGCTGAAAATTTGTTTTAATTACGTCTGGACACTATTTAATTATGTCCTTTGCACGTTTGTTAATCTCTTTTCATGTTTGAGTAATTAGTTTTAATACGATCTAATTAGATGTGAATGGGATTTCACAAAAGGCAGACTATCATTATTTAAGCAGTAACATGCTATATACCATGCTGATGTATACATACACGTATATATTTTTATTATTAAAAGTAATTTTGGTGTCATTTCTTGTTATTCCTGTATTCATACAGACATTTGTTCAAAACTTTATCCCCCCCCCACATTCGAAAACCCCTCTAAACCGAAAACCCCTCTGGAAGCTGTTCGGTTTAGAGGGGTTTCACTGTATAATATATCATTCATGCTCCACCTCCTTTGCTTGCTTTTACTTATCCACTGCATGATAGCTAAATGGCTGTCATTTGTATGGAAATATAATAGTATATTAACCTAAATCTCTATGAAGGAAAGGGTTAAATGGCTGTCATTTGTATGGATATATAATAGTATATTAACATTAATCTCTATGAAGGAAAGGGTTAAATGGCTGTCGTTTGTATGGATATATAATAGTATATTAACCTAAATCTCTATGAAGGAAAGGGTTAAATGGCTGTCGTTTGTATGGAGATATAATAGTATATTAACATTAATCTCTATGAAGGAAAGGGTTAAATGGCTGTCGTTTATATGGAGATATAATAGTATATTAACCTAAATCTCTATGAAGGAAAGGGTTAAATGGCTGTCATTTGTATGGATATATAATAGTATATTAACATTAATCTCTATGAAGGAAAGGGTTAAATGGCTGTCGTTTGTATGGATATATAATAGTATATTAACCTAAATCTCTATGAAGGAAAGGGTTAAATGGCTGTCGTTTGTATGGAGATATAATAGTATATTAACATTAATCTCTATGAAGGAAAGGGTTAAATGGCTGTCGTTTATATGGAGATATAATAGTATATTAACCTAAATCTCTATGAAGGAAAGGGTTAAGCAGGCATAGACGGTACAATACAACATACTGCAACATCCCCGGAGAAGCTTACACTACAATAAAGTAAGTTTCCAACTAGAATTCTACAACATGTTGTCTGCTATGCATAAGATGAGAGTTATACCTGAAGGCGTATTTCATTCACTTCCTGTTTCTGGTCTAGCATCTCCTTGGTAAAATCAACATCGTTGCGACGCTGGAGATCTTCCAACTTGCGTGTACGTCTGTTTGCCAACCTGTAGCGTAAGGCGAGGAGTTGACGGTCCTTCTCATTCTCCAGCCTGTCCGCAAGCAGCTCCATCTGTTTCTCGTGGTCGGCCATTAGCTATAAACGTAACAATTGCTCAAGTCAGAAAACTTGAAACTTGTTTATTTGCTTAAATACCAATGTCAGAGAGCAGGTATCGTCGATATAGAACATATTGATCATCAAGGGCCAGAACTCTTGTGCTACAGAGATGATTGGGCTGGTTAACTAACTTGTGTAAAACAGTACGCCAATCAACATTGTGGCCATGTTTGAAGAAGATTGGATTGTAGTTACTGTAAAATGCTATAATTTCGTGAACATTATTTCTCGATTTTCACGATTTTGAACATTTTAATTAATTCGTGGAGCTTTGAATTTGCGCATCAGTGATGTATCTCGAACTATGAAGGCAATTGTTATGTAGATCGCTTATAAATTGTATTGACTTTCAAAATGTTGAGAGAAATCCAATAAGCATTTTAACTTTCATTTCAATCCACTTGTATTTATTGTGTACATAATTATTTGTAGTAAATTATGTTATATAATGTCGAATAAATATGTTTAAACCAAAATGTTGATAAAATGTACATATTTACGGATGTAACTTGAGTAACGGCTCTAGATATTGATTGAGGAACAGGCGCAGCGCAGCCAGAGAATAAAATGAGGAGCTTTTTTTTATAAACTTTATTTATTTTACAACGATTTCGATGCAAGTTTTAACAATTTATATTAATCACTCTCGTTGCATGAGCTTACTTGAGATATTGGATCCATTATTAACAAGATAACTTAGTCAAGTACATAAAAATAACTTGAGAACAGCTGCAGCAAAACAGATCTGTAGTTCAATGGTTAACTTGTTGGACTGGTAATCCAGGGATCGCAGGTTCGATCCCCCGTCTGACTATAATAAAATTAACAGTCTTTCAGATGGGACTTTTATCCGAGGTCTCGTGGCGGTGCTTTACACTGTGCACGTAAAAGAACAAGACGAGACTCTGGAATGGGTCTCTGTCTGTATCATTGCACTATCCTCCAAATATCTAAAATGACTAATCTCTTCAGGAGGCGTCGCTCATATGGGCAACCAGTAGCGACGATAAATAAACGTAAAACACACACACTGCAGCAAAATGGTCATTTGAAAATAGAAGTTGCAGAATCTGCAGTATGAACTGAACCAAGAGTTAGCTAGCAGTTTGTGAAGTCACTGGTGCGGGCCGTTGTCTAATGTTGTTAAAACTTGTGGCCCAAACCATTTGCATGTTCATATTATGTATTATATCTGTTTATGCATGACATATATAATAATGATTTGCAATAAATATGATTAAACTAAAACTGAAGTCTAAATCTACTTAACTTACAGTATCTATTTCAGCTTGACTCAGGTCTGGTCTGGCTGCAAGCTCGGCTGCATGTTTATCTTTATTTTCTCGGAGAAGCTTCTCTCGTTCTCCATTCATCTCTTTCTTCAGTGCGTTTTCTTGCTGATGTGCCTCGCTGTCAAGTTTGCCAGCCATTTTATCAAACTCATTCTTCTGCCTTTTACGTAGATCATCTTTGTTGCGTTCCTAGAAAGTTTGATACAATTTTAAAATGCTGAATTAATTAAATGTAGCTGCTAATTCAAATAAATGCAGAAAGCTAAACATTAAACTTATCAATGCTTCTTTAGATGAACAATTTTAAATTTGGTAATTATGAAAATGGGCATTTTCGCCTTTTATATATTTGTCTGTATCACTTTTTGGAAAGTAAAATATCATTGGAATTTGTGGTGGCAAAGGAAACCAGACTTATGCAAGCATCTATCCTATTCTAGCAATTACGATAATTCCTGATGTTAATTTCTGCCAATTATTTTGAATTCTTGTCAGTGATGATTTGATATCTCTACACATGTACTGATATCACTATATATATGATCAGAAACTCAATACGGCCCAATTAATAGTCTCGGTGTTAAAATATGTTTATTTGACTGACCAGGGAAAATATATTGACGCCTGTTCCCAGGCTACTATGCATGTGCTGATATCTCTACACATGTATTTATATGATTATATATGTACTGATATCTCTACACATGTACTTATATGATTATATATGTACTGATATCTCTACACATGTACTGATATTTCTACACATGTACTGATATGATTATATATGTACTGATATCTCTACACATGTACTTATATGATTATATATGTACTGATATCTCTACACATGTACTTATATGATTATATATGTACTGATATCTCTACACATGTACTGATATCTCTACACATGTACTTATATGATTATATATGTACTGATATCTCTACACATGTACTGATATTTCTACACATGTACTGATATCTCTACACATGTACTTATATTATATATGTACTGATATCTCTACACATGTACTGATATCTCTACACATGTACTGATATCTCTACACATGTACTGATATGATTATATACATACTGATATATCTACACACATAATGATCTTTATACATGCACTGATATCTCTACATACATACTGATATCTCTATACATGTACTGATATCTCTACACATGCACTGATATATCTATACATGCACTGATATCTCTACACATGTACTGATATGATTTTTATGTACTGATATCTCTATATACATACTGATATATCTACACACGTAATGATCTTTATACATGTACTGATATCTCTATACATGTGCTTATATCTCTATACATGTACTGATATCTATATACATATACTTATATATCTCTATACATGTACTGATATCTCTATACCTATACTGATATCGTTATACATGTGCTGATATCTCTATACATGTGCTGATATCTCTATACATGTACTGCTATCTCTATACATGTACTGCTATCTCTATACATGTGCTTATATCTCTATACATGTACTGATATCTATATACATGTGCTTATATCTTTATACATGTACTGCTATCTCAATACATGTGCTGATATCTCTATACATGTACTGATATTATTCTGTGTACCTGTTGTTTCTTCACCGCCTTTTCTTCGGTGCTCTCCACCATATTGACCGTTGGTGCTCTCAATAATCCTGTATCCATGGCAGCACCACCCTGGTTGTCATGGCCGACACCTTGTTCCATCTGTTTACGCTGCTCGATGACGATTCTCTGTGCCTCTATTTCCTCGATTTTACGCTGAGATTCTTGCAGTCGCCGGTTCCGACGGGCTTGTAGCTTAGCCTAAAACGTGACCAATCATTTTATTATAGCAACATAAACAGGAATAAATAATGTCATAAATATAGTAGTTTATTTGTTAATGTCGCAAATGTGTACATTGACTGGAAAACACTCCTAGAGTACATTCAGAATTAAGCTAGTTGTGCTTCTTTTTTTTAATATTAATTTAAGTTTATTTAACGTCGCTACCGGTTTCCCATTTGAGCGACGGGCAGTTTACCTAACAACACCTTTCCTGGGCAGGCTCCAGCGGTTAACCAGTACTTGGTGCACCAACCTCCGTAAGAAACTGCCAACTTTTTCATATAAATGAGACACAGTCTGAGCAGGGCTCGAACCCGTGACCATCAGAGATAATAGGTTACAGTGGTATACAAGTCAGCGACCTTAACCACTCGACCACGGAGGCGGACTAAAACTAGTTGTGCTACTGTGGTAAAGTTGCATCATTCAATGAAGTGTACAATCATGCTTGACAGAAACATATTTACAACATATTTGTACTGGTGCTCACAATATCTACTACAGTCAGTATGTACATTACTGACAACTTGAAACACAATGGACCAATCAATTACTGCTGATAAACACGCTCAAATACAATGGACCAATCAATTACTGCTGATAAATGTGATCAGATACAATGGAACAATCGATTACTGCTGATAAACACGATCAGATACAATGGAACAATCGATTACTGCTGATAAACACGATCAAATACAATGGAATAATCAATTACTGCTGATAAACGTGATCAGATACAATGGAACAATCAATTACTACTGATAAACATGATCAAATACAATGTAACAATCATTTACTGCTGATAAACATGATCAAATACAATGGAATAATCAATTACTACTGATAAACACGATCAAATACAATGGAACAATCAATTACTACTGATAAACACGATCAAATACAATGGAACAATCAATTACTACTGATAAACACGATCAAATACAATGGAACAATCAATTACTACTGATAAACACGATCAAATACAATGGAATAATCAATTACTGCTGATAAACACGATCAAATACAATGGAACAATCATTTACTGCTGATAAACATGATTAAATACAATGGACCAATCAATTACTGCTGATAAACATGATCAACTACAATGGAACAATCAATTACTGGTGAGGGAGGTCATCAAGCACAATGGACCAATCAATTACTGGTGATGGAAGTCATCAAGCACAATGGATCAATCAATTACTACAGATGGAATGTAACACAATGGACCAATTAATTACTATTGATAACACTATAATCAAATACAATGGACCAATCAATTACTGCTGATGGAATTATTAAACCCAATGGACCAATCAATTACAATTGATAAACGTTTAATCAAACACAATGGATCAACCAATTACTGCTAATGGAAGCTATGAAACACAATGGACCAATCAATTATTGCTGATGAAAATTATCAAACACATTGGACCAATCAATCATGAGTGATAACATTTATTAAATATAATAAACCAATCAATTACTGCCGAATAAACATTATCAAATAAGCATTATTACATATTATATTTACAATGGAAAGAAATGGCATGTGATGCGTGAATGAGAAACATGAGAGAAAATATTGCATTTGTGTGATAGATCTAGCATTATTGTGTCATACTTGTTCACAGGAACACAGTCCAGCATGGTGTACAATTTCTGTTGATCATTCCTGTGTATATACAGTCAAATCTGTCTTGAGCAGCCAACAAACGAAAGGACAAACAAATGGCTGTTTAGAATAGATGGCTGATGGCTTCTTAATAAATTTCAAATGTTTAACAAAATGTCAGTTTTGGAATTTGGAAACTTAATAATTATGGGCTCCTTAACCCTTAAAATGCTGAACAAATTGGAAGGAATTTGCCTGTTTGTTTCTTTGTTTTTACGTTGCCCATCAGGGCCGTTGCTGGAGCTATTTTGATGATACGCACGGCCAAAATATGCTTGTTTGTCGAGTGAGCATAGCGAGCGAGTACGCTAGGGGGGTCCGAGGCCATGCCCCCCGGAAATTTGTTGATGATCTATCGCCCTTATCAATTAAACAAGCACGTAAAATAGCACAAACTAAATTTTGAGATGCACAATATTTGCAGTGGGCTCAATTATTCCATCACTACACACATCACGGCGCCAATGTATCCCTACAAGCCCACCCCCGGGGTTTTAATGCATTTTTGGAGTTTTCATTTTTTTCGTTTTCTGAGACCAATGATACGCACGTGCGTACTTGCGTATGCCCAGCGACGGGCCTGCCCATATGAGCGACAGGCAGTTTACCTAGCAACACCTTTCCTGGGCAGGCTCCAGCGGTTAACCAGTACTTGGTGCACCAACCTCCGTAAGAAACTGCCAACTTTTTCATATAAAGAGACACGGTCTGAGCGGGGCTCGAACATATGACCATCAGTAATGATAGGTTACCGTGGTAATGAGTCAGCGACCGTAACCACCTGACCACAGAGGTGGACGAAGGAATGTGATCAGCCGCTGAGTAGCACCGTGTCTGATCAGGATCTATGCTGTTTGCTATTCAGCCAAGTGTTTTAGCTCCACTATCCGAATAGCAAACAGCATAGAGCCTGATCAGATGGCATGTTCTGTGCACGTTCTGTGCCATCTTATCTGGTTTTATGCAGTATACAAAAAACGAATATACTCGTTTCCAGCACAGTAAGGGTTAAAACATGCAGGAGATCACTAACACAGGTTTGACTGTACATGCACTACACAGTACTACAAGTACATTGTACTATATAGACAGACACTTACTGTTAGCCTATAGTTTTTCAATTTCTGGATATATGCCTATGAAAATAAATTTAATTTAAAATATTTTCATTCGGCAATACAGCCACGTCAAACTTGCTCGAAAGACCCCGTCTATTAGGAGACCACATTTTCGATTCCCATTTCTGTTGCCAAGGAACATATTAGCCTGTATTAAGAGATCATTCTTGCTTAGAGACCGCTTCTTGGCCTTCCCTTTGGTGGTCTCTTAAAACAAGTCTGACGGTAGTTAACAGTAGCAGATTTAATGAGAAACCATAAAAAATTCAACAATGGTTGAAGATTGGAACCAAGTGGATCTAGAAGCATTCGACAGAGGTACCATACCGATAGTTTAAGAATATTAGCCGAGTTTACCAACTTTTCTCTACTCTGTTTTGTAATCTTCATACAAGATGAAACGTCTGCTTTGAGATTTCTTTGTAACGTGTTTGTAACATAAAACCCACACGAATGAAGACATTTATGCTTTCATCCGCACCAATGAGAGTGATTAATATAAGTTGTTAAAACTTGCTTCGCAATCGTTGTAAAATAAAGTTTTTAAAAAAGCCAGAAAAAACCATAAAATCCGTACTTTCAGCAAGAAATACAACTATTGATACCTGTAGATCGCTGAGTTGTCTTCCCCTCTCAAGAGAGAGCTCTTGGGTCATACTCTCCTGTTCCTTACGATAGCCATCCACCAGTCTCTGCAGCGCCACCTGTTCCGATGCTGGACAACTATCGCCAGCAATCTTCAAAATTTCTCTCTGTTTCTCCCGCAGTTTACTTGTGTGTTCATCCGTGAGGCTCTTGGATATTTTGTATCTGTGTTCATTCTCCTCGGCATCCATTTCTGCTTGAGTTGCAGCCATTTCTTGTTCAAACAGGTATTTGAGCGCTTCGAGTTCTTTCTCCAGTTCGTCGTTACGACCTTCCTGTATCAACTTTGCCGTCATCTGCATATACAGGAAGAGTTGAAGTGAATAAAACATAACACAGTTCTATTCATGAAGAAAAAGTGAACAGGGTTATAGGTCATGGAATGTTCTCAAGAATAATGTTTCCTGATTGGTTGATCAGAGTGCACAACTCAGAATTAAGAAATCATATCACTCGATGTTATTGAGTTTGACATGTAACTGAAAAATACGGTTTCGGCTTATTTAAGCAGTTGTACAGGTTCACCTAAAAGCAAACACACATCATCTATATATGACTGACATCGACTTATATGTGATTATATGTGATATATGATTATATGTGATATGTGTGATTATATGTGATATATGATTATATGTGATATGTGTGATTATATGTGATATATGATTATATGTGATATATGATTATATGTGATATATGATTATATGTGATATGTGTGACTATATGTAATGCATGTGAAGTAGCTCATTCAGCTGGTCCAAATTTCTTTAAAATTGGCTAGAATTTCACAAAAATGCAGCCTCCCAACTCTCTTTATCTCAAACTTGCTTTGTTCCTTATCCTATGTCCAGAAATGGTCACGTGTATGGGTGGGTATAAATGGATAAACAGTACACATCCAACAACATTTAGTTGCGATAGCACAGTGGTAGTGCGCTCGCTTCCAGTACAAAAGGCTCGGAGTTTATGCCCCATTGGAGCCGTTACGATAGTGCCCTTAGGCAAGGCATTTAAATTCCACATGCCTCTTCTCTCTCCCATGTGCGTATTGATTCCATCAGGAACGAGGTCTTGAGAGTGAATAATATAAGTTGTACAAACTTGTTTCGCAATCAAGCTAAAATAAATGTGTTTAAAGTAACATTTAGTTGTCCCAAGGTGGTTAGCAAGCTTTCCCCAATTATGAAAACATTACTGTATTATACATGTACTACTAATACACACTTACGTCATTCTTATATTTTTCTTGCTGATCTCGAAGTTTATCGGATTTGCGTTTACGTCTGTGAGCCATCTTTTCCTCGAGGTTACGCATCTGTTGTTGTTTACGAGCCTCGTGTACTTTTGTTAGGGATGTTTCGGTATCTCGGTGCTGCTGCACCAGTCTATCCCTCAAGTCCGCCGGGATTACACCTTGATTTGCCATACGATCCTGAGGAAGTAAAATATCACTGACGTGATTTCCTATTAACCCATTCAACACCAAGTAACTCACATGGACTGGTCCATGATATTCATAAACCAATAAATGAATCAGAAAATCACATTTGGACAAGTTCATTTATCAAAATGGGTAATTATGTCTAAAAATAGTCATATCACTGGCAAAAAGTGCAGATCCTGATGAGACGGCTCGTCACGAGCCGGCTCATCTGGATCTACACTTTTTTGTAAGCCAATTTAGAGGTCTGTGGTGTTGAAAGGGTTAAGGGAGTAGACACTAACAGACTGTTTCAGATTACAGTGCTATGCAAGTGAGCGACCGTAACAACTCGCCCACGGAGGTAAACATGAAATGTAGCTATATGTTATATTTCGGGTTTTATGCCTGCATCAGCACCATTTTGGGCTATATCGCCGGCGGGCAGTTTACCTAACAACACCTTTCCTGGGCAGGCTCCAGTGGTTAACCAGTACTTGTGTGCACCAACCTCCGTAAGAAACTGCCAACTTTTTCATATAAATGAGACGCGGTCTGAGCGGGGCTCAAACCCGTGACCATCAGTTTATTCCACACACCAGATGTGTCCCATATTTATTCCATATACTAGATGTGTCCCATATTTATTTCACATACTAGATGTGTCCCATATTTATTCCACACACCAGATGTGTCCCATATTTATTCCATATACTAGATGTGTCCCATATTTATTCCACATACTAGATGTGTCCCATATTTATTCCACATACCAGATGTGTCCCATATTTATTCCACATACTAGATGTGTCCCATATTTATTCCACATACTAGATGTGTCCCATATTTATTACACATACCAGATGTGTCCCATATTTATTCCACATACCAGATGTGTCCCATATTTATTCCACATACCAGATGTTCGTTCAAACGGTCGGTGAGCTGGCGGCGTTCTTCCCTGCCGAGGTTGTCGTCGAGGTCAGTCTCCAACCTGGCTGTTCCGGCAGCTTCCTCGGCCTGCAGTGTGTCCAACACACTCTGCGACATCTTCAACTTCATCTCGGAATGATCCCCCGATTCTGTCGGCACTGGAAGACCGGCTTCCTCAGCCTGTAAGAAGGATCAATATTATAGTTTATCCAACTCAAATTCATCATTGTCATTGGTTCCGAGCTATTATATCTAGTGTCCTGTGTGTGTTTTACGTTTATTTATCGTCGCTACCGGTTGCCCATATGAGTGACGCCTCCTGAAGAGATTAGTCATTTTAGATTTTTGGAGGATAGTGCATGATACAGACAGAGACCCATTCCAGAGTCTCCTCTGGTTCTTTTATGTGCACGGTGTAAAGCACCGACACGAGACCTCGGTTTAACGTCCCATCTGAAAGACTTAATTTTATTAGGGTCAGACGGGGGATCGAATCTGCGATCCCTAGATTACAAGTCCAGCGTGTTACCACTGGACTACATATCTGTCTGTGTCCAGTTTGTATAATAAGACATGGTCTGGAGGTTATAAAACTGTTCTCCAATCTCAAAACTCAGTCTCAAGCACTTGATTGGTTCAGCTGACAGTAACACTCAGAATCAACCAATCACATCACTTGAGCTTGAGATCTGAGAAAAGATTTATAACCTCGGGCCTGGACTCTGTCCAAACAAGCCTCACGTTTTTGTACTAAACATGGAGACACACAAATGTGACATGCACCTTCAAAAAAGAACAGAACATTTCTTTTATTCACCCAGGTAAAATATCATTACACCATGGGGACGAGACAAAATTACATATATACACCATCTCCGTGGCCTAGTGGTTAAGGCATCTGCCTTCGGAGCGGGAAGTCGAAGGTTCGTTCTAATATGGCCGGTCGGTTGAGCCGCCAGCTAGTTAAATAATGGTTACCGATTGCCTACCAGCCTGCCATACAAGCATAGGATTCGGGAAGTACTGATGTTCATAAAAAGAGGTCTCTTATGAGTCAGAAATGGCTGGCTCTTTAAATAGGGGCGGCACTATAATAAACAAACACTTTACTTTTTATATATAGATATTTTGTTCCGGTTCAACGTTAGTTACATGCACAGGCACAAGACACAATTTTTGTTTGCCCTATGGTCAGATAGTAAACATTACTTACTATATGACAATAGGGCAAAAAACCCATTGATGTCTTGTGCCTGTGGTTACATGCAACAATATACATATTGTATCTATTACATGTTTCACTTGCACCTGGGTGGTTAAGATGAGAAGGTGACTTAAATTGAGCACTTTTCTCGCCAAAACACCAAGTATACCACTTGAGATGTATTTATGGAAGTCCGATTAGCAAAGTGGTTAGCATGCTCGCTTCTCACCAATGCAACACGGGTTTGATCCTCTGACCGGGAAGTATGTGAGATTTTTTCGAGGTACTCCGGTTTCCTCCCACACTAAAGACCACATATACGCTTTCATCCGCGCCAAAGAGCGTGACTACCGTACCATCTCATATACTTCCCGGTCCGAGGATCGAACCCAGGTTGCATAGATGAGAAGCGAGCGCGCTAACCACTGCACTAATCGGACAGCTCTTAGCTTAGGGTATACAGTTAAATAGCAAATCAAGGGAATCACAGAAAGGTGCTGCTTAGTTCAGGTGGCTGCTTTATAGAGCACAAATATATAATAAAACAAAATATTGGGAATCTGCAACTGGCTGATAAATACAGGTTGGCTGCTTAATGGAGGTGACCACTAACACAGGTTTGACTATATAAGGGAGAAGCTTACAATACGGTATACATGGGAGAAGATATGATATTTAAAGGAGTAATTTAGGGTATATAAGGGAGAAGCTTATATTACGGTATACATGGGAGAAGCTACGATATTTAGGTGGGGTAGTTTGTCACTCATGAGTGCCCTGGTGAAAGAAAGTGTTGTTTTTTTACCTCTTTTGTCTGCTTCTGTCTGAGAGCTTCCTCCCTTGCTTGTCGTCGTATTGCAAGTTTCCGGTGAAGATCGCGCGACTGTTTGGTCTTACTGGTGCTGTGTTTGTCCATTGTGTCCTCCATACTCTTGCTGTAACGGTTCAGAATGTCCGCTACTGCAGCAGCATCTTCTATGCCTGAACAAACATAAAATAATACAACAATATAATAAAGTAGAACACTACCCTTACAGCTATTAAGTCTCCTACTGGGTATTGATTTTACATATACTCCGTGGTATAGTGGTTACGGTGTCCGTCCGCCTACGGAGCAGGAGGTCGATGGTTTGATCCTTGTCGGGGGTTCATTCTGATATGGCCGGTTGGTGAGCTGCCAGCTAGTTAAATAATGGTTACCCATTGCCTATAAGCCTGACCTACAAGCATAGGAATCGGGAAGTACTGATGTTCATAAAAAAAAAGATGTCTCGTAAGTCAGTAATGGCTGGCCCTTTCAATAGGGGTGACACTATAATAAACAAAACATGTTACTTTACTTTTCTACAACTTTGAAGTCATAGTGTGACACTGAATGGCACCAGACAATAAAGTTACTTCAGTTTCAATGCAACAAGAAATTCATTCCATGTTTGATGTTTGAACTATATCAGCATATTTTCTATGTTCTGAAGTAGTTTTAACACAGTTATGTAAGTTGTCGTACTAATGTGGAATTCTAATTTTGAAGTAAATGGGTGAGAGTTTCGAGTTTATAATAACTTTAACCTGCAGACACAGAGACAGATAGAGGGTAAAGCAACCTGCAGACAGACGGACGGAGGGTAAAGCAAGCCTGTAGATACTATGACTATATACACATACACTGTAGATACTATGACCATATGCACATACCCTGTAGATACTATGACCATATACACATACCCTGTAGATACTATGACCATAGACACATACCCTGTAGATACTATGACCATAGACACATACCCTGTAGATACTATGACTATAGACACATACCCTGTAGATACTATGACTATATACACATACCCTGTAGATACTATGACCATAGACACATACCCTGTAGATACTATGACTATATGCACATACCCTGTAGATACTATGACTATATACACATACCCTGTAGATACTATGACCATAGACACATACCCTGTAGATACTATGACCATATACACATACCCTGTAGATACTATGACTATATACACATACCCTGTAGATACTATGACCATATACACATACCCTGTAGATACTATGACTATATACACATACCCTGTAGATACTATGACTATATGCACATACCCTGTAGATACTATGACTATATACACATACCTTGTAGATACTATGACTATATACACATACCCTGTATATACTATGAATATATACACATACCCTGTAGATACTATGACTATAGACACATACCCTGTATATACTATGACCATAGACACATACCCTGTATATACTATGACCATAGACACATACCCTGTAGATACTATGACTATAGACACATACCCTGTAGATACTATGACTATAGACACATACCCTGTAGATACTATAGACACATACCCTGTAGATACTATGACTATATACACATACCATGTAGATACTATGACTATATACACATACCCTGTAGATACTATGACTATATACACATACCCTGTAGATACTATGACTATATACACATACCCTGTAGATACTATGACTATATACACATACCCTGTAGATACTATGACTATATACACATACCCTGTAGATACTATGACTATATACACATACCCTGTAGATACTATGACCATAGACACATACCCTGTAGATACTATGACTATATACACATACCCTGTATATACTGTGACCATAGACACATACCCTGTAGATACTATGACTATATACACATACCCTGTAGATACTATGACTATATACACATACCATGTAGATACTATGACTATATACACATATCCTGTAGATACTATGACTATATACACATACCCTGTAGATACTATGACTATATACACATACCCTGTATATACTATGACTATATACACATACCATGTAGATACTATGACTATATACACATACCCTGTAGATACTATGACTATATACACATACCCTGTATATACTATGACTATATACACATACCCTGTAGATACTATGACCATATACACATACCCTGTAGATACTATGCCTATATACACATACCCTGTAGATACTATGACTATATACACATACCCTGTAGATACTATGCCTATAGACACATACCCTGTAGATACTATAGACACATACCCTGTAGATACTGTGCCTATATGCACATACCCTGTAGATACTATGACCATAGACACATACCCTGTAGATACTATGACCATAGACACATACCCTGTAGATACTATGCCTATATACACATACCCTGTAGATACTATGACCATATACACATACCCTGTAGATACTATGACCATATACACATACCCTGTAGATACTATGACCATATACACATACCATGTAGATACTATGCCTATATACACATACCCTGTAGATACTATGACTATATACACATACCCTGTAGATACTATGACCATATACACATACCCTGTAGATACTATGACTATATACACATACCCTGTAGATACTATGACCATATACACATACCCTGTAGATACTATGACCATAGACACATACCCTGTAGATACTATGACCATAGACACATACCCTGTAGATACTATGACCATAGACACATACCCTGTAGATACTATGACTATATACACATACCCTGTAGATACTATGACTATAGACACATACCCTGTAGATACTATAGACACATACCCTGTAGATACTATGACCATAGACACATACCCTGTAGATACTATGACTATATACACATACCCTGTAGATACTATGACCATAGACACATACCCTGTAGATAATATGACTATAGACACATACCCTGTAGATACTATGACCATAGACACATACTCTGTAGATACTATGACCATAGACACATACCCTGTAGATACTATGACCATATACACATACCCTGTAGATACTATGACCATAGACACATATCCTGTAGATACTATGACTATACACATACCCTGTACATACTATGACCATAGACACATACCCTGTAGATACTATGACTATACACATACCCTGTAGATACTATGACCATATACACATACCCTGTAGCTACTATGCCTATATACACATACCCTGTAGATACTATGACCATAGACACATACCCTGTAGATACTATGACCATATACACATACCATGTAGATACTATGACTATATACACATACCCTGTAGATACTATGACCATATACACATACCCTGTAGATACTATGACCATATACACATACCCTGTAGATCATTGACAAGTTGCACATACCCTGTAGATACTATGACCATATACACATACCCTGTAGCTACTATGCCTATATACACATACCCTGTAGATACTATGACCATAGACACATACCCTGTAGATACTATGACCATATACACATACCATGTAGATACTATGACTATATACACATACCCTGTAGATACTATGACCATATACACATACCCTGTAGATACTATGACCATATACACATACCCTGTAGATCATTGACAAGTTGCACATACCCTGTAGATACTATGACCATATACACATACCCTGTAGCTACTATGCCTATATACACATACCCTGTAGATACTATGACCATAGACACATACCCTGTAGATACTATGACCATATACACATACCATGTAGATACTATGACTATATACACATACCCTGTAGATACTATGACCATATACACATACCCTGTAGATACTATGACCATATACACATACCCTGTAGATCATTGACAAGCTACACATACCCTGTAGATCATTGACAAGTTACACATACCCTGTAGATCATTGACAAGTTACACATACCCTGTAGATCATTGACAAGTTTATCGGTCATGTTATCAGATATATGTTTGCGTTTGTTGTCCTCGTCTTCCACCAACTCTTTCAGCACTTCCTGTTCTTCCTTTAGGAGTTCACGCTCAAGTCTGAGCCGCTCACCGTTCTGACGACGTAAAAGCTCGGCAAATGCTCTACTCATGCCACGCATATTTCCCTGAAAATATTCATACAGGATTAAGGGCATAAAATGGCAGTCGTCAGTTACAAGAGCCAGACCCGAGCGATGCACTTAACCTGAACATTTTGAAAATTGAAAACTTGAAAAAAAGTTATAATTTAACATATGATACAATACATTTGACCCATAGGACCAAGGCCCTTTCATGATGCAAACCTAATATCTTTAATAACTTTGACCCCTAAGACCTGAACCTTTGAGGGTGCAAACCTGTATCTTTGACCCCCATGACCCTGACACTGAGGATGATATCCTAATACCTTTGACCCCAAGACCTGGAACGTTAAGGGTACGGACCTAACTTTGTGCCCAGTATATTGATTAATTTGCTGAACATATGCGTGATCGTTCACAAAATAAATTCACTCCAGTACTTGGGGAGTTCTTGCTGATGAAATATTTGACTAGTAAGTGTGACCTTGCCCTTTTAGGCACAAACCCGGTTGGTTTCACGGGGGAAAATACGCCAGTCTTTGTATTCCCTCCAAAAGCGAATACAATTATTGGATAGTATATTTAGCTAACCAATAAGAGTGGCGAAATTTTAGTCAAATCTGTTATAACACTGTTTCAGGAGTTTGATGGTATATTTCCTGGAATTTTTTTATCTCAAGAGAATAATTGGTGGGGCCTAAATCATTAGTGGGGCTGGTTCCCATCAATCAGGATCATTGGTGGGATCATGACCCCAATGCCCAACCCACCCATTTCTTTACCCATGTTCAAGACGGATTGACAAACAGATAGATAAATCAGTAACTATATGCTCGCAAAATATTTGGGAAGAATAAAAATTGGTTAAATCAAGTAATTCAGATTGACTTATCTAATAGAACTGACCTGTGGTCCGGTGTAGTTCATGTTAGTGGCTTCGGACGTGGTGCCGGCACCACCTGAACCACTACTCTTCTGCATCTGTTCATACATAGACTGGCTTATAGGAATCTGTCCGGAGTTGAGGCGGTCCAGCAGTAGTTGTAATGCAACCATCAGGTCCATCTCACGTCCTGCATTACCAGCACCTTCAGTTTACACAGAATCAATGAGCAAACAGCAACACTGCATTAAACTGTTCTAGCAGATTTCTAAAATCTTCTAGTAATTTAAAAAATACAGTTACATGTATCGTTTAAACTTTATTTATTTTACAATGATTGCAAAACAAGCTGCAACAACTTATAGTAATCACTCTCATTGGCGCGGATGAAAACGTAAACGTGGTCATTGGTGTGGGAGGAAACCGGAGTACCCGGAGAAAACCCACCTGTCCGATCTGGCGTACCATCTCACATACTTCCCAAGCCGTGGATCAAACCGGGTTGCATTGGTGAGAAGCGCGCGCTAATCACTGTGCTAATCGGACAACCATGTATACACAACTAATACTAGTAATTTATCTGAACATAAGTCGGTAAATAGTGATAATGCTATGTGTTTCCGACATTAAATAACGCTTGAATTGAATTGAATATAGTTTATACATCTTTGCTTGAGTTCAACTATTGCGAAACAAGTTCTTATAACAAGTTCTAATCACTCTCAAGACCTCATTCCTGGCCACGAGGGAGAGAAGAGGCAACATGGAATTTAAATGCCTTGCCTAAGAGCATAATCATAACGGTTCCAGCGAGGCTCAAACTCTGGACCTTTCGCACCTGAAGCGAATGTGCTACCACTGAGCTATCATGAGCGAATGCGCTACCACTGAGCTATCACGACTTCCAATATTTGATCAATTCACAATAATTATGTAAATACACGAAACATTTACCAGCAAACTTGTATTGTCCTGTCTCTCCCATTCCGATGTTTGCGTTTACAATGGTTGGTCCAGCATCGGCTCCCACGTCTCTCGCCAGCCGTTTCTGCCTCTCTTCCTGCTTTTGTTCTAGCTCCTCGAGTTTCGCGGGATCCATGTGCAGTAGCAAGTAACGCAAATCCTCATTCTGTTGCAAAATCTTGTCATAGAACACCCGTTGGTCCTCTTTTTGTCTTGCCAACTGTGCGGCCAGATGGAGGTTCTGGTCTTCTAGCTTGTCGTAGAGTACACGAACATTGAACTGCTCAAGAACCTCCTCATCTGCACCCTTCTTACCTCCAAATTCTGTTAGACATATATGTATACTAGTATATAAATGACATTTACTGTTAGCTCATTCTAGCTCGGCTCATTCTAGGTAATCATTTTGGGAGAAGTGAGATTGAGTCCTTAAATTGTGTTATTTAACCCATTTCATTCTGGATACATTTAAAGGCTTTTGCAAACAACATAGATCCAGATCAGCTGCAGTGTGACGCTGCATGCTGATCAGGATCTATGTTGTTTGCTACATAGCCAAGTGTCTTAGCAAGATCATCTGAATAGCAAATAGCATAGAGCCTGATCAGACGGAACGTTCCGTGGCGGTTGATCTGGCTCTATGTTCTTTGCAAATACTGTTTGAACGGTATCCAGAATGAAATGAGTTAATAAAAGGGTTAAAATACACACTATGACCATTAAATACAACATTTGAATAGAATGGGTGCTTTCTAAAGGGCCAGTGTACCTTATTGGATAAAATTGTTATGTTATATTTCGGGTATTACGCCTGCATCAGCACCATTTTGGGCTATATCGCCGGCGGGCAGTTTACCTAACAACACCTTTCCTGGGCAAGCTCCAGCGGTTAACCAGTACTTGGGTGCACCAGTATAGATGTACCATTTACTAACCGTATGTGTATGACATTAATGACTCCACCATTTGTGTTCAGTATAGATGTACCATTTACTAACCGTATGTGTATGACATTAATAATGACTCCATTTGTGTTCAGTATAGATGCACCATTTACTCACCGTATGTCGGAGCGGAATATAGGTCTGCGTCACTACCATCACTCGCATCTCGAAGTCCAAGCGACTCCCTAACATCATCTTCTCTGTAAAACAACATAAATAGCCGAGATAAATACCATAAAACAAGACAAATATTGTCGATGGATCTACTGTAGTAATGTAATAATTATAAGATGAGAAAGTGGATGGAAATTGATAGCATGTGGTGCAAAGGAAATAACGATAAAAACAAAGGAATACAACTAGATGACCTACATACTGTTAGCGAGTATTCAGGGGCAATAACTGACCCATGTCTCTCATTGTTCTTGTGGGTGGTTCTAGGGCAAGGAAACTTTTATGCAAATGCAAATATACCACATTAATATAAAAATGGTTGCTAGCAACTGGTTGTACATACATTATATAGAAGGTAACAAGGAAAACAAATTAAATTAAATCCCCTTCTGTAGATTAGGTCGAATTTACGAGGTCATATTTTCAAGAATCTCCTAGGGAGCATACATTGGTGAGGCCATAAATTCACTAACTATTTAGGGAGCATGCATTGGTGAGGCCATAAATTCACTAACTATTTAGGGAGCATGTATTGGTGAGGCCATAAATTCACTAACTATGTAGGGAGCATGCATTGGTGAGGCCATAAATTCACTAACTATGTAGGGAGCATGCATTGGTGAGGCCATAAATTCACTAACTATTTAGGGAGCATGCATTGGTGAGGCCATAAATTCACTAACTATTTAGGGAGCATGCATTGGTGAGGCCATAAATTCACTAACTATGTAGGGAGCATGCATTGGTGAGGCCATAAATTCACTAACTATTTGTGTTACCACAGCAAATATATTCTCCTTAACTCTTTGCATGCTAGCGGCAGTGAAAATAACAAGTCAAATATAGCATGGAATTTCATTATAATTGTGTCCTAGCCACGACATATTTTCAGAGTTTACAGTTACAAATAAGAAAAACACATTTATGAATGAGAGACATCGGCCAGTTACTGCCGCTGAATACTCCCTAAAAGTAAATAGGTCCTATTAAGTGTTTTCCTCTGTATTTATCGTTGTTTCCTTTGCACAACATGCTAGCAATTTTATTCCACTATCACTTTATATGATTAATAAATTACTATATCTCGACAGATCTCCTACAGTATATGCAATGAGTAATTATTTGTAAAACAATGCTATCAGTTAATTAACACGATTTTGATCAAATCAAATTATCATACCACAACATCTGGTTAGGTAACAACCATAAAAACAAAAGATTCTAACTAAAAGGACCTATTCACATTTTGGAATAAATCAGACTTTATCTGCCAAGGGAGGTAATAGAAAATTAGAGATGCCTCTCATTGTCATCTGCTACAATTATTTACAACTATTTATAGCCTTTATTTTACCCAGCATACCAAGAGTTGATGCTATTTATAGGGTATAAAATGAAACAAAAGCTTGCGTGAGAACATTCCAATATACATTCAGTGCCGTAGCCAGAATCTGAAAATAACTTGAGGCGACCCCACCCCCGAATTATTTTGAGGATGTTTGTCTGTGCATTCTGAAGGCAGTTTTATCAGAGTTTTACTATATACCTGTCGTTACTTGCCAAATTGTAACTGAGGCGAGTGCCTCATTTGCCTCAGTGTGGCTACGGGCCCGACATTAATGGTGCAGATATTGGCTTACAGTGGTTTCTCTGGCCAGTGATCGGGATCGTAACGTAGGTAGAAAGGCATTGTGGGTGGCTTTCCGAGACTTCTGTATTTTGGTGCCCAGTGCAACATCGGATGGATCCCGGCATGCCTTGGTAGCCAGATGATGATGGCAATTATCAGCAACAGAATTAGTACCGCGAAGAATCCAATCATTCCTGCATAACATTAGAATAGAGAATTATATAATATGTACAGAAATGGATTCCAGTAAAGTATATTCTACAGTGAAACCTGTCTCAACGAATGGTACAGTACATACTCGCCTATATGACAGATTTTCATCACAAGATTATTGTCTCAAAGTGAGTGATAACAATTATTTTATTTTTTTTAAATTTTATTTTTTACCCATTCAACACCAAGTAACTGACATGGACTGGTCCATGATATTCTTAAACCAATAAATGAATCAGAAAATCACATTTGGACAAGTTCATTTATCAAAATGGGTAATTATGTCTAAAAATAGTCATATCACTGGCAAAAAGTGCAGATCCTGATGAGACGGCTCATCACGAGCCGGCTCATCTGGATCTACACTTTTTGTAAGCCTATTTAGAGGTCTGTGGTGTTGAAAGGGTTAAGTCAGTTTGTTCCAACTCAATACATGTAAATGATGACCTTTGAAATATAACCTAAAGGGTGTAACAAAAGCATAGACATTCATGGCTCTATCTGTCAACTTTTAACAAATCAAATTTAATGTTGTGTACGAGTGCATATTTTTACATGTATGATTTGGACATAATTTACAGTGCTTTTACAGTACAAAAAAATGTGTGTGATCTTTATTGATACACAGTTGTTTCCATTTTCTCAACCCGTCTATGCAAAATACCACTGATTCAATATTCATTTTCTTGATTGATAACAAAAATTCATCTGGCTAATTCATTTTCATCAAGAAAATGAATTAGTCGGATGATTTTTGATTTCCTTGAAAAAGGCTTTTTAAGCCGAAAATTTGGATATAGAGAGGACCACATATATATAACAGAGGATAACAATCAAGAAGTGGAAGTCGTGATAGCGCAGTGGATGCGCGTTCGCTTCAGGTGCGAAAGGTCCGGAGTTCGAGCCCCACTGGAGCCGTTACGATTGTGCCCTTAGGCAAGGCATTTAAATTCCACGTTGCCTCTTCTCTCCCTCGTGGCGATGGATTCCATCAGGAATGAGGTCTCGAGAGTGATTTATATAAGTTGAAATAACTTGTTTCGCAATCGAGCTAAAATAAATTTGTATAAACTAAACTAATCAAGAAGTGCTATATAGCAAAATATAATCGTACCATATATAAGGCTCCAGTCCGGAGCCGTGTTATCCACTTGCTGTACGGAGAAGCCCAGTGCAATTAGATTAGCAATGGTTGCCGGAGTAATACGTGACGTTGAGGAGCACACAGATCCAGTGGGTTCTACACGGATGAGAACTTCTCTGTTCAATAAAACATAAATAGGTTACATGGTCTTATCTCTATTGATAACTCTTTGCAAGCTGTGGCGAAAGTAACAGTTAAATATCTCGTAGACTTTCATTAGAATTAGTCATAACAACACAATTGTAATGAAATTCCACGACATACTTCCAGAGTGTTCAGTTATAAAAAAGAAAAATACATTAATGAATTGTCGTCTGCTACAATTATTTCACCTATTTATAGCCTTTATTTTACCCAGCATGCAAAGAGTTAAACAATATTTATATCTTTGAATAAACATAGTCATGTATTTATAATATGTACATACAAGTAGGATTGAGTATGGTTACCTCTTTCCTATTTATTTATATTCGAGGCAGATAAAATTTCGCATAATAGTTTGAAATTACAAAATGTGTTAATAATTTAAAATTCTCCTCATTTGAACAGAACTGCCGTATGAATGACAGTGGAGTGGTGGTCAATATTCGTAGATCTATATATTTCATTATTAAAACACATAAAAATATTACTCAATATTTATATCGCTATTGCATTTCCTTATATGAACATATAAGTACTGAATCACAGTGTTAATAAGTTCCATCAGCCTCCACACTTTAAAGCATGCAACAAAAATGGAAACTATTAACCAGTGATTCATTCCTTATTATAAAGTATCTTATTTCCGGAATAACGTAGAAGTGTACAAGCTATCCCTCTGTGTGTGTGTTTTACGTTTATTTATCGTCGCTACCGGTTGCCCATATGAGCGATGCCTCCTGAAGAGATTAGTCATTTTAGATTTTTGGAGGATAGTGCAATGATACAGACAGAGACCCATTCCAGAGTCTCCTCTGGTTCTTTAACGTGCACGGTGTAAAGCACCGACACAAGACCTCGGTTTAACCCATAGGCTATTCTCACGAATGCAACCTGGGTTCGATCCTCAGAACAGCAAGTATGTGAGATGGTACGGTGGTCGCCAGATCGGACAGTTGTGTTTTCTCTGGGTACTCCGGTTTCCTCCCACATGAATGACTACATTTACGCTTTCATCCGTGCCAACAAGAGTGATTAATGTTTGGTTGCTAAAACTTTCTTTGCAATTGTTATGGCCGAGATTGACTTATGGCCGAGATTGACTAAGGGCCGAGATTGACTTATGGCCGAGATTGACTTATGAGTGAGATTGACTTATGGCCGAGATTGACTTATGGCTGAGATTGACTTATGGCTGAGATTGACTTATGGCCGAGATTGACTTATGAGTGAGATTGACTTATGAGTGAGATTGACTTATGGCCGAGATTGACGTATGGCCGAGATTGACTTATGGCCGAGATTGACTAATGGCCGAGATTGACTTATGGCTACAAATCTATGGTAGACAATGTGAAGCAACTATAGTCTGATTGAGAAATGACAATGTTTGCGGGTATTTTGACAAAACAAATAATTTTTGAATTTCAATCGGACTATTTTTGGCCAAATCAAAGTTCAATATCATGCTTGGGGGTGGGGTCTTAATGTGGGTGTAGAGAATTCGTCCGTGGATGGGTATGCAAAGTTTCAAAGCAATAACGTTGATGGTTTTTGAGAAATGACAATGTTTGCATGTTTTTTTTGACAATACAATTAATTTCTGAAATCGTACTATTTTTGGCCAAATTCAAGATAACTCTTTGGGGTGGGGACTTACTGTGGGTGTAGATAATTAATCCTTGGATGGGTATGCAAAGTTTCAAAGCAATAACCATAATGGTATTTGAGAAATTCACTCTTGTGGGATTAGAATTACCCCCGCCCCCCTAGAAACTGTATGCAAGTTTTAATATTCATGGGTGATAACTCTCGTGGGTTAAAAACTTACATGGTAGCGTCTTGCGAGTCATAGAACACGTAATTGCCTCCTTCCGTAAACACGTAGGCAAAGTTTGTTATGTTTGCATTTGTGGTAACTATCAGATTCTCGAGAGCTGTAAATGCTCCATAATCAAACGCTGTGTTTGTGCTGAACAAATGGTTGCTGCTATATACTGGGTAATGACTCAGTGTCCGATCGGTGTCGTTGATGAGCAGCTTGAAGATGACCATTTCGCCGGCTTCTACACACATGACAGGATTGGTGATCTCGTTTGAAGGGATGGTGAGTGTGGCGAGTAGACGGCGACGACCGCTGGCCCCACTTGCCTGGTCCGACAACTCGGTTAACGTCACTGAAAATTCATTTATAATGTTATATAGTAAAGGTATATTCTCAGTTTATCCTTCATGCGTAATAATGGTCAAAAACTGCCTGCCTAATAAACTTTGCTTTATTAGTCAGTGCCTAATAAACCTTCTGTGACATCATAATGATGCGTGTATGATGTCATAATGATGCGTGTATGATGTCATAACGATGCGTGTATGATGTCATAATGATGCATGTATGATGTCATAATGATGAGTGTATGACATCATAACGATGCGTGTATGATGTCATATATTCACAGATGCTATGATAAACTTCAGGTCATGAATATTTTGTACTCTTTTCTCCCGAAAATTTATCAGAAGATAGGATAAATAGAATATTAGGTTACTGCTTATAAATTTTAAATTATTAGGCTCGTCTCCGAAAAAATACAAGGCTTGGCAGAGCCTCACATTATATATTTTCTCCAACTCCCTGATAGTAATGTAATATTCTCTATATACCTATAGTATTGGAACATGCTACTATCTCAAAATTCAATGTGTCATAAATAAATGTGACTAGTAATGGCAGGCAAGCATAATACACACAAGCTAGTGTGATAGAACTTACACAGTCATATATAATACACACGCGCTAGTGTGATAGAACTTACAGTCATGTATAATACACACACGCTAGTGTGATAGAACTTACACAGTCATATATAATACACACACGCTAGTGTGATAGAACATACACAGTCATGTATAATACACACACGCTAGTGTGATAGAACTTACACAGTCATATATAATACACACAAGCTAGTGTGATAGAACTTACACAGTCATGTATAATACACACAAGCTAGTGTGATAGAACTTACAGTCATGTATAATACACACAGGCTAGTGTGATAGTACTTACACAGTCATGTATAATACACACAAGCTAGTGTGATAGAGCTTACACAGTCATGTATAATACCTACAAGCTAGTGTGATAGAACTTACACAGTCATATATAATACACACACGCTAGTGTGATAGAACTTACACAGTCATGTATAATACCCACAAGCTAGTGTGATAGAACTTACAGTCATGTATAATACACACAGGCTAGTGTGATAGAACTTACACAGTCATATATAATACCCACAAGCTAGTGTGAACAACACTTACACAGTCATGTATAATACACACAAGCTAGTGTGATAGAACTTACACAGTCATGTATAATACACACACACGCTAGTGTGATAGAACTTACAGTCAAGTATAATACCCACAGGCTAGTGTGATAGAACTTACACAGTCATATATAATACCCACAGGCTAGTGTGAACAACATTTACATAGTCAAGTATAATACCCACACGCTAGTGTGAACAACATTTACACAGTCAAGTATAATACTCACAGGCTAGTGTGAACAACATTTACACAGTCAAGTATAATACTCACAGGCTAGTGTGAACAACATTTACAGTCAAGTATAATACACACATGCCAGTGTGCACAACATTTACACAGTCAAGTATAATACCCGCAGGCTAGTGTGAACAACACTTACACAGTCATGTTTAATACCTACAGGCTAGTGTGAACAACACTTACACAGTCAAGTATAATACCCACAGACTAGTGTGAACAACATTTACACAGTCAAGTATAATACACACATGCTAGTGTGAACAACACACAGTCAAGTATAATACACGCATGCTAGTGTGAACAACATTTACACAGTCAAGTATACTACCCACAGGCTAGTGTGAACAACATTTACACAGTCAAGTATAACATACATGCTAGTGTGAACAACATTTACACAGTCAAGTATAATACCCACATGCTAGTGTGAACAACACTTACACAGTCAAGCATAATACCTGCAGGCTAGTGTGAACAACATTTACACAGTCAAGTATAATACCCGCAGGCTAGTGTGAACAACACTTACACAGTCAAGTATAATACCTGCAGGCTAGTGTGAACAACATTTACAGTCAAGTATAATACCCGCAGGCTAGTGTGAACAACACTTACACAGTCAAGTATAATACCTACAGGCTAGTGTGAACAACATTTACACAGTCAAGTATAATACCCGCAGGCTAGTGTGAACAACATTTACACAGTCAAGTATAATACCCGCAGGCTAGTGTGAACAACATTTACACAGTCAAGTATAATACCCACAGGCTAGTGTGAACAACACTTGCACAGTCAAATATAATACCTGCAGGCTAGTGTGAACAACATTTACACAGTCAAGTATAATACCCACAGGCTAGTGTGAACAACACTTACACAGTCAAGTATAATACCTGCAGGCTAGTGTGAACAACATTTACACAGTCAAGTATAATACCCACAGGCTAGTGTGAACAACATTTACACAGTCAAGTATAATACCCGCAGGCTAGTGTGAACAACACTTACACAGTCAAGTATAATACCTGCAGGCTAGTGTGAACAACATTTACACAGTCAAAGGATAATACCCATAGGTTAGTGTAGTGTGAACAACATTTACACAGTCAAGTATAATACCCGCAGGCTAGTGTGAACAACATTTACACAGTCAAGTATAATACACAGTCAAAGGATAATACCCATATGTTAGTGTAGTGTGAACAACATTTACACAGTCAAAGTTTAATACCCACAGGTTAGTGTAGTGTGAACAACATTTAAACAGTCAAGTATAATACCCACAGGTTAGTGTAGTGTGAACAACATTTACACAGTCAAAGTATAATACCCACATGTTAGTGTAGTGTGAACAACATTTACACAGTCAAAGTATAATACCCACAGGTTAGTGTAGTGTGAACAACATTTACACAGTCAAAGTATAATACCCACAGGTTAGTGTAGTGTGAACAACATTTACACAGTCAAAGTATAATACCCACAGGTCAGTGTAGTGTGAACAACATTTACACAGTCAAAGTATAATACCCACAGGTCAGTGTAGTGTGAACAACATTTACACAGTCAAAGTATAATACCCACAGGTTAGTGTAGTGTGAACAACCTTTACACAGTCAAAGTATAATACCCACAGATTAGTGTAGTGTGAACAACACTTACACAGTCAAGAATAATACACTTAACCTAACATGATTAACACTTACAGGCGAGATCTGTGGCTGATGCTGCATCTGGAAAGATTGTCCCAGTAAAACCCGTTCCCCAACAATGTACAACAAGCAGAAGAGAGGAGATGGCTGTGTAGGCTTCATCAGGACCATACATGTTTGGTATTGTCTACAACATAAATACATGCATATATCAACCAGTACACTATATACAACCCTCAATATAAATACATATCAACCAG
The DNA here is from genome assembly GCA_014843695.1 of Archivesica marissinica. Classification (NCBI taxonomy): domain Eukaryota; kingdom Metazoa; phylum Mollusca; class Bivalvia; order Venerida; family Vesicomyidae; genus Archivesica; species Archivesica marissinica. The sequence goes on from CM026399.1 coordinate 60,562,932, forward strand.
TACACTATATACAACCCTCAATATAAATACATAACAACCAGTAAACTATATACAACCCTCAATATAAATACATATCAACCAGTACACTATATACAACCCTCAATATAAATACATGTATATAACAACCAGTACACTATATACAACCCTCAATATAAATACATATCAACCAGTACACTATATACAACCCTCAATATAAATACATATCAACCAGTACACTATATACAACCCTCAATATAAATACATATCAACCAGTAAACTATATACAACCCTCAATATAAATACATAACAACCAGTACACTATATACAACCCTCAATATAAATACATGTCAACCAGTACACTATATACAACCCTCAATATAAATACATATCAACCAGTAAACTATATACAACCCTCACTATAAATACATATCAACCAGTACACTATATACAACCCTCAATATAAATACATGTCAACCAGTACACTATATACAACCCTCAATATAAATACATATCAACCAGTACACTATATACAACCCTCAATATAAATACATATCAACCAGTACACTATATACAACCCTCAATATAAATACATATCAACCAGTACACTATATACAACCCTCAATATAAATACATGTATATAACAACCAGTACACTATATACAACCCTCAATATAAATACATATCAACCAGTACACTATATACAACCCTCAATATAAATACATATCAACCAGTAAACTATATACAACCCTCAATATAAATACATATCAACCAGTACACTATATACAACCCTCAATATAAATACATATCAACCAGTACACTATATACAACCCTCAATATAAATACATAACAACCAGTAAACTATATACAACCCTCAATATAAATACACATCAACCAGTACACTATATACAACCCTCAATATAAATACATGTCAACCAGTACACTATATACAACCCTCAATATAAATACACATCAACCAGTACACTATATACAACCCTCAATATAAATACATATCAACCAGTACACTATATACAACCCTCAATATAAATACATATCAACCAGTAAACTATATACAACCCTCAATATAAATACATGTATATAACAACCAGTAAACTATATACAACCCTCAATATAAATACATAACAACCAGTAAACTATATACAACCCTCAATATAAATACATATCAACCAGTACACTATATACAACCCTCAATATAAATACATGTCAACCAGTACACTATATACAACCCTCAATATAAATACATGTCAACCAGTACACTATATACAACCCTCAATATAAATACATGTCAACCAGTAAACTATATACAACCCTCACTATAAATACATATCAACCAGTACACTATATACAACCCTCAATATAAATACATGCATATAACAACCAGTACACTATATACAACCCTCAATATAAATACATGTCAACCAGTAAACTATATACAACCCTCAATATAAATACATGTCAACCAGTACACTATATACAACCCTCAATATAAATACATGTCAACCAGTACACTATATACAACCCTCAATATAAATACATGTCAACCAGTAAACTATATACAACCCTCAATATAAATACATGTCAACCAGTACACTATATACAACCCTCAATATAAATACATGTCAACCAGTATACTATATACAACCCTCAATATAAATACATGTCAACCAGTACACTATATACAACCCTCAATATAAATACACATCAACCAGTAAACTATATACAACCCTCAATATAAATACATGTCAACCAGTACACTATATACAACCCTCAATATAAATACATATCAACCAGTACACTATATACAACCCTCAATATAAATACATATCAACCAGTACACTATATACAACCCTCAATATAAATACACATCAACCAGTAAACTATATACAACCCTCAATATAAATACATATCAACCAGTACACTATATACAACCCTCAATATAAATACACATCAACCAGTAAACTATATACAACCCTCAATATAAATACATATCAACCAGTACACTATATACAACCCTCAATATAAATACATGTCAACCAGTACACTATATACAACCCTCAATATAAATACACATCAACCAGTATACTATATACAACCCTCAATATAAATACATATCAACCAGTACACTATATACAACCCTCAATATAAATACACATCAACCAGTACACTATATACAACCCTCAATATAAATACATGTCAACCAGTAAACTATATACAACCCTCAATATAAATACATGTCAACCAGTACACTATATACAACCCTCAATATAAATACATGTCAACCAGTACACTATATACAACCCTCAATATAAATACATGTCAACCAGTAAACTATATACAACCCTCAATATAAATACATGTCAACCAGTACACTATATACAACCCTCAATATAAATACATGTCAACCAGTATACTATATACAACCCTCAATATAAATACATGTCAACCAGTACACTATATACAACCCTCAATATAAATACACATCAACCAGTAAACTATATACAACCCTCAATATAAATACATGTCAACCAGTACACTATATACAACCCTCAATATAAATACATATCAACCAGTACACCATATACAACCCTCAATATAAATACATATCAACCAGTACACTATATACAACCCTCAATATAAATACACATCAACCAGTAAACTATATACAACCCTCAATATAAATACATATCAACCAGTACACTATAT
>CM026399.1:60566630-60618025 GCA_014843695.1 Archivesica marissinica
TATATACAACCCTCAATATAAATACATGTCAACCAGTACACTATATACAACCCTCAATATAAATACATGTCAACCAGTACACTATATACAACCCTCAATATAAATACATGTCAACCAGTAAACTATATACAACCCTCAATATAAATACATATCAACCAGTACACTATATACAACCCTCAATATAAATACATATCAACCAGTAAACTATATACAACCCTCAATATAAATACATATCAACCAGTACACTATATACAACCCTCAATATAAATACACATCAACCAGTAAACTATATACAACCCTCAATATAAATACATATCAACCAGTACACTATATACAACCCTCAATATAAATACACATCAACCAGTAAACTATATACAACCCTCAATATAAATACATATCAACCAGTACACTATATACAACCCTCAATATAAATACACATCAACCAGTAAACTATATACAACCCTCAATATAAATACATATCAACCAGTACACTATATACAACCCTCAATATAAATACACATCAACCAGTAAACTATATACAACCCTCAATATAAATACATATCAACCAGTACACTATATACAACCCTCAATATAAATACATGTCAACCAGTACACTATATACAACCCTCAATATAAATACACATCAACCAGTATACTATATACAACCCTCAATATAAATACATGTCAACCAGTACACTATATACAACCCTCAATATAAATACACATCAACCAGTACACTATATACAACCCTCAATATAAATACATGTCAACCAGTACACTATATACAACCCTCAATATAAATACATATCAACCAGTACACTATATACAACCCTCAATATAAATACATGTTAACCAGTACACTATATACAACCCTCAATATAAATACATGTCAACCAGTACACTATATACAACCCTCAATATAAATACATATCAACCAGTACACTATATACAACCCTCAATATAAATACATATCAACCAGTACACTATATACAACCCTCAATATAAATACATGTATATAACAACCAGTACACTATATACAACCCTCAATATAAATACATGTCAACCAGTAAACTATATACAACCCTCAATATAAATACATGTATATAACAACCAGTAAACTATATACAACCCTCAATATAAATACATGTCAACCAGTACACTATATACAACCCTCAATATAAATACATGTATATAACAACCAGTAAACTATATACAACCCTCACTATAAATACATATCAACCAGTAAACTATATACAACCCTCACTATAAATACATATCAACCAGTAAACTATATACAACCCTCACTATAAATACATATCAACCAGTACACTATATACAACCCTCAATATAAATACATGTCAACCAGTACACTATATACAACCCTCAATATAAATACATAACAACCAGTACACTATATACAACCCTCAATATAAATACATATCAACCAGTACACTATATACAACCCTCAATATAAATACATAACAACCAGTAAACTATATACAACCCTCAATATAAATACACATCAACCAGTATACTATATACAACCCTCAATATAAATACATGTCAACCAGTAAACTATATACAACCCTCAATATAAATACACATCAACCAGTACACTATATACAACCCTCAATATAAATACATGTCAACCAGTACACTATATACAACCCTCAATATAAATACATATCAACCAGTACACTATATACAACCCTCAATATAAATACACATCAACCAGTACACTATATACAACCCTCAATATAAATACATGTCAACCAGTACACTATATACAACCCTCAATATAAATACATGTCAACCAGTACACTATATACAACCCTCAATATAAATACATGTCAACCAGTACACTATATACAACCCTCAATATAAATACATATCAACCAGTACACTATATACAACCCTCAATATAAATACATGTCAACCAGTACACTATATACAACCCTCAATATAAATACATGTCAATCAGTACACTATATACAACCCTCAATATAAATACACATCAACCAGTACACTATATACAACCCTCAATATAAATACACATCAACCAGTACACTATATACAACCCTCAATATAAATACATATCAACCAGTACACTATATACAACCCTCAATATAAATACATATCAACCAGTACACTATATACAACCCTCAATATAAATACATGTATATAACAACCAGTACACTATATACAACCCTCAATATAAATACATGTCAACCAGTACACTATATACAACCCTCAATATAAATACATGTATATAACAACCAGTAAACTATATACAACCCTCAATATAAATACATGTCAACCAGTACACTATATACAACCCTCAATATAAATACATGTATATAACAACCAGTAAACTATATACAACCCTCACTATAAATACATATCAACCAGTAAACTATATACAACCCTCACTATAAATACATATCAACCAGTACACTATATACAACCCTCAATATAAATACATATCAACCAGTACACTATATACAACCCTCAATATAAATACATGTCAACCAGTACACTATATACAACCCTCAATATAAATACACATTAACCAGTACACTATATACAACCCTCAATATAAATACATATCAACCAGTACACTATATACAACCCTCAATATAAATACATGCATATAACAACCAGTACATTATATACAACCCTCAATATAAATACACATCAACCAGTACACTATATACAACCCTCAATATAAATACATGCATATAACAACCAGTACACTATATACAACCCTCAATATAAATACATGTCAACCAGTACACTATATACAACCCTCAATATAAATACATGTCAACCAGTACACTATATACAACCCTCAATATAAATACATGTCAACCAGTACACTATATACAACCCTCAATATAAATACATGTCAACCAGTACACTATATACAACCCTAAATATAAATACATGTCAACCAGTACACTATATACAACCCTCAATATAAATACATGTCAACCAGTACACTATATACAACCCTCAATATAAATACATGCATATAACAACCAGTAAACTATATACAACCCTCATATAAATTGTGACGGCACCATATATATGCATATAGATTTATTCCTGTGTGACATCTCCATGGTGATGTGGGCTGAAACCTTGGTAGATATATAAATAATAATGTGGGTTGAAACCTCGTTAGATACATAAATAATAATAATTGTAATTAATGTACAACAGTAGTACAGGGTGTTTCATAATATCTGTTCGCATTAGTATTTGTACGAAGAGTCAATTAGAAAATATTGATGTCCATAATGGGCCCAGATATTATGAAATGACCTGTATAATGCCACATGCATGTACATCACAGCTACAATAAGCACTAAAATACGTAGTGCTGCACCTCTGACGTTCTAGGATCCAAAATTGTCCTGGGGGAGCATGCCTCCCCAGTCCATTCTACAAACATCAGACCGTTGGTGCTAAATTTATTAGTCAGGCCTACAAATTCAAAATCGATCGCTACGCCCCTGACGAACATACACAATATATGTACCACTTTCCCATTACAAATAGAATCACCCACCTACCCACTACAAATAGAATTACCCACCTACCCACTACAAATAGAATTACCCACCTACCCACTACAAATAGAATCACCCACCTACCCATTACAAAGGGAATTACCCGCCTACACATCTGAAATAGGATCACCCACATACATATTACAAATATAATCTCCGTCTTCCGTGGCATAGTGGTTAAAGGTGTCCGCATACAGAGCGGGAAGTCAAAGGCTCGAACATCGTCAGGGGTTCGTTCTGATATGGCCAGTTAGTGAGCCACAAGCTAGTTAATTATGTTATGTTATATTTCGGGTTTTACGCCTGCATCAGCACCATTTTGGGCATATCGCCGGCGGGCAGTTTACCTAACAACACCTTTCCTGGGCAAGCTCCAGCGGCGGTAAACCAGTACTTAGGTGCACCAACCTCCGTAAGAAACTGCCAACTTTTTCATATAAATGAGACACGGCCTGAGCGTGGCTCGAACCCGTGACCATCAGTGATGATATGTTACAGTGGTATACAAGTCAGCGACCTTAATCACTCGACCACGGAGGCGGACTAAACTAGTTAAATAATGGTCACTGATCACCCTGACATACAAGGATAGCATTCGTGAAGTACGCATGTTCATAAAATAAGGTGTCACATAAGTCAGTAATGGCTGGCACTTTCTATAATAAACAGTAATGGCTGGCACTTTCTACAATAAACAGTAATGGCTGGCACTTTCTACAATAAACAGTAATGGCTGGCACTTTCTATAATAAACAAACACTTCACTTTATTTTTACTTATAATCATCAACCTAGCCATCAACCAAACAAGGTTCGGCTGTCCGATTAGCGCAGTGGTTAGCGCGCTCACTTCTCACCAATGCAACCCGGGTTTGATCCTCGGACCGGGAAGTATGTGAGATGGTACGGTGGTCGCCAGATCGGACAGGTGGGTTTTCTCCGGGTACTCCGGTTTCCTCCCACATTTACGCTTTCATCCGCGCCAACGAGAGTGATTAATATAAGTTGTTATAACTTGCTTCGCAATCGTTATTATTATATTTTATACCAAACAAGGAACATGACTCACCAGTGTGGTTTCGAGGTTGGTTACAGGATCTGTAATCGCCACACTAAAGGTACCATCGGCATTGCTGCTGGCTGTCAGCGTGGGCTGGGTCGTCGCTTGGCAAACGGCATCACAGATCGTCATTTCCGATACATACACGTCACAGAAACAGCTGAAACAAACAATATATCAACATTGTATGACACATAGCCCCAGGTAGAACAAACAATATATCAACATTGTATGATACATAGCCCCAGGTATAACAAACAATATATCAACATTGTATGATACATAGCCCCAGGTATAACAAACAATATATCAACATTGTATGATACATACAACATAGCCCCAGGTAGAACAAACAATATATCAACATTGTATGATACATAGCCCCAGGTATAACAAACAATATATCAACATTATATGATACATACAACATAGCCCCAGGTAGAACAAACAATATATCAACATTATATGATACATACAACATAGCCCCAGGTAGAACAAACAATATATCAACATTATATGACACATACAACATAGCCCCAGGTATAACAAACAATATATCAACATTATATGATACATACAACATAGCCCCAGGTAGAACAAACAATATATCAACATTATATGATACATACAACATAGCCCCAGGTAGAACAAACAATATATCAACATTATATGATACATACAACATAGCCCCAGGTATAACAAACAATATATCAACATTGTATGATACATAGCCCCAGGTATAACAAACAATATATCAACATTGTATGACACATACAACATAGCCCCAGGTATAACAAACAATATATCAACATTGTATGACACATACAACATAGCCCCAGGTATAACAAACAATATATCAACATTGTATGACACATACAACATAGCCCCAGGTAGAAACAAACAATATATCAACATTGTATGACACATACAACATAGCCCCAGGTAGAACAAACAATATATCAACATTGTATGATACATACAATATAGCCCCAGGTATAACAAACAATATATCAACATTATATGATACATACAACATAGCCCCAGGTAGAAACAAACAATATATCAACATTGTATGATACATACAATATAGCCCCAGGTATAACAAACAATATATCAACATTATATGATACATACAACATAGCCCCAGGTAGAACAAACAATATATCAACATTATATGATACATACAACATAGCCCCAGGTATAACAAACAATATATCAACATTATATGATACATACAACATAGCCCCAGGTAGAACAAACAATATATCAACATTATATGATACATACAACATAGCCCCAGGTAGAACAAACAATATATCAACATTATATGATACATACAACATAGCCCCAGGTATAACAAACAATATATCAACATTGTATGACACATACAGCATACCCCCAGGTAGAACAAACAATATATCAACATTGTATGACACATACAACATACCCCCATGTATAACAAACAATATATCAACATTGTATGACACATACAGCATACCCCCAGGTAGAACAAACAATATATCAACATTGTATGACACATACAACATACCCCCATGTATAACAAACAATATATCAACATTGTATGACACATACAGCATACCCCCAGGTAGAACAAACAATATATCAACATTGTATGACACATACAACATACCCCCATGTATAACAAACAATATATCAACATTGTATGACACATACAGCATACCCCCAGGTAGAACAAACAATATATCAACATTGTATGACACATACAACATACCCCCATGTATAACAAACAATATATCAACATTGTATGACACATACAGCATACCCCCAGGTAGAACAAACAATATATCAACATTGTATGACACATACAACATACCCCCATGTATAACAAACAATATATCAACATTATATGATACATACAACATAGCCCCAGGTATAAACAAACAATATATCAACATTATATGATACATACAACATACCCCCAGGTATAAACAAACAATATATCAACATTGTATGATACATACAATATAGCCCCAGGTATAACAAACAATATATCAACATTATATGATACATACAACATAGCCCCAGGTAGAACAAACAATATATCAACATTATATGACACATAGCCCCAGGTAGAAATAAACAATATATCAACATTATATGATACATACAACATAGCCCCAGGTATAACAAACAATATATCAACATTGTATGATACATACAACATAGCCCCTTAACACTTTGCATGCTGGGTAAAATAAATCTATAATTAGTTCAAATAATTGTAGCAGACAACAATTCATTAATGTGTTTTCCCTACTGTTTATTTAGTTTATACAAATTTATTTTAGCTCAATTGCGAAACAAGTTCTTACAACTTATATTAATCACTCGCGAGACCTCATTCCTGGTGGAGTCCATTGCCACGAGGGCGAGAATAGACAACACGGAAATTAAATTCCTTGCCTAAGGGCACAATCGTAATGACTCCAGCGTGGCTCAAACTCCAGGCCTTTCACACCTGAAGCGAATGCACTACCACTGCGCTATCATGACTTCCAGTGTTGTAACTGAAAACTATGGAACTATATTATGGAATTTCATTTGAATTGTGTTGCTATGGAGGTGGGATAGATATGGCGACTACTTATCCACTGCATGATAGCTAAATGGCCGTCGTTTGTATCGAGATATAATAGTATATTAACCTAAATCTCTATGAAGGAAAGGGTTAGTTTACACAAATTTATTTTAGCTCGATTGCGAAACAAGTTCTTTCAACTTATATTAATCACTCTCGAGACCTCATTCCTGAATGAATCCATCTTCATGAAGGAGAGAGAAGAGGCAATGTGGAATTTAAATGCCTTGCCTAAGGGCACAATCATAACGGCTCCAGCAGGGTTCGAACTCCGGGCCTCTCGCACATGAAGCGAACGCACTTCCACTGCGCTATCACGACTTCCACAAGGAAAGGGTTAAGTCGACATTACAAATTGTAGACAGCTTAATGAAGAGAGTTGTACGTAGTTGATCATAGTTAGGGGTTAGAAATTGCGAGAACTTCTGGTGTTAATACCGTATATGACAGATAGCAATTCTATATACATGTAACCATAGATAAGTGTGTTCTTACCGGGACAGACCACTGTTAAAACTAGCCGTGCCACTGCAGCCTCCCGTGTCACTGCAGTCATAACTATCCGGGTTAATGCACACTCCCGTGGCTGACAGGTACTGTTCGTGACTACTACATCGGTCGTAGGAAATCAGCTGACAATCCTCCGAACCATCATCACTAGTCTGTAACTGGTCTGTTTCATCATAAAATATATACCCGCCAGTGCATACACAAGCACTACTGGTTTCCTGGAAAGTTCGGTACTTTCCCTTGCATGAACATGCAGACGATCCGGCTTTACTCTTCGATGTGCCACCACATCCCTGACAAAACGTGGCGAATTCTGTGTTACTGTACGTTCCAGCTTCACATGCGGTACAATCGCTTTCGCTTGTTGCTATAGATTTGGTACCATAGTAACCTAATGGACAGGAAGTCATCTGATATGAACCCTGTGGACAGTATGATCCTACTGTGCACGGGTTTGTGTCTCCGTTGCCCGTACCTGCAGGGCAGTAGTAGCCGGGTGGACAAGACTCGCACTTTGAGCGATCTGTATAATTGCCATATGTTCCTATTGGGCAAATTCTGCAAGCAGTATCTTCACTGTATCTTATCCCTGTAATATCCAGGGCTTGATAGCCCAAAGGACATATCAACGTCATGTTACTACCTTCTGGACAATAGTATGGCGTCACACACTGTATTGGGTTCAATGTTAACCCCGGGCAGTAATACCCAGCTGGGCAAATCGGAGCCACCCCGGTTACAGCGGGGCAGTAAGTGCCTGCTTCACAGTCGGTAGGCAATGGGGCTCCCTCTTCACAATAGTATTGTTCCGGGCACGGAATTCCGTGCTTGTTGACGGTGTCATTGGGGCAGTAGTACCCTTCACGACAGAGTGGGCAGTCTGAGGGATCACCTGCTCCAGTAGTGTTCCTCATGCTACCAGTTGGACACAAGTGTGGATTCTCACCAATGAGACAGTAGTACCCCGATGGGCACGGATAGAGGGAGTAATCTGTCATACCTGAAATTCAAACGACACATAGCATTATCTTACCAGCTTCATTATATCTTTTGTAATGCATCTTTTTAGTTTCATTTATGCTTTAGATATAACTTTCTAGTTTACTTATAGATATATCATTACATATTATCATGAATCTTTCCTGTTTGATTTATGCTTTAGATATAACTTTCCAGTTTACTTATAGATATATCATTACATATTATCATGAATCTTTCCTATTTGATTTATGCTTTAGATATAACTTTCCAGTTTACTTATAGATCTATCATTACATATTATCATGAATCTTTCCAGTTTCAATACAGAATTTCCATTACAGACTTTACAATTTATCTTTCCAGTTTCACACAGCTCTATAATAGTACATAATTTACTCTGGATTCTTCCAGTTTGATTTATTTATGAGATGTCAATTTTCAGCTTTATTACAGATTTCTCAATATATTTCTCTAGTTTCACAACAGATTCTATCATTTAACATTTCCAGTTTCCAGTATACAATGTATTTTATCAGGTTCATAACATATTTCAGTTCCATTACAGATTGCATTATGTATAGTTCCAGTTTCATTACAGATTGCATTATGTAGATTTCCAGTTCCATTACAGATTACATTATGTAGATTTCCAGTTCCATTACAGATTACATTATGTAGATTTCCAGTTCCATTACAGATTACATTATGTAGATTTCCAGTTCCATTACAGATTACATTATGTATATTTCCAGTTCCATTATGTAGATTTCCAGTTCCATTACAGATTGCATTATGTAGATTTCCAGTTCCATTACAGATTACATTATGTAGATTTCCAGTTCCATTACAGATTACATTATGTAGATTTCCAGTTCCATTACAGATTACATTATGTATAGTTCCAGTTCCATTACAGATTGCATTATGTACATTTCCAGTTCCATTACAGATTGCATTATGTACATTTCCAGTTCCATTACAGATTGCATTATGTATATTTCCAGTTCCATTACAGATTGCATTATGTACATTTCCAGTTCCATTACAGATTGCATTATGTACATTTCCAGTTCCATTACAGATTGCATTATGTACATTTCCAGTTCCATTACAGATTGCATTATGTATATTTCCAGTTCCATTACAGATTGCATTATGTACATTTCCAGTTCCATTACAGATTGCATTATGTACATTTCCAGTTCCATTACAGATTGCATTATGTACATTTCCAGTTCCATTACAGATTGCATTATGTACATTTCCAGTTCCATTACAGATTGCATTATGTATATTTCCAGTTCCATTACAGATTGCATTATGTAGATTTCCAGTTTCATTACAGATTGCATTATGTAGATTTCCAGTTCCATTACAGATTGCATTATGTAGATTTCCAGTTCCATTACAGATTGCATTATGTACACATTTCATTTTTGGTGTGGGTCGTCTTCGTAATGTGGAACAACATTTTGTATGTTTCATATATCACATTTAGGCTGTGCGTCTCTCCATATCATTGTGTGTGTGTTTTACGTTTATTTATCGTCGCTACATGTCCAGTTGCTGATATTAGCGATGCCTCCTGAAGAGATTAGTCATTTTAGATTTTTGGAGGATAGTGCAATGATACAGAGACCCATTCCAGAGTCTCTCTAGTTCCTTTATGTGCACGGTGTCAATCACCGACACGAAACTCTCAGCTTAAAGTCCCATCTGAAAGACTGTTAATTTTATTAGTGTCAGACGGAGGATCGAACCTGCGATCCCTGGATTACCAGTCCAACAACTGGACAATACAGATCTGTCTGTAACACAACATTTGTGTATAATTCTATGTATTGTAACTATTTATGTATGATATGTGATTGATTCATATGCAATATGCAATACATACAGATTTCACATCACAGATTTTATTATCTATCTTTCCAGTTTCATCAATTTCGAAAATCTATCTTACCAGTTTCATTACATATAAATCCTCTCTCGCAGGGTTTACAATCGGCTGATTCAGCAGCTCCAGTAGTATCTAGGTAGGTGTTTAGAGGACATTCTACAGGATCAAGACCGGTTCCGAGCGGACAGTAGTGACCAGCTATACAGGGCATTGGCTCAGCTGTGCCTACAGTGTATAAATCACATATATACGATTGGTTATGACACAATATTTACATCGCTATTGCATTTCCTTCGATGCATGTATGTGCTCTGATTGCATACATTTTCGCCTGAGAGTTTCCAATTAATGATATGCAGTTGACATGTGCACTCAAAGTTACGGGCATTCGCACTATTAGGCAACGTTCGTCGTGAGAAAAGGCGTGTCTTACAGTTTACGCTGTTCCAAGGATGATCTATTTACCTGTTCCGAGACACAGTAAGTTGCAAATCTGGACTAAAACATTTTACATGCAAAGTGTGCTATATATTTCTGTGTCATCGAAAAGAATAATTATGCTATGTTATGTTATATTTCGGGTTTTACGCCTGCATCAGCACCATTTTGGGCTATATCGCCGGTGGGCAGTTTACCTAATAACACCTTTCCTGGGCAGGCTCCAGCAGTTAACCAGTACTTGGGTGCACCAACCTCCGTAAGAAACTGCCAACTTTTTTATATAAATGAGACACGGTCTAAGCGGGGCTCGAACCCGTGACCATCAGTGATGATAGGTTAGTGGTATACAAGTCAGCGACCTTAACCACTCGACCACGGAGGCGGACCGAAAAAGAATAATTAATGTAAATATAAGTAATGAATTGCGGTTTAACATGAACTACATTGGGCGTATTTAAAGTTAAGAGTTCTTCGGCCTCCACACACTTTAACCACGCCCAATATAGTTCATAACCCGATGGAAACTATTAACCCGTGATTCATTCCTTAATTGGTAAAAACAACACTGAAACTTTTTTAAGGAAAATACAAATTCAAAAGCCATAAACTAAGACATCATTTCAAAGCAACACTCAAATCTCTAGTGGATGGGTAACCTTTGCAAATGCATTTTTCAATCACATTATATAAACTAGAATCTAAATTTGAAGTTTTTTCGCCAAGATATCTGTCTTAAATGTTGGTTTAAACTAGGGATGGCAACGAATATTCGCTCGAACGTCTGAATATCTGAATACTATTCCAGTATTCAAATATTCAGAAAAAATATATTATATTGTCCTCAAAAATGCCACCCGCACAGTCACACGTTTGGAAATGCTTGAATCGCTCTGAGAATAAGAAAACTGCTAGGTGTAATCTATGCAAATTGGATTTAACATATTTGGGTACAACATCAATCTGAATAATCATTTGAAGAAGATGACGTTTACGCGTAAAACAGAAATTAGGTTTGGCAATTTTTATAAGAGTTTGAGTGATTTTGAGTTTTTGATAGAATTCAATCGAATATTCGAATACCGTCCCGACCGAATATTCGAATAGTATAATCGCTATTCGTTGCCATCCCTAGTTTAAACATATTTATTCGTCATAATATACACACTATACATATACATAATTTACACAAATATATTTACAATGACTAGTGGATTGAATTGGAAGCTTATTGAAATTCTCTCCTTAAATGTTCTTTAATGTTCAGATCGTTGTCCTCAAACATCCTGAGAAGCCATTAGATTTCTATCGTATTTACATTTGTGTGAGCTGGCTGGGTACAGGGGTAATAAGTGTACTATTTCTCCTGATTGGCTCGTGTACTGAGAAAATAATGTACACAAAACTGTGTCAAATATATCCAAATTATTAAAATCCAAGGTATAAAAAAAAGTTTAAACTTTATTTATTTTACAACGATTGCGAAGCAAGTTTTAACAACTTATATTAATCACTCTCGTTGGCACGGATGAAAGCGTATATGTGGTCGGAGTACCCGGAGAAAACCAACCTGTCCGATCTCACGGCCACCGTACCATCTCACATACTTCCCGGTCCTGGATGCATTGGTGAGAAGCGAGCGTGCTAACCACTGCGTTAATCGGACAGCCAAAAGAAGGTAGATATTGTGTTTAATTTAGTTGATACATGCTTGGGTAGAACACAAACCTCTATATGAAGGTGTGTAAACTACATCAGTTTAGGGTGTCTCGCCGAGAGCGATCGACTGATAAGTGCTGGTTCATCAAAATAAAAAGTGGGGACTGTTGGTGTAAAGAATTAGTCCTGAATATGTTATGATGATCGAGCTTATTTACCCTCGCTGCCGGCGAACCATGTGGGCGAGCGTCTCGAATATGTATGCAAAGTATAAAAGCTATACCTTTGCATTGTGAGAAATGTTAGTGGTTGAGTTTTTTTACGCAAACCTGTGTACAGAGAATTAGTCCTCGGATGTGTATGCAAAGTTTCAAAGCAATACCTCTCATTTCGTTTGAGAAATGCCAATGTTTGAGTAATTGTTTTTACGCATATATAATTTCTGAAATATGACAATTTCATAAGTCCAAATCAGTGACATTATGTAATAGACATGCTGTGAGAAGTGATCACATGCACGTCAAGCTCCCCCCGTATGAATGAAATGACGTATATATGTTATGTTTGTATGTATGGAAAATAAATGGGATTACCCAAATGGGGCCTCAAAATTGAAAAACAAAACTATGTCAATTAAACACAAACCATTGTCGCACATGTATCCAGCTTCACAGACGTCACAGTCTCCGACCTGTTCAGCTCCTGTTGTTCTCCGGAATGTTGTCTCCGGACACGGCGTCGGTACCATTGTACCCTCTTCACAGTAATAGCCAGCAGGGCAGGGTCCGGCGCACTCGTCATATGGTAAACATGCTTCAAAATCGGTCGCTGTTAACGGTACATCGCTTTGAGCGCCAGACTTACAATAATAACCGGTCTTGCACACCTGTGACAGCTGGCCACTGCGGCAGTAAAACGAGGTCTCACAGGGCAGACATTCTGAGGCTTCTTGTAACCCAGTGGTGCTATCCAATGTGTATGTTCCATTGGGGCAAATGGGAGGTGTCAAGGTACCTGTAAATAGTTGTTCATTAGTTTATACAAATTTATTTTAGCTTGATTGTGAAACAAGTTCTTACAACTTATATTAATCACTCTCGAGACCTCATTTCTGATGGAGTCCATCGCCACAAGGGAGAGAGAAGAGGCAACGTGGAATTTAAATGCCTTGCCTAAGGGCACAATCATAACGGCTCCAGCGGGGCTCAAACTCCGGGTCTTTTCACACATGAAGCGAACGCGCTACCAATGGGCTATCACGACTGCCATGTTATTCATTGTTCCCAAAAGCAAAACTTCTTGATTGGATTATAAATTATAGTGTACAACAATAGAGCCAATAAGGAATACAATTTACAATTACATATCACAATAACATTACTGTCGCGTTCTTAACATACATAAAACCTGATAATGTCCATATACATGACAGATGATCTGGTCTTACCTTCTGGACAATGATATACTGCACAGATGATCTGGTCTTACCTTGTAGACAATAATGATATGCTGGGCAGATGATCTGGTCTTACCTTCTGGACAATAATGATATACTGGACAGATGATCTGGTCTTACCTTGTAGACAATAATGATATGCTGGGCAGATGATCTGGTCTTACCTTCTGGACAATAATGATATGCTGGGCAGATGATCTGGTCTTACCTTGTAGACACTAATGATATGCTGGGCAGATGATCTGGTCTTACCTTGTAGACACTAATGATATACTGGACAGATGATCTGGTCTTACCTTGTAGACAATGATATGCTGGGCAGATGGTCTGGTCTTACCTTGTAGACAATGATATGCTGGGCAGATGATCTGGTCTTACCTTGTAGACAATGATATGCTGGACAGATGATCTGGTCTTACCTTGTAGACAATGATATACTGGGCAGATGATCTGGTCTTACCTTGTAGACAATGATATGCTGGACAGATGATCTGGTCTTACCTTGTAGACAATGATATGCTGGGCAGATGATCTGGTCTTACCTTCTGGACAATAATGATATGCTGGGCAGATGATCTGGTCTTACCTTCTGGACAATAATGATATGCTGGGCAGATGATCTGGTCTTACCTTCTGGACAATGATATGCTGGACAGATGATCTGGTTTTACCTTCTGGACAATAATGATATACTGGACAGATGATCTGGTCTTACCTTGTAGACAATTATATGCTGGACAGATGATCTGGTCTTACCTTCTGGACAATAATGATGTACTGGACAGATGATCTGGTCTTACCTTCTGGACAATAATGATATGCTGGACAGATGATCTGGTTTTACCTTCTAAACAATAGTGATATGCTGGGCAGATGATCTGTCTTACCTTCTGGACAATAATGATATTCTGGACAGATGATCTGGTTTGCTGAGCTACCACTAGTACAGTAGAACCCTGCTGGACATGGGTCACATTCATAGGCCATAGTCGATGTGGAGAAATATCCTGCAGGACATGGTATCGGTGCTGCTGACTGAACCGGGCAATAATAGCCGATGGGACATGGATAATCTGTAAAATAAAAAACCCAATAAGATAGTCAGAATTCGTACAATAGCATACAGAGGTTATGACCCCCAACAGGGGGAGTTTACCCCCTTGAGAGGCAAGGCAATACATTTCAATAAAATGAGCTATGGCCACACCAAAATGTTGAAATTTCCCATTAATAGATGTGAGCTTTTTTTGTTCTACATGTATATCAATAATCTTTGGAAAGAGGTGTCCCTTTTGGGATCTGGGAATATTTCCCAATGTGTGCAATAAAAAAGTAACACATATCCTTCAAATGTTTGCATAATGTACAAGGATATGGTAACTGTGTTCTGTTCCAGAATGGAAGAATGCTTCTGATATACATCTATGATGCAATGCACAGCTTCAAACTCCACCAAATGGAGCCAAATGCGAAGATGATATTGAAGATGATATTAAAGATATTGAAGATGCTATTAAAGATGATAATGAAGATGATATTGAAGATGACATTGAAGATGATAATGAAGATGATATTGAAGATGACATTGAAGATGATATTGAAGATGACATTGAAGATGATATTGAAGAAGACATTAAAGATGATATTGAAGATAATTGTAGATGATACTAATCTTCCTACTGAGCATCTTAGGGAAATAGTTGGGACAAACATTCTTCCATAAACTATTCATATCATTGAATCCATAATCGAGAAAGTGCAGACAAACACACAACTAGGCTTGATAGTGATCATTGAATGTCTAGCAGAAAAGGATTGTAATGTTGAGAACAACTGATGTTTATGAAAGTAAATATGATTTGTTATGAAGATGCAACAATGTCATCTTACCAGTAGGTGTTGGTGTGCTGATAGACTCGTTGTCCGGGCAGTAGTAACCCCTGGAACAGTTTCCGGTAGGGGCAGAGAGCCCATCAGAATCACAGTAGTAGCCCCCGGTACATGGTTGACAATCATCAACAGACTTGCCAGCTGAAATAAATAACAAGAGGGCTATGATGTCACCCAAGTTCTGAGCAGGACAAGCTTAGCGGGCAGAGATGTTGCGCAATAAATTATGAAAATATAAAAACATTCTTGAAGAGTGTGTGGTACGATCAGACTGGCGTTCATCGACTAGTGTTCCTAATGCTATAGTAAAACTTTTTAGTGAAACCACGTAACGGTACGAGTAGAAGACGAAAATAGAGTTTCAAGATGGTTACAAAATGGCCGCCATTTCAGCCATATTGGATTATAGTTCAACATGAGTATAGCTATATTCCTTGCACTACAGTCATGTCAATGCCACAGCAAATATGAAGCCTCGCCTCAAATTACCCCAATAACATGGTATGAGAAGTCGAAGCTACCTAATCACGATTTAATCTTTTTAGCAAGCACTACCAAGAGCATATTTGATTGTTTCGATGTATGATCGAATTATATATCATTGAATGAACATTGAAAGCATCATTATCATGAGTGAAATATTATTCGATCATTCACAAATTTCTTTTTAGGCTACAAAGTGTTTTTATGATAGAAAATGATACTACTGTGCACTAAATGGTGCTAGAACATCATTTTTAGACAACCATAAATGACATCACTGACATCTTGAATCCGAAAAAGTTTGCATTAACAATATTTCAATAGGCAACGGCAAGACATTGTCTGGGTACAAGGTAGATAGCCGTACTGTACCATTACACTGCAAGACATCCCCTGGGTACAAGGTAGATAGCCGTACTGTACCATTACACTGCCAGACATTGTCTGGGTACAAGGTAGATAGCCGTACTGTACCATTACACTACCAGACATTCCCTGGGTACAAGGTAGATAGCCATACTGTACCACTACACTGCCAGACATTCCCTGGGTACAAGGTAGATAGCCGTACTGTACCATTACACTGTAAGACATTGTCTGGGTACAAGGTAGATAGCTGTACTGTACCATTACATTGCCAGACATTACCTGGGTACAAGGTAGATAGCCGTACTGTACCACTACACTGCCAGACATTCCCTGGGTACAAGGTAGATAGCCGTACTGTACCACTACACTGCAAGACAATCCCTGGGTACAAGGTAGATAGCCGTACTGTACCACTACACTGCAAGACAATCCCTGGGTACAAGGTAGATAGCCGTACTGTACCACTACACTGCCAGACATTCCCTGGGTACAAGGTAGATAGCTGTACTGTACCACTACACTGCCAGACATTCCCTGGGTACAAGGTAGATAGCCGTACTGAACCACTACACTACAAGACATTCCTTGGGTATTAAATGACTACCCACCATGCAAGTGTAACCAAGAACATTTCCGTTTACTTTTGTGAAGCAAGACTCCATTTATTCCTTTGAGCAGTATTTCAAGCACAGGTGGGCATCAAAGAATACACAACCCCTGGTGGGATTTGAACCTGACACACCTTAAACACCAAAACCACAGGAATCCCTGACCTAGGCTACAGGTGCGACCTTAAACAATTACGTTATGTTATATTTCGGGTTTTACGCATGCATCAGCACCATTTCGGGCTATATCACCGGCGGGCAGTTTACTTAACAACACCTTTCCTGGGCAGGCTCCAGCGGTTAACCAGTACTTGGGTGCATCAACCTCTGTAAGAAACTGCCAACTTTTTCATATAAATGAGACACGGCCTGAGCGGGGCTTGAACCTGTGACCATCAATGATGATAGGTTACAGTGGTATACAAGTCAGCGACCGCAACAACTCGACCACGGAGGCGGACGCGACCTCAAACAGCAAAACAAAGAACTGCACTTACTTGTAGATGCTCTGAACGTTCCTGTTGGACACTGAATCCACATCGCAGTACCGCTAGGACAGTAGTGGCCTATTGGGCAGACATCATTGAGTGGATAGGCTGCCGATGGACTGGGTGCGCTAGTGGTTGCTCCACCCTCACAGAAGTACCCGGCCTCACAATCACCTGTAGTCAATATGGTAATAGTCTGTAATATTGCATGGGACTAATGCATTTACTTTTGTTTATACAAATTTATTTTAGCTCGATTGTGAAACAAGTTCTTACAACTTATATTAATCACTCTCGAGACCTCATTCCTGATGGAATCCATCGCCACGAGGGAGAGAGAAGAGGCAACGTGGAATTTAAATACCTTGCCTAAGGGCACAATCATAACGGCTCCAGCGGGGCTCGAACTCCGGACCTTTCACACCTGAAGTGAACGCGCATCCACTAGCCGCGGCATTTTACAAATTTAGCTGACCATACAAAAGTCATTTTTGATAAAAAAGTACTTGGTTCTGCAGGCTGAAACTTGGTATACTATTTGTGGATAGATAGTACTTAACATAAAATGATGTTTCATGCAAAAGGTTTGTAATAGCAGGAGAATTGTGAGTGAGTATTTGGTTTATCGGCGCATCAGCACAATTCAGGCTATATCGCGCCAGGTTAAGCATATTGTATACAAGATAGCTGTATGTAGTAAAATTGTAATAGCGAAAGGTCAATTGCAACAAAATTTATCAAGTTGTATAGTAATAACTTTTAAATATTTCTGTCTAAGATCTCTAAATTTCAGACATATAAGAAGGAAATGATATTCACTTTCTATCATGCCTGTATTGCAATATATACACATTCTTTGATTTCTGGGTATGTTTTGATATCTTCCACGTTCGATAGCTAAATCATGGGATGAAGTTCAGAATTTTGTCAACGCCATTCCGAATCTGTCCTCTTTAATAAAGTCTAAATGTTTTTCAAAACTGAACGAGTGTTTAAACAAACAGTATATCTCTAACCTCCCTGACTTATTAATAGACGAATACCAGATTTGATAATATATATCTAATATTCTATACAGTCTAGCAGAAGAAAGATGTTATGTTATATTTCGGGTTTTACGCCTGCATCAGCACCATTTTGGCTATATCGCCGGCGGGTCAGAAGAAAGATGAAGAAACATACCATCAGGAATTGTGTTTCCAGTCCCCTCGCAGTACTTGCCTACAGCGCAATCAACACAGTCACTGTCCTCGTTCTGACCAGTAGCATTATTGTTGGTACCAGCAGGGCATGGTATGGGGATTGGGTCACCAAACACGCAGTAATAACCTTAAACGAAACAAAAACAACATTCTAGCAATAATGCACAATACCGTGTAATTATGTTATCAAGTTTAATTAGTATCTATAACAAATACCTCATCTCTGTTCCAACATGCTCACAGTTCATCTTGTAATATTACTATTTCAAGCTGATCCCAAAACTAAATAAAAACATTGATCTCCTTAACCCTTTCCTTCATGGAGATTTAGGTTATACTATTATATCTACATACAAAACGACAGCCATTTAGCTATCATGCAGTGGATAATTAGTCGCCATATCTATCCCACCTCCATAGATATTACTGGGACTACATAGAGATTTAGGTTAATATACTATTATATCTACATACAAACAACAGCCATTTAGCTATCATGCAGTGGATAAGTAGTTGCCATATCTATCCCACCTCCATAGATATTACTGGGACTACATAGAGATTTAGGTTAATATACTATTATATCTACATACAAACAACAGCCATTTAGCTATCATGCAGTGGATAATTAGTCGCCATATCTATCCCACCTCCATAGATATTACTGGGACTACATAGAGATTTAGATTAATATACTATTATATCTACATACAAATGACAGCCATTTAGCTATCATGCAATGGATAATTAGTCGCCATATCTATCCCACCTCCATAGATATTACTGGGACTACATAGAGATTTAGGTTAATATACTATTATATCTCCATACAAATGACAGCCATTTAGCTATCATGCAGTGGATAATTAGTCGCCATATCTATCCCACCTCAATAGATATTACTGGGACTACATGAGATTCTGGCCTGCATTATGAACATTGGTTTAACTACTACATTGTCAATGGATGTCGTATTGGCAAAGGCATCAAGAGGTGCTTCTATGATGGAAAGGGTTAAGCAAGTTATAAATATAATAAGTATGTTGATAATGGTTCTCCTCTACAGATGTTAAACACACACAATGTTATTCATCCTCAATGTCTACTACAATCTCATCTACATATGCTAAACACACCCAATGTTATTCATCCTCAATGTCTACTACAATCTCATCTACATATGCTAAACACACCCAATGTTATTCATCCTCAATGTCTACTACAATCTCCTCTACATATGCTAAACACACCCAATGTTATTCATCCTCAATGTCTACTACAATCTCCTCTACAGATGTTAAACACACACAATGTTATTCATCCTCAATGTCTACTACAATCTCCTCTACATATGTTAAACACACACAATGTTATTCATCCTCAATGTCTACTACAATCTCATCTACATATGCTAAACACACCCAATGTTATTCATCCTCAATGTCTACTACAAGAGCAACGTTTCTTTCCTTATATAACTCACATTCCTGTCCCCATTTATAGAAAGCCTATTTACATTTGGCACTGCTCAATGATGGTGTTGCTATAATATCACTGGCAGAATGATTCAGAACAAGATTAAATTTTTCCTGCGCAGACATGCAAACTTGCAGTGGGCCGGCCGGCCTGGCCTTACTAAGCTTCCTATAGGAACAAAAATTGAAAATATGAAAATGCAATAAAAAAAATTATGGGCAAGTGTGTGGGCTGTAAAATGTGTAGCAAACACATCGAATATGAAAATGAGTTGTTATTTAATTATGTTTTTATTGAGAAAAAGAAGAATTTCACAACTGCAAAAATATATTCCTTATTTCTCATCAAAACAATGCAGCTGCGAAAATATACACTTTCAAAATCTTCTGTGCGAGATACCCCCTACCCACGTATCCTAATGGTGACTAAGATACCCCTGCACCCCCCTATCATAATGGTGACTAAGATACCCCTGCACCCCCCTATCATAATGGTGACTAAGATACCCCTGCACCCCCTATCATAATGGTGACTAAGATACCCCTGCACCCCCCTATCATAATGGTGACTAAGATACCCCTGCACCCCCTATCATAATGGTGACTAAGATACCCCTGCACCCCCTATCCTAATGGTGACTAAGATACCCCTGCACCCCCTATCCTAATGGTGACTAAGATACCCCTGCACCCCCTATCCTAATGGTGACTAAGATACCCTGCACCCCCTATCCTAATGGTGACTAAGATACCCCTGCACCCCCTATCCTAATGGTGACTAAGATACCCCTGCACCCCCTATCCTAATGGTGCCTGTAGGCTTATAGTAGGTGTCTTGTAGTAACTAGTAGTAGTGAATTCAACATTTGCAGGCCCGTCGCTGGGCATACGCAAGTACGCACGTGCGTATCATTGGTCTGAGAAAATGGAAAACAATTAAAACTCCAAAAATGAATTAAAACGCCGGGGGGGGGGGGTAGTAGGGATACATAGGCGCCGTGATGTGTGGAGTGGTAGAATAATTGAGCCCATTGCAAATATGGTGCATCTCGAAATAGTTTGTGCTATTTTACGTGCTTGATTAATTGATAAGAGCAATAGTCCTGCAAATCTATGTTACAAAATGCATTGAAATGCAGGAAATTGCTTCCTCATTTCCAAAAATATCCCGGGGGTGGGGAGACCCCCCTAGCGTAATCGCACGCTATGTTCAATTGACAAACAAATTTGACCGTGCGTATCATCAAAATAGCTCCAGCGACGGCCCTGATTTGTATAATATTTTGCTATATAGATGTCCTACCAGTTTGGCACTGCTCAGGGGCAGTCATGTTGCTATAGCAACTAGTTAATATTTTGCTATATAGATGTCCTACCAGTTTGGCACTGCTCAGGGGCAGTCATGTTGCTATAGCAACTAGTTAATATTTTGCAATATAGATGTCCTACCAGTTTGGCACTGCTCAGGGGCAGTCATGTTGCTATAGCAACTAGTTAATATTTTGCTATATAGATGTCCTACCAGTTTGGCACTGCTCAGGGGCAGTCATGTTGCTATAGCAACTAGTTAATGTTTTGCTATATAGATGGCCTACCAGTTTGGCACTGCTCGGGGGCAGTCATGTTGCTATAGCAACTAGTTAATATTTTGCTATATAGATGGCCTACCAGTTTGGCACTGCTCGGGGGCAGTCATGTTGCTATAGAGACACATAAACCCTTCGGGACATGTGGTGCAGTTAGCCTGGCCCTGACTGGGTTGGTATGTGCCCGGTAGACAAGCCTCCTCCTGGGTCGTGCCGGCAATACAGAAGTAACCTCTTGGACAGATGTACCCTGTTGGACCATCTGGTGTTGGTGTCGGTGATAAGCTGCCCTCCAAACACACATAGCTAGAAAAGAAATCTTGGTGCAAGCTTAATGCTCCAAATATGCAAGCTAACTTTCTAAATATTAGAACAGGGCTTAACGATAGTGGTTTAACCCGTAAACAATTTGATTCTGGATACTGTTCAAACAGTACTTGCAATGAACATAGAGCCAGATCAGCCGCCACGGAACGTTCCATCTGATCAGGCAGGCTCTAAGCTGTTCAGATGATCTTGCTATGACACTTGACTATGCAGGAAACAACATAGATCCTGCGTGATGCGTGCTGATCTGGATCTATGTTGTTTGCAAACGCCTTTAATTGTATCCAGAATGAAATGGATTAAAATGCTGAATAAAATGGTAGGATTATGCAAACAACATAAGGATCAAGATCAGCTGCGTCTATTTACCGTCAAGTTGACCTGTAAAATATGGCGGCCAATTATACAGTTTTATCAACATTGCAGTGCCTCGCTTTCGGTTCAAGTACATTTTTAAATTAAGTCACATGCTAATAGGCCTATTAATAGGATTAATGATAATCAATAATTACACGGAATACTCACCAAGTTTCCCCAGGCATTGATATTATCAGATTATGAGAAACTCAATACGGTCCAATTAATGGTCTCGGTGTTAAAAATATATTTATATGACTGACAGGCAAAATATATATCAAAGCTTGTTCCCAGGCTACTGTAGGTCTAACATACTTCATTTAATATTGATAATCGGGAAGTATGCGAGATGGTATGGTGGTTGCCAGAGCAGACATGCAGGTTTTCTCCATATACACGATTATCCTTGCAAACGTGAGTGATTAATATTAATCATAAATCAAATACTGAGACAGGGCGAGAGATGGAGTGGGAGAGATGGAGGGGGAGAGATGGAGGGGGAGAGATGGAGGGGAGAGATGGAGGGGAAGAGATGGAGGGAAGAGATGGAGGGGGAGAGATGGAGGGGGAGGATGGAGGGGAAGAGATGGAGGGGGAGAGATGAAGGGGAGAGGTGGAGGGGAAGAGATGGAGGGGAGAGGTGGGGGGGAGAGATGGAGGGGAGAGATGGAGGGGAGAGATGGAGGGGAAGAGATGGAAGGGGAGAGATGGAGGGGAGAGATGGAGGGGAGAGATGGAGGGGAAGAGATGGAGGGAGAGATGGAGGGGAGAGATGGAGGGGAAGGATGGAGGGGAGAGTGGAGGGGGAGAGATGGAGGGGAGAGATGGAGGGGGAGAGATGGAGGGGAAGAGATGGAGAGATGGAGGGGAAGAGATGAAGGGGGAGAGATGGAGGGGAAGAGATGAAGGGGGAGAGATGGAGGGGGAGAGATGGAGGGGAGAGATGGAGGGGGAGAGATGGAGGGGGAGATATGGAGGGGGAGAGATGGAGGGGGAGAGATGGAGGGGAGAGATATGGGTTGGAGTGAGATGGGTGAGTGAGATGGGGGAGAGAGATTGGGTGGAGAGACATACTCTTACCCTTCGTCACAAATCGGCATTGTTGAAGTTTTCACATTAGCAAGTACACTACAGTAGTGTCCTGGCAGACAATCGAGGCAATCAGTAGACGCTACGACACCCGTACTTTGAGAGAATGTGCTGATTGGGCAAGGTACTGGATAATCTGTGCCTGATGGACAATAATAGCCAAGTGGACACACATCATTGCCTGTGAACGACGAGTTATCTGAACTGTCAACCTGAAGTAAAGAGATATGTGTATATAATTATTAGGGATGGCAACAAATAGCGATTATACTATTCGAATATTCGGTTGGGAAGATATTAGAATATTCGAATAGAATTCTATAAAAATTGCCAAACTAACCTAATTTCTGAGATATGAGTACCAGTATATAATTATACATATATATATATGCGAATATACTCTATGAATAATGCCGCTCATTAATGATGATGATGATGATGATGATGATGATGGCGATGATCGTTTTCAAATGGAAATGTATCCGAGTATGAAATTGCTACTGTTTGACATCCTTGCTTGAAGAGTTATTTGTTCCAAAAATAGAAGTTCCAAACTACAATAGCCAATACATACACCATGCTATAAGCATATACCCATCCCTCACTGTGCTTTAATACTGAAAGAATGAAGAATTACTCCACACATCTAACTGGAATCATCATTGGTTTGATTGACTATACAACCTAAGCCCACAGACCGCGGACTGACCCCTTCGTATGCCACCACCTCGTGTAGGCTACTCTGTTCTACCATGCTAATTCCACATTTAGAGTTAGCCTGCACACGAGTTCAAACACCGGGAACTCGAGTCGGTGATACATATACTTACATTGTGATTTATTGGCTGAGCTGTTTCAGCAGCACCGGTGCAGTAGTGGCCAGCACTACAGTTGGCGGTAGGGGTCGATAGCCCCTCCGTTTCACAGTATGACCCGGGTGTACAGTCCAGACAGTCGCTTTCCAGTTCGTAGTTGAGAGCATCCCCGAAGGTACCGATAGGACATGGTTCCGGTACGCTAGTGCGTCCCGTGCAATAGTGACCAATCGTACAGTTACTTGGCACAGTAACAGGTACTCCTAAAATAAACACATTTAAAATAAAACACATTTAAAACAAACTTGTGTGTTTAAAATAAAACACATTCTCTATTTTCTCGAGAGCTTACAACATGTGTCTCTAATAGATAAAGAGCCGGCCACACCTTGCATAGTACAAATGTGGTACAATACTTATATTAGTGATCTGAATGTCACAACATCGTATTATATAATACTATTTTGGTATAATTATTTCCAATATTTAACAGAAATAATGTCACAAATATACGTTGCATCTAACATGATGTCCTATTAGCGCGCTCGTTTCTCACCAATGCAACCCGGGTTAGATCCTCGGACTGGGAAGTATGCGAGATGGTACGGTGGTCGCCAGATCGGACAGGTGGGTTTTCTCTGGGTACTCCGGTTTCTTCCCACACGAATGACCACATTTATGCTTTCATCCGCGCCAACGAGAGTGATTAAAATAAGTTGTTAAAAACTTGTTTCGCAATCGTAAAATAAATAAAGTTTAAACTAACATGCAAAATGCATTGATGCTTACAGGAATCATTTTCAAAATGCTGGTAGTGAAATCATATTATATCATGGGGGATGCATTAAATCTTTGCACGCTAGCGGTGATAAGAAGTCAAATACATCATGCAATTTCATTAGAATTTTGTCGTACGAAATTCAATGACATATTTCCACAGTTTTCTGTTATCCCCAATGACCCTAATATCGGTGAATACTAATTAGCGGTGATATCGGAATAAATCCAAATGAATCGTACATGCGCATTTTGTGCTTACTATTTACTACATGTATTTCCATCGGAGTTCCGCAACTGTCAATATTAAAAACAAGCTGAAATGTCATTTCTATGGGTAAATTAATCATCACTTATTCAAACATGTTCTTTTTTCATTAATCTTTCTTAAAAGTTTTCGTTCACGTAGTCAATATTTAGAGTGAATTTCAATGACTATCGGCTACATGTGACATTTGTAAAGTGCCTGCCCATCATGTGATGTCACATGATTGCCTTATGCGCATGTATTGCTACTGGTATGAACTTCTGAGGCTAAATTTACATCGTCACCGATAATTGGTATCCTCGAGAAAATAAAAGATGGAGGTCAGTGCTGATGCTTTCACTTTGTTATTAAAATAAATATCATTATGCTTAAAGCAGCATTACATCGTAATAAAGGATGTTTTGGGTAAAATATAAATACTAATGTGTGTATGTTTACAAAAATCGAAATAGTCTGAGAAACGATAAAATTCCAATAAATTTAAACCGTCGTATACGCGAATTTGTTTATCAACACACGAAATGTAAACACGCACAGCACGCATGCGTGAAACAACAGGATGTAGAAAACAACTGATATATTTTGAACATGAAAGACTATCTATCTATCTTCCTCTAATGTCAAACCCCTCGCAGGAATGTAGAAATGTCCCCAAAAGACTTAGCTAACAGAGGTATGAATCAACATATCAAGTAATTTAATTTAAAAAGACAACGTGAGACAAATGGGGACGATGCATTCCGAATGTAAACAAGTGCGGACGATGCGTTCCGGTTGTAAACAAGTGCGTGACCGATCGACTCGGAAAATCCTACTTTCGGTTTCGAGTTTGTTTTATCGCAAAAAAAACACTGTTTACCAAATGAACATAAGCATACAAAGTATGTTAGAATGTGTAGCACCATTGCTACCCATACATAAAAATTGAATTTTTCAAATATATTTTATTTCAAACGCTGTAATGCTGCTTTAATTGAGAGTGAACATTATTTGCACAGCCTCTTTTTGAAATACAAATGCACAGGTTATTGTTTATGTCAACAGGAATCAAATAAGAAAAACACAGTAATGAATTGACATCTGCTACAATTATTTGTAACCATTACTTTACCCAGCATGCAAAGAGTTAGTCTGAGGAGTTTATAACATGGACACTAATGTTAAGTACACTAATTGGTTAACTTATTAGAGATCTGTAAGCTTCCTATGGACACTGATTTACATAATGTCAGAGTCTGTAAACATGTATAATATATATAATATATAGATAGTAGTCATGGCAACAAATAGTGGTTTTGCTATTCGAATATTCGTTGCCATCTCCTAATAGATAGTGTTGGCACAAATAGCACTTTTGCTATTCGAATATTCGATATTGTGACCACTTACACAGGTTTGACTGTAAGTTGAAATCAGACTCCAGAAAATATCAAGATCATACAATATGGACGACAGAAGGTCATGGCAGGCAGATATAACTCTATGTTTAATCAATAACACATACAATATGGACGACAGAAGGTCATGGCAGGTGGATATAACTCTATAACTCTATGTTTAATCAATAACACATACAATATGGATGACACGAGGACATGGCAGGTGGATATAACACATACAATAATAGCTATAGTGTATAAATTAAACACATGAGACTGGATACACATATATTTTAAGTACAGTGAGTGCAGACACATAAATGTATTAGGTTCAGTGAGTACAGACACACAAATGTCTTAGGTTCAGTGAGTACAGACATACAAATGTCTTAGGTTCAGTGAGTACAGACACACACATGTCTTAGGTTCAGTGAGTACAGACACACACATGTCTTAGGTTCAGTGAGTACAGACATACAAATGTCTTAGGTTCAGTGAGTACAGACACACAAATGTCTTAGGTTCAGTGAGTACAGACACACAAATGTCTTAGGTTCAGTGAGTGCAGACACATAAATGTCTTAGGTTCAGTGAGTACAGACACACAAATGTCTTAGGTTCAGTGAGTACAGACATACAAATGTCTTAGGTTCAGTGAGTACAGACACACAAATGTCTTAGGTTCAGTGAGTACAGACACACAAATGTCTTAGTTTCAGTGAGTGCAGACACATACATGTCTTAGGTTCAGTGAGTACAGACATACAAATGTCTTAGGTTCAGTGAGTACAGACACACAACTGTCTTAGGTTCAGTGAGTACAGACACACAACTGTCTTAGGTTCAGTGAGTACAGACACACAAATGTCTTAGGTTCAGTGAGTACAGACATACAAATGTTTTAGGTTCAGTGAGTACAGACACACAAATGTCTTAGGTTCAGTGAGTACAGACACACAAATGTCTTAGGTTCAGTGAGTACAGACACACACATGTCTTAGGTTCAGTGAGTACAGACACACACATGTCTTAGGTTCAGTGAGTACAGACACACAATGTCTTAGGGTCAGTGAGTACAGACACACACATGTCTTAGGTTCAGTGAGTACAGACACACACATGTCTTAGGTTCAGTGAGTGGAGACACACAAATGTCTTGGATTCAGTGAGTACAGACACACAAATGTCTTAGGTTCGGTGAGTACAGACACACAAATGTCGTAGGTTCAGTGAGTGCAGACACACAAATGTCTTAGGTTTGATGAGTGCAGAAACACAATGTTTTTATGCAATGAACGTAAAACACACATGCAGTGTATGGCTCAGTATACCAAGTGTTCCATATACAGGACAGTACACTCCCGTATACTCAGATATATGGACTCCATACACTCCCGTATACTGTCCATACTCCCCTATAAGACGACTTTTTTACCACCAGATTATGGCCTCAAAGTGGCTTCCCGTCTTATAAGCGAGTGCTATATTTTTTTATAAATGTGTTAAATAGTATCCTGGTATCCATAATTACGTTTTAGAAAAGAAAATAAGCACCCTGACACTGAACAACTTGCACTGGAGGCTAAACATGCAATTATACAAGTTTGTGTCTGGTGTCAATTTTATCAACCCGCCTTATATGCGAGTGCATTCCAAAATCAACGGTTGTAAATAATCATGTACATGATGTACAGTGAAACCTGCGTGTAAGACCAGTCATAGGAATAGCAAACAGTAAACTATTATTTCCTAGGCGTTTGGGGAACAGTCAAAACTATTGTCCAGAGGTATTGGGGATGACTTTGGATCTGTTTCTGAAGGCCAAAAAAAAAAATTGTTTTATTACCCGACATACTATATAAATACTATTTCGCAATGCGTTTTTTACACTGTTTTGTCTAGTTTGGGGAGCATTTATAACAGTCTTTGGACAGTAAAATGTAATTTGTTTTGCAACACAATAATCTGAAATAAACAGTTGTATATTAACTTTGTAACAACTTTATTACAGTGACTGCGTTACTTATCACTGTCTTTTTACAACAAACAAAGACAACAACAAATTGGTGTAAAACCCATGAGGGCAACAGTCAAAACTATTGCCCTCCTTTCCATGAACTGTTGCCTGTCTGGCTCAGGAATGACAAAAAACAGACAAAAATAAATTAACATTATATAGTAAATCAGGTAATAATGATGTTTGTTGACAGGTGGTTGTTGACAGGTGGTCATTTTCTCATAACATTCTCTGATGAGAGAAACTTAAAATGCACATATACATGCTTGATGCAAGCTTAAAATGGTGGGCAATGGTGGACTTTAATCGGTGGTCTTTATACGAGGGGTATCTTTATTCAAGGGCGGTACTTTTTTTGAGGGTGGTTTTTATTCGAGGGTGGTTTGTATTCAATGGTGGTCTTATCACAAATTGGACTGTCTACAGTATCTACGACACGCTTTCTTGTCAAGTGAAAACAGGAAGAGACGGAAAGAAACATAAAACCTTTACCGTTACAATAGGTGCTGTCTCCTGAAAATACCAATACATAATGGTGCAATGAGACATTTCTAATTTCTATTACCTCCCTTGGCAGATAAAGTCTGATTTATCCCAAAATGTAAATAGGTCCTATTAGTTGGAATTCTTCGTTTTTACTGTTGTTCTCTAACCAGATGTTGCGGTATATTAAATGTGATTTTATCAAAATCGTGTTAATTAACTGACAACATTGTTTTACAAATAAGTACACATTGCATATCCTGTTGGAGATCTGTCAAGATACAGTAATTTAATACTCATAAGAAGCGATAGTGGAATAAAATTAATTGCTAGCATGTTGTGCAAAGGAAACAATGATAAAAACAAAGGAAAAACACTTAATAGGACCTATCTACTTGTAGGGAGTGTTCAGGTGCAATAACTGACCGATCTCTCATTAATTGAAATAAATAAATCGACAGCTATCAAAGGAGATGAATAAGTTATGTTATGTTATATTTCGGGTTTTACGCCTGCATCAGCACCATTTTGGGCTATATCGCCGGCGGGCAGTTTACTTAACAACACCTTTCCTGGGCAGGCTCCAGCGGTTAACCAGTACTTGGGTGCACCAACCTCCGTAAGAAACTGCCAACTTTTTCATATAAATGAGACACGGCCTGAGCGGGGCTCGAACCCGTGACCATCAGTGATGATAGGTTACAGTGGTATACAAGTCAGCGACCTTAACCACTCGACCACGGAGGCGGACGAGATGAATAAGACAATGCATCGTGTTGATACAGTAGTTACAGCATGCTCGTCTTTTCAAGCACAGTTTCTAATTATAAAAAGGGGGATAATTTTGTAAAAACTAGAAGACAGTTCAAGACACAGTTATAGAATTTGACCTATACAACATACAGTTGCACGAGGAACATGTACGTACGATAATGGCTTCAATACTATGTATATAGTAGTTCAGGAAAAAATTGTAATAAAACTATGACAACATTTTCCTATGTTAAAAGGATCCTACAGTTCTGGTAATTTAATGAAACACAGTTATGAAACTTGACTCAAATGTCTCAATTTTGGATCTATGGTGTCATGCATCAAAGCAATACCCTGACTGGTGTAATGGTGTCATGATGACTGGTGCAATGGTGTCATGATGACTGATGCAATGGTGTCATGATGACTGGTGCAATGGTGTCATGATGACTGATGCAATGGTGTCATGATGACTGGTGCAATGGTGTCATGATGACTGGTGCAATGGTGTCATGATGACTGGTGCAATGGTGTCATGATGACTGGTGCAATGGTGTCATGATGACTGGTGCAATGGTGTCATGATGACTGATGCAATGGTGTCATGTTGACTGGTGCAATGGTGTCATGATGACTGGTGCAATGGTGTCATGATGACTGATGCAATGGTGTCATGATGACTGATGCAATGGTGTCATGATGACTGGTGCAATGGTGTCATGATGACTGATGTAATGGTGTCATGATGACTGATGCAATGGTGTCATGATGACTGGTGCAATGGTGTCATGATGACTGGTGCAATGGTGTCATGATGACTGGTGCAATGGTGTCATGATGACTGATGCAATGGTGTCATGCATCAAAGCAATACCATGACTGGTGTAATGGTGTCATGATGACTGGTGCAATGGTGTCATGATGACTGATGTAATGGTGTCATGCATCAAAGCAATACCATGACTGGTGTAATGGTGTCATGATGACTGGTGCAATGGTGTCATGATGACTGATGCAATGGTGTCATGATGACTGGTGCAATGGTGTCATGATGACTGGTGCAATGGTGTCATGATGACTGATGCAATGGTGTCATGATGACTGGTGCAATGGTGTCATGATGACTGATGCAATGGTGTCATGATGACTGATGCAATGGTGTCATGATGACTGGTGCAATGGTGTCATGATGACTGGTGCAATGGTGTCATGATGACTGATGCAATGGTGTCATGCATCAAAGCAATACCATGACTGGTGTAATGGTGTCATGATGACTGATGCAATGGTGTCATGATGACTGGTGCAATGGTGTCATGATGACTGATGCAATGGTGTCATGATGACTGATGCAATGGTGTCATGATGACTGGTGCAATGGTGTCATGATGACTGGTGCAATGGTGTCATGATGACTGGTGCAATGGTGTCATGATGACTGGTGCAATGGTGTCATGATGACTGATGCAATGGTGTCATGATGACTGATGCAATGGTGTCATGATGACTGATGCAATGGTGTCATGATGACTGGTGCAATGGTGTCATGATGACTGATGCAATGGTGTCATGATGACTGATGCAATGGTGTCATGATGACTGGTGCAATGGTGTCATGATGACTGTGCAATGGTGTCATGATGACTGATGCAATGGTGTCATGATGACTGGTGCAATGGTGTCATGATGACTGATGCAATGGTGTCATGATGACTGATGCAATGGTGTCATGATGACTGATGCAATGGTGTCATGCATCAAAGCAATACCATGACTGGTGTAATGGTGTCATGATGACTGATGCAATGGTGTCATGATGACTGGTGCAATGGTGTCATGATGACTGATGCAATGGTGTCATGATGACTGATGCAATGGTGTCATGATGACTGATGCAATGGTGTCATGATGACTGGTGCAATGGTGTCATGATGACTGATGCAATGGTGTCATGATGACTGGTGCAATGGTGTCATGATGACTGATGCAATGGTGTCATGATGACTGGTGCAATGGTGTCATGATGACTGATGCAATGGTGTCATGATGACTGATGCAATGGTGTCATGATGACTGGTGCAATGGTGTCATGATGACTGGTGCAATGGTGTCATGATGACTGGTGCAATGGTGTCATGATGACTGGTGCAATGGTGTCATGATGACTGGTGCAATGGTGTCATGATGACTGGTGCAATGGTGTCATGATGACTGGTGCAATGGTGTCATGATGACTGGTGCAATGGTGTCATGATGACTGGTGCAATGGTGTCATGATGACTGGTGCAATGGTGTCATGTATCAAAGCCATACCATGACTGGTGCAATGGTGCTGTAACCTTGCAATAAAACTATCACCAAATAACAATGATTCAGTTACACAAACTTGTATGGATGGCGGTTAGGAAACTAACACAGGAGGGATGAGCACAATGCTCTACTTCATAGTTTGACTAGCTATGTTAAATCTATTGAAACACGATTTACTTAATGGCAAAAAATATTGCATATAAATGGAAACAGAGCTTGAGAAACAAATCACATACTATATATACATGTATTCTAGTGCATCCATCTCAAACAGTCATGTCAAACAAATAGAAAATCCTCCAAACTCAAGCAAAAGTTAAACCAATATCCGAGTTTCAAGTCCAGTTCAAGTCATATTCCTGCTAAACAAGTGAAATTACGTTGTATCCCAGTTTCCCATTCTTATGCCAGCGATTTTATTAAGGCATGATAAAAGTGATGTACGCACATTCATTTCATTGTTTTTATGATTTGTTTCGGAGAAATGGCGCTACAGAGAACGGGACGAAAAAGACTATCCTAGTCAAACCAAGATGATATCCTAGTCAAACTAAGATTATATCCTAGTCAAACTAAGATTATATCCTAGTCAAACTAAGATTATATCCTAGTCAAACAAAGATTATATCCTAGTCAAACTAAGATGATATCCTAGTCAAACTAAGATTATATCCTAGTCAAACTAAGATTAGCCTAGTCAAACTAAGAAGATATCCTAGTCAAACAAAGATTAGCCTAGTCAAACTAAGATGATATCCTAGTCAAACTAAGATGATATCCTAGTCAAACTAAGATGATATCCTAGTCAAACTAAGATTAGCCTAGTCAAACTAAGATGATATCCTAGTCAAACTAAAATTATATCCTAGTCAAACTAAGATGATATCCTAGTCAAACTAAGATTAGCCTAGTCAAACTAAGATGATATCCTAGTCAAACTAAGATGATATCCTAGTCAAACTAAGATTAGCCTAGTCAAACTAAGATGATATCCTAGTCAAACTAAGATGATATCCTAGTCAAACTAAGATTAGCCTAGTCAAACTAAGATGATATCCTAGTCAAACTAAGATGATATCCTAGTCAAACTAAGATGATATCCTAGTCAAACTAAGATTAGCCTAGTCAAACTAAGAAGCTATCCTAGTCAAACTAAGATGATATCCTAGTCAAACTAAGATTAGCCTAGTCAAACTAAGATGATATCCTTGTCAAACTAAGATGATATCCTAGTCAAACTAAGATTATATCCTAGTCAAACTAATATTATATCCTAGTCAAACTAAGATCATCCTAGTCAAACTAAGATGATATCCTAGTCAAACTAAGATTATCCTAGTCAAACTAAGATGATATCCTAGTCAAACTAAGATGATATCCTAGTCAAACTAAGATGATATCCTAGTCAAACTAAGATGATATCCTAGTCAAACTAAGATTAGCCTAGTCAAACTAAGATTATATCCTAGTCAAACTAAGATTATCCTAGTCAAACTAAGATGATATCCTAGTCAAACTAAGATTAGCCTAGTCAAACTAAGGTTATATCCTAGTCAAACTAAGATTATCCTAGTCAAACTAAGATTAGCCTAGTCAAACTAAGATTATCCTAGTCAAACTAAGATGATATCCTAGTCAAACTAAGATGATATCCTAGTCAAACTAAGATTATATCCTAGTCAAACTAAGATTATATCCTAGTCAAACTAAGATGATATCCTAGTCAAACTAAGATGATATCCTAGTCAAACTAAGATTATATCCTAGTCAAACTAAGATTATATCCTAGTCAAACTAAGATTATATCCTAGTCAAACTAAGATGATATCCTAGTCAAACTAAGATGATATCCTAGTCAAACTAAGATGATATCCTAGTCAAACTAAGATTATATCCTAGTCAAACTAAGATTAGCCTAGTCAAACTAAGATGATATCCTAGTCAAACTAAGATGATATCCTAGTCAAACTAAGATTAGCCTAAGTCAAACTAAGATGATATCCTAGTCAAACTAAGATGATATCCTAGTCAAACTAAGATTAGCCTAGTCAAACTAAGATGATATCCTAGTCAAACTAAGATTAGCCTAGTCAAACTAAGATGATATCCTAGTCAAACTAAGATTAGCCTAGTCAAACTAAGATGATATCCTAGTCAAACTAAGATTAGCCTAGTCAAACTAAGATTAGCCTAGTCAAACTAAGATGATATCCTAGTCAAACTAAGATTAGCCTAGTCAAACTAAGATGATATCCTAGTCAAACTAAGATTAGCCTAGTCAAACTAAGATGATATCCTAGTCAAACTAAGATTAGTCAAACTAAGATGATATCCTAGTCAAACTAAGATTATCCTAGTCAAACTAAGATTAGCCTAGTCAAACTAAGATGATATCCTAGTCAAACTAAGATTAGCCTAGTCAAACTAAGATGATATCCTAGTCAAACTAAGATGATATCCTAGTCAAACTAAGATGATATCCTAGTCAAACTAAGATGATATCCTAGTCAAACTAAGATGATATCCTAGTCAAAC
This sequence comes from Archivesica marissinica, assembly GCA_014843695.1. NCBI lineage: Eukaryota > Metazoa > Mollusca > Bivalvia > Venerida > Vesicomyidae > Archivesica > Archivesica marissinica. The sequence goes on from CM026399.1 coordinate 60,602,037, forward strand.
TAAGATGATATCCTAGTCAAACTAAGATGATATCCTAGTCAAACTAAGATGATATCCTAGTCAAACTAAGATGATATCCTAGTCAAACTAAGATTATATCCTAGTCAAACTAAGATTATATCCTAGTCAAACTAAGATTATATCCTAGTCAAACTAAGATGATATCCTAGTCAAACTAAGATGATATCCTAGTCAAACTAAGATGATATCCTAGTCAAACTAAGATTATATCCTAGTCAAACTAAGATTAGCCTAGTCAAACTAAGATGATATCCTAGTCAAACTAAGATGATATCCTAGTCAAACTAAGATTAGCCTAGTCAAACTAAGATGATATCCTAGTCAAACTAAGATGATATCCTAGTCAAACTAAGATTATATATTTTTCAGCTATGCTCAAGCACATTAATATGTTAAAAGGATGGATTACATTTCTGCAAAACTTGTGTAATACTGCTGGTTTTGTAACGAATAAAATAGTATGAGAGCAACTGTTCAAAAATTGTCAGTTTGAACAGGAATATAACTGTAAGCTTTAAATAACAGTTTAATCAATGCCACGCTAACCTGCAAGCAACAATTAGAATCAATAGCCAATGTCAAGAAAACTTGAATCAATGTCAAGCGAAGCTACAAGTAAAATTTTAATTTATGTTATGTTAAAGCGACACTACATCGGGGAGAAAAAGCAAAATTTCTACACAATGTACTTTCTATATGGTATCATTTGTGTCCAAATATTTGTAAATCTCAGTATTTCAATTAACAAAATAATGTAAATATGGCCAACATCCATGCATACTACAACGCTAGTAATCCTGAATAACATCATTTATAGTACACATTTTTATTTTTAGACTAATTTGATTTATATTTCCTCTAAGCGACAGTATCACACGAAACAATACGACAATAATAATATTTTTTTTTTATATATTTCGGGTTTTACGCCTGCATCAGCACCATTTTGGGCTATATCGCCGGCGGGCAGTTTACCTAACAACACCTTTCCTGGGCAGGCTCCAACGGTTAACCAGTACTTGGGTGCACCAACCTCCGTAGGAAACTTCCAACTAATAAACAAACGTCAATTCAGGAGCATGGCTGACCGTTATATGAAATCCTACTTTCACTTTTTGAGAGTTTGTAGACCACAAAAACAGATGTTTATCGATTGAAAGTTAGTGTTTGAATGCTATTTATAAGGCGTAAAATATGTATTTTTTGCTTTTTACGATGTAATGTCACTTTAAGCTACTTTGTAAAAATAATGATCACTACTATATTAACCAATGTCTGTCATCAACCATTTAAGCTGCATCATAAAACCCTCTATGGTGATGTGAGAGCTTTCCATAAATATAGCAAAGTTCAAAACAAATAACGTAACCCATTCAACACCAAGTAACTGACATGGACTGGTGCATGATATTTTTAGACCAATAAATTAATAAGAAAATATTATTTGGACCAGTTCATTTATCAAAATGGGTTATTTTGACTAAAATTAGTATATATATTACTGGCAAAAAGTGCAGATCCTGATGAGATGGCTCATCACGAGCCAGCTCATCTGAATCTACACTTTTTGTAAGCCTATTTAGAGGTCTGTAGTGTTGAATGGGTTAATACATATGCATTTCATTTTGTATATAACTGTACAATACAGTACAATATAATGAACAATAGCTTACCTAACTGTAGGTTGCAATACAATAGCTTACCTAACTGTAGGTTGCAATACAATAGCTTACCTAACTGTAGGTTGCAATACAATAGCTTACCTAACTGTAGGTTGCAATACAATAGCTTACCTAACTGTAGGTTGCAATAACAATAGCTTACCTAACTGTAGGTTGCAATACAATAGCTTACCTAACTGTAGGTTGCAATACAATAGCTTACCTAACTGTAGGTTGCAATACAATAGCTTACCTAACTGTAGGTTGCAATACAATAGCTTACCTAACTGTAGGTTGCAATACAATAGCTTACCTAACTGTAGGTTGCAATACAATAGCTTACCTAACTGTAGGTTGCAATACAATAGCTTACCTAACTGTAGGTTGCAATACAATAGCTTACCTAACTGTAGGTTGCAATAGAAACCAGTTGGACAGTCGAGGCAGCCATCCTGTCCTATGTTAGGCTGGTAGGTGCCGTTTGTACAGAATAATGGTGTGTTAGATCCCTCGAGACAATAGTGACCGTTCCAACATTCCAGACCGGACGGAGTGCTTGAACTCTGACCTCCTGGACAGTAATACCCAGCAGCACACAGACCAGTTTCACCAGTTAAGCCCATGGCTGAAATACATACATGGGGGAAAAATTATTGAAAACAGACTATATACACTATGATTTCAAAACAAAATACAGCAACATAGGGTCATAACAAATTATACAAATACAAAACTTGATTAAACCACGAGAAAAGTGGGTTTATCCCACATAAACATCGGTACAACTGTGTTAGCCCTTTCCTGCATAGAGATTTAGGTTAATATACTATAATATCTCTATACACACGACAGCCATTTAGCTATCATGCAATGGATAAGAAGTCACCATATCTATATCCCACCTTCATAGATATTATTGGGACTACATGAGATTATGGCCTTTATTATGAACACTGGTTTAACTACTACATTGTCAATGTATTGGTAATGGCGTCAAGCGGTGCTTCTATGAGGGAAAGGGTTAAAGAGTATTTTATATAGAAATAAAACAATGGTATTACCAAAGCTGATCAACATTATCTTCTTGTTTTCTAGGTTTTGTTCCTTACCTTATGCTCCACATAGACAGGCTATGATACGTTCTCAGAGTGTATAATAATTATTATGTTAAAATTTTCTCGCTCGCTCATTACAATGTAAATTAGGGATGGCAATGAATATTCGCTCGAACGTCCTAATATCCGAATACTATTCCAGTATTCGAATATTCGGGGGAAAAATATTATATTGTCCTCAAAAATGCCACCCGCTCAGTCACACGTTTGGAAATGCTTGAATTGCTGAGAATAAGAAAACTGCTAAAATTGGAATTAACATATTCGGGTACAATATCAATCTGAATTATCATTTGAAGAAGATGACGTTTACGCGTAAAACAGAAATTAGGTTAGTTTGGCAATTTTTTATAAGAGTTTGAATGGTTTTGAGTTTTTGATAGAATTCTATCGAATATTTGAATATACGAATACCTTCCTCACCGAATATTCAAATAGTATAATTGCTATTCGTTGCCATTCCTAATGTAAATACAACAATTTTCATATGTACAGTATACGGGTATTATTAGAATCTCTATCATTGCGTAATATTGCATGCTTTCACTAACAACAACAACAACAACAACAACAACAACAACAACAACAACAACAACTATGTGTATTATGCTTCCTATGGGCATCTTGTGAAACTGCTAATATGTTCCGAGGTGTTTGAAAAACTCATCTGTAAGGTAAGTAGTCAATTTTAGCCCTCGTGACAGTTGTCGAGCAACTGTTGCACCTTTGCTTGGACAGTCTTACTACACTTTGCAATGTACTATTATTGTCTCCTGATCTCTCAAAGAAACTTCCAATAATTTTCTAAATTACTGTATTAAATTTTTTTGTGGAGATTTTTTATAACAATTTGTTTCTGGCAAATATGTGTGTTTCATGCAGTTGATGGATGTGTGTGTATTTCATGCAGTTGAAGGATATATGTGTATTTCATGCAGTTGAAGGATATGTGTGTATTTCATGCAGTTGAAGGATATATGTGTATTTCATACAGTTGATGGATATATGTGTATTTCATGCAGTTGAAGGATATGTGTGTATTTCATGCAGTTGAAGGATATATGTGTATTTCATGCAGTTGAAGGATATGTGTGTATTTCATACAGTTGAAGGATATGTGTGTATTTCATGCAGTTGAAGGATATATGTGTATTTCATACAGTTGATGGATATATGTGTATTTCATACAGTTGAAGGATATATGTGTATTTCATACAGTTGATGGATATGTGTGTATTTCATACAGTTGAAGGATGTGTGTATTTCATGCAGTTGAAGGATATGTGTGTATTTCATGCAGTTGAAGGATATGTGTGTATTTCATACAGTTGAAGGATATATGTGTATTTCATACAGTTGAAGGATATATGTGTATTTCATACAGTTGAAGGATATATGTGTATTTCATACAGTTGAAGGATATATGTGTATTTCATACAGTTGATGGATATGTGTGTATTTCATGCAGTTGAAGGATATATGTGTATTTCATACAGTTGATGGATATATGTGTATTTCATGCAGTTGAAGGATATGTGTGTATTTCATGCAGTTGAAGGATATGTGTGTATTTCATACAGTTGAAGGATGTGTGTATTTCATACAGTTGAAGGATATGTGTGTATTTCATACAGTTGAAGGATGTGTGTATTTCATACAGTTGAAGGATATATGTGTATTTCATACAGTTGATGGATGTGTGTATTTCATGCAGTTGAAGGATATATGTGTATTTCATACAGTTGAAGGATATGTGTGTATTTCATACAGTTGAAGGATGTGTGTATTTCATGCAGTTGAAGGATATGTGTGTATTTCATGCAGTTGAAGGATATGTGTGTATTTCATACAGTTGAAGGATATGTGTGTATTTCATACAGTTGATGGATAAATGTGTATTTCATACAGTTGAGGGATCTGTGTGTATTTCATACAGTTGAAGGATATGGGTTTATTGCATACAGTTGAAGGATCTGTGTGTATTTCATACAGTTGAAGGATATGTGTGTATTTCATACAGTTGAAGGATATGTGTGTATTTCATACAGTTGAAGGATATATGTGTATTTCATACAGTTGAAGGATATATGTGTATGTCATACAGTTGAAGGATAAATGTGTATTTCATACAGTTGAGGGATATATGTGTATTTCATACACACTAAATTCTCTACACATTTATACAAAATGCAACAAACAAAATACATTTTCAACAACAAATATTAAAGGAATTCTGTTTTTCTTCTGTCAGCACACTTCTGTTTGGAGTATAAAAACATTTCACACTTTTACAATGGTTAACCTTTTACCTGAAATATGTGAGACAGCAGCTGCAAAGAAAAACACGAAATATGTCATATTTAAGTGTTCAACCGAGGTAAATGCAACATTTATTTCACCGTCTACTAAATTCTATCCTTTCCATTGGTCAAATGGTAACTCTACATGGGATGGCGGAGGGTTAGTAAATATCTTTTGTAGGGTCAGTTGAATGGCAAAATGGCTGCTTTCTAAAACTCTCGATTCAGAATTTTGAGCTGTTTTTTTTTCCTGAACTTATTTTAACCAAATAAACTGGTTTCAGACACAGGGAATTTAATGAATCGGTTGGAAGACGTAACTGATGTGTGATGGTCACGTGAGAAACCAACTGTCACGTGGAGTTATGGATAACTGTCACATGGAGCTATGGATAACTGTCACGTGGAGTAACGGATAACTGTCACGTGGAGTTATGGATAACTGTCATGTGGAGTTACGTATAACTGTCATGTGGAGTTATGTATAACTATCATGTGGAGTTATGGATAACTGTCATGTGGAGTTATGTATAACTGTCATGTGGAGTTATGGATAACTGTCATGTGGAGTTATGTATAACTGTCATGTGGAGTTATGGATAACTGTCATGTGGAGTTATGTATAACTGTCATGTGGAGTTATGGATAACTGTCATGTGGAGTTATGGATAACTGTCACGTGGAGTTATGGATAACTGTCATGTGGAGTAACGGATAACTGTCACGTGGAGTTACGGATAACTGTCATGTGGAGTTATGTATAACTGTCATGTGGAGTTATGGATAACTGTCATGTGGAGTTATGTATAACTGTCATGTGGAGTTATGGATAACTGTCATGTGGAGATATGGATAACTGTCACATGGAGTTATGGATAACTGTCACATGGAGTTATGGATAACTGTCATGTGGAGTTATGTATAACTGTCATGTGGAGTTATGGATAACTGTCATGTGGAGTTATGTATAACTATCATGTGGAGTTATGGATAACTGTCACATGGAGTTATGGATAACTGTCACATGGAGTTATGGATAACTATCATGTGGAGATATGGATAACTGTCATGTGGAGTTATGGATAACTATCATGTGGAGTTATGGATAACTGTCACATGGAGTTATGGATAACTGTCACATGGAGTTATGGATAACTGTCATGTGGAGTTATGGATAACTGTCACATGGAGTTATGGATAACTGTCACATGGAGTTATGGATAACTGTCACATGGAGTTATGGATAACTATCATGTGGAGTTATGGATAACTGTCACATGGAGTTATGGATAACTGTCATGTGGAGTAACAGATAACTGTCACATGGAGTTATGGATAACTGTCACATGGAGTTATGAATAACTGTCATGTGGAGTTATGTATAACTGTCACATGGAGTTATGGATAACTGTCACATGGAGTTATGGATAACTGTCACATGGAGTTATGGATAACTGTCATGTGGAGTTATGGATAACTGTCATGTGGAGTTATGGATAACTGTCACATGGAGTTATGGATAACTGTCACATGGAGTTATGGATAACTGTCACATGGAGTTATGTATAACTGTCACATGGAGTTATGGATAACTGTCACATGGAGTTATGGATAACTGTCACATGGAGTTATGGATAACTGTCACATGGAGTTATGGATAACTGTCACATGGAGTTATGGATAACTATCATGTGGAGTTATGGATAACTGTCACATGGAGTTATGGATAACTGTCACGTGGAGTTATGGATAACTGTCACATGGAGTTATGGATAACTGTCACATGGAGTTATGGATAACTGTCACTTGGAGTAACGGATAACTGTCATGTGGAGTTATGTATAACTGTCATGTGGAGTTATGGATAACTGTCACGTGGAGTTACGGATAACTGTCACGTGGAGTTACGGATAACTGTCACATGGAGTTATGGATAACTGTTATGTGGAGTTATGGATAACTGTCACATGGAGTTATGGATAACTGTCATGTGGAGTTATGTATAACTGTCATGTGGAGTTATGTATAACTGTCACATGGAGTTATGGATAACTGTCACATGGAGTTATGGATAACTGTCACCTGGAGTTATGGATAACTGTCATGTGGAGTTATGGATAACTGTCATGTGGAGTTATGGATAACTGTCACATGGAGTTATGGATAACTGTCACATGGAGTTATGGATAACTGTCACGTGGAGTTATGGATAACTATCATGTGGAGTTATGGATAACTGTCATGTGGAGTTATGGATAACTGTCATGTGGAGTTATGGATAACTGTCATGTGGAGTTATGGATAACTGTCATGTGGAGTTATGTATAACTGTCATGTGGAGTTATGGATAACTGTCATGTGGAGTTATGGATAACTGTCATGTGGAGCTATGCATAACTGTCATGTGGAGCTATGGATAACTGTCACATAGAGTTATGGATAACTGTCATGTGGAGTTATGGATAACTGTCACGTGGAGTTACGGATAACTGTCACATGGAGTTACGGATAACTGTCACATGGAGTTATGGATAACTGTCACGTGGAGTTATGGATAACTATCATGTGGAGTTATGGATAACTGTCATGTGGAGCTATGGATAACTGTCATGTGGAGCTATGGATAACTGTCATGTGGAGCTATGGATAACTGTCACATGGAGTTATGGATAACTGTCACATGGAGTTATGGATAACTGTCACGTGGAGGTATGGATAACTGTCACATGGAGTTATGGATAACTGTCATGTGGAGCTATGGATAACTGTCATGTGGAGCTATGGATAACTGTCACATGGAGTTATGGATAACTGTCACATGGAGTTATGGATAACTGTCACATGGAGTTATGGATAACTGTCACATGGAGTTATGGATAACTGTCACGTGGAGTTATGGATAACTGTCATGTGGAGTTATGGATAACTGTCACATGGAGTTATGGATAACTGTCACATGGAGTTATGGATAACTGTCATGTGGAGTATGGATAACTGTCACATGGAGTTATGGATAACTGTCACGTGGAGTTATGGATAACTGTCACGTGGAGTTATGGATAACTGTCACATGGAGTTATGGATAACTGTCATGTGGAGTTATGGATAACTGTCACGTGGAGTTATGGATAACTGTCACATGGAGTTATGGATAACTGTCATGTGGAGCTATGGATAACTGTCACGTGGAGTTATGGATAACTGTCATGTGGAGTTATGGATAACTGTCATGTGGAGTTATGGATAACTGTCATGTGCAGTTATGGATAACTGTCACGTGGAGTTATGGATAACTGTCACATGGAGTTATGGATAACTGTCACATGGAGTTATGTATAACTGTCACGTGGAGTTATGGATAACTGTCACGTGGAGTTATGGATAACTGTCACATGGAGTTATGGATAACTGTCATGTGGAGCTATGGATAACTGTCACATGGAGTTATGGATAACTGTCATGTGGAGTTATGGATAACTGTCACATGGAGTTATGGATAACTGTCACATGGAGTTATGGATAACTGTCATGTGGAGTTATGGATAACTGTCACATGGAGTTATGGATAACTGTCACGTGGAGCTATGGATAACTGTCACATGGAGTTATGGATAACTGTCACGTGGAGTTATGGATAACTGTCATGTGGAGCTATGGATAACTGTCATGTGGAGTTATGGATAACTGTCATGTGGAGTTATGGATAACTGTCACGTGGAGTTACGGATAACTGTCACGTGGAGTTATGGATAACTGTCACATGGAGTTATGGATAACTGTCATGTGGAGTTATGAATAACTGTCACGTGGAGTTATGGATAACTGTCACATGGAGATATGGATAACTGTCATGTGGAGTTATGGATAACTGTCATGTGGAGTTATGTATAACTGTCATGTGGAGTTATGGATAACTGTCATGTGGAGTTATGTATAACTGTCACGTGGAGTTATGGATAACTATCATGTGGAGTTATGGATAACTGTCATGTGGAGCTATGGATAACTGTCATGTGGAGCTATGGATAACTGTCATGTGGAGCTATGGATAACTGTCACATGGAGTTATGGATAACTGTCACATGGAGTTATGGATAACTGTCACGTGGAGGTATGGATAACTGTCACATGGAGTTATGGATAACTGTCATGTGGAGCTATGGATAACTGTCATGTGGAGCTATGGATAACTGTCACATGGAGTTATGGATAACTGTCACATGGAGTTATGGATAACTGTCACATGGAGTTATGGATAACTGTCACATGGAGTTATGGATAACTGTCACGTGGAGTTATGGATAACTGTCACGTGGAGTTATGGATAACTGTCATGTGGAGCTATGGATAACTGTCACATGGAGTTATGGATAACTGTCACATGGAGTTATGGATAACTGTCACGTGGAGGTATGGATAACTGTCACATGGAGTTATGGATAACTGTCATGTGGAGCTATGGATAACTGTCATGTGGAGCTATGGATAACTGTCACATGGAGTTATGGATAACTGTCACATGGAGTTATGGATAACTGTCACATGGAGTTATGGATAACTGTCACATGGAGTTATGGATAACTGTCACGTGGAGTTATGGATAACTGTCATGTGGAGCTATGGATAACTGTCACATGGAGTTATGGATAACTGTCACATGGAGTTATGGATAACTGTCACGTGGAGGTATGGATAACTGTCACATGGAGCTATGGATAACTGTCGCATGGAGTTATGGATAACTGTCACGTGGAGTTATGGATAACTGTCACATGGAGCTATGGATAACTGTCACATGGAGTTATGGATAACTGTCATGTGGAGTTATGGATAACTGTCATGTGGAGTTATGGATAACTGTCATGTGGAGTTATGGATAACTGTCATGTGGAGTTATGGATAACTGTCATGTGGAGTTATGGATAACTGTCACGTGGAGTTATGGATAACTGTCATGTGGAGCTATGGATAACTGTCACATGGAGTTATGGATAACTGTCACATGGAGTTATGGATAACTGTCACGTGGAGGTATGGATAACTGTCACATGGAGCTATGGATAACTGTCGCATGGAGTTATGGATAACTGTCACGTGGAGTTATGGATAACTGTCACATGGAGCTATGGATAACTGTCACATGGAGTTATGGATAACTGTCATGTGGAGTTATGGATAACTGTCATGTGGAGTTATGGATAACTGTCATGTGGAGTTATGGATAACTGTCATGTGGAGTTATGGATAACTGTCACATGGAGTTATGGATAACTGTCATGTGGAGTTATGGATAACTGTCATGTGGAGTTATGGATAACTGTCATGTGGAGTTATGGATAACTGTCATGTGGAGTTATGGATAACTGTCACGTGGAGTTATGGATAACTGTCATGTGGAGTTATGGATAACTGTCACATGGAGTTATGGATAACTGTCACATGGAGTTATGGATAACTGTCATGTGGAGCTATGGATAACTGTCACGTGGAGTAATGGATAACTGTCATGTGGAGTTATGGATAACTGTCATGTGGAGTTATGGATAACTGTCATGTGCAGTTATGGATAACTGTCACGTGGAGTTATGGATAACTGTCACATGGAGTTATGGATAACTGTCACATGGAGTTATGTATAACTGTCACGTGGAGTTATGGATAACTGTCACATGGAGTTATGGATAACTGTCATGTGGAGTTATGGATAACTGTCACGTGGAGTTACGGATAACTGTCACATGGAGTTATGGATAACTGTCATGTGGAGTTATGGATAACTGTCACATGGAGTTATGGATAACTGTCATGTGGAGCTATGGATAACTGTCACATGGAGTTATGGATAACTGTCACGTGTAGTTATGGATAACTGTCATGTGGAGCTATGGATAACTGTCATGTGGAGTTATGGATAACTGTCATGTGGAGTTACGGATAACTGTCACGTGGAGTTATGGATAACTGTCACGTGGAGCTATGGATAACTGTCACATGGAGTTATGAATAACTGTCACGTGGAGTTATGGATAACTGTCACATGGAGATATGGATAACTGTCATGTGGAGTTATGGATAACTGTCATGTGGAGTTATGTATAACTGTCACATGGAGTTATGGATAACTGTCACATGGAGTTATGGATAACTGTCATGTGGAGTTATGGATAACCGTCATGTGGAGTTATGGATAACTGTCATGTGGAGTTATGGATAACTGTCATGTGGAGTTATGGATAACTGTCACATGGAGTTATGGATAACTGTCATGTGGAGTTATGGATAACTGTCACGTGGAGTTATGGATAACTGTCATGTGGAGTTATGGATAACTGTCATGTGGAGTTATGGATAACTGTCACGTGGAGTTATGGATAACTGTCACGTGGAGTTATGGATAACTGTCACATGGAGTTATGGATAACTGTCACGTGGAGTTATGGATAACTGTCATGTGGAGCTATGGATAACTGTCACGTGGAGTTATGGATAACTGTCATGTGGAGTTATGGATAACTGTCATGTGGAGTTATGGATAACTGTCATGTGCAGTTATGGATAACTGTCACGTGGAGTTATGGATAACTGTCACATGGAGTTATGGATAACTGTCACATGGAGTTATGTATAACTGTCACGTGGAGTTATGGATAACTGTCACGTGGAGTTATGGATAACTGTCACATGGAGTTATGGATAACTGTCATGTGGAGCTATGGATAACTGTCACATGGAGTTATGGATAACTGTCATGTGGAGTTATGGATAACTGTCACATGGAGTTACGGATAACTGTCACATGGAGTTATGGATAACTGTCATGTGGAGTTATGGATAACTGTCACATGGAGTTATGGATAACTGTCACGTGGAGCTATGGATAACTGTCACATGGAGTTATGGATAACTGTCACGTGGAGTTATGGATAACTGTCATGTGGAGCTATGGATAACTGTCATGTGGAGTTATGGATAACTGTCATGTGGAGTTATGGATAACTGTCACGTGGAGTTACGGATAACTGTCACGTGGAGTTATGGATAACTGTCACATGGAGTTATGGATAACTGTCATGTGGAGTTATGAATAACTGTCACGTGGAGTTATGGATAACTGTCACATGGAGATATGGATAACTGTCATGTGGAGTTATGGATAACTGTCATGTGGAGTTATGTATAACTGTCATGTGGAGTTATGGATAACTGTCATGTGGAGTTATGTATAACTGTCACGTGGAGTTATGGATAACTGTCATGTGGAGTTATGGATAACTGTCATGTGGAGCTATGGATAACTGTCATGTGGAGCTATGGATAACTGTCACGTGGAGTTATGGATAACTGTCACATGGAGTTATGGATAACTGTCACATGGAGTTATGGATAACTGTCACGTGGAGTTATGGATAACTGTCACATGGAGTTATGGATAACTGTCATGTGGAGCTATGGATAACTGTCACGTGGAGCTATGGATAACTGTCACATGGAGTTATGGATAACTGTCACATGGAGTTATGGATAACTGTCACATGGAGTTATGGATAACTGTCACATGGAGTTATGGATAACTGTCACATGGAGTTATGGATAACTGTCACGTGGAGTTATGGATAACTGTCATGTGGAGCTATGGATAACTGTCACATGGAGTTATGGATAACTGTCACATGGAGTTATGGATAACTGTCACGTGGAGGTATGGATAACTGTCACATGGAGTTATGGATAACTGTCATGTGGAGCTATGGATAACTGTCATGTGGAGCTATGGATAACTGTCACATGGAGTTATGGATAACTGTCACATGGAGTTATGGATAACTGTCACATGGAGTTATGGATAACTGTCACATGGAGTTATGGATAACTGTCACGTGGAGTTATGGATAACTGTCATGTGGAGCTATGGATAACTGTCACATGGAGTTATGGATAACTGTCACATGGAGTTATGGATAACTGTCACGTGGAGGTATGGATAACTGTCACATGGAGTTATGGATAACTGTCACATGGAGTTATGGATAACTGTCACGTGGAGTTATGGATAACTGTCACATGGAGTTATGGATAACTGTCACATGGAGTTATGGATAACTGTCATGTGGAGTTATGGATAACTGTCATGTGGAGTTATGGATAACTGTCATGTGGAGTTATGGATAACTGTCATGTGGAGTTATGGATAACTGTCATGTGGAGTTATGGATAACTGTCACGTGGAGTTATGGATAACTGTCATGTGGAGCTATGGATAACTGTCACATGGAGTTATGGATAACTGTCACATGGAGTTATGGATAACTGTCACGTGGAGGTATGGATAACTGTCACATGGAGCTATGGATAACTGTCACATGGAGTTATGGATAACTGTCACGTGGAGTTATGGATAACTGTCACATGGAGTTATGGATAACTGTCACATGGAGTTATGGATAACTGTCATGTGGAGTTATGGATAACTGTCATGTGGAGTTATGGATAACTGTCATGTGGAGTTATGGATAACTGTCATGTGGAGTTATGGATAACTGTCACATGGAGTTATGGATAACTGTCATGTGGAGTTATGGATAACTGTCATGTGGAGTTATGGATAACTGTCATGTGGAGTTATGGATAACTGTCATGTGGAGTTATGGATAACTGTCATGTGGAGTTATGGATAACTGTCACGTGGAGTTATGGATAACTGTCATGTGGAGTTATGGATAACTGTCACATGGAGTTATGGATAACTGTCACATGGAGTTATGGATAACTGTCATGTGGAGCTATGGATAACTGTCACGTGGAGTTATGGATAACTGTCACGTGGAGTTATGGATAACTGTCACGTGGAGTTATGGATAACTGTCATGTGGAGTTATGGATAACTGTCACGTGGAGTTATGGATAACTGTCACATGGAGTTATGGATAACTGTCACATGGAGTTATGGATAACTGTCACGTGGAGTTATGGATAACTGTCACGTGGAGTTATGGATAACTGTCACATGGAGTTATGGATAACTGTCATGTGGAGTATGGATAACTGTCACATGGAGTTATGGATAACTGTCATGTGGAGTTATGGATAACTGTCACGTGGAGTTATGGATAACTGTCACATGGAGTTATGGATAACTGTCATGTGGAGTTATGGATAACTGTCACATGGAGTTATGGATAACTGTCATGTGGAGCTATGGATAACTGTCACATGGAGTTATGGATAACTGTCACGTGTAGTTATGGATAACTGTCATGTGGAGCTATGGATAACTGTCATGTGGAGTTATGGATAACTGTCATGTGGAGTTACGGATAACTGTCACGTGGAGTTATGGATAACTGTCACGTGGAGCTATGGATAACTGTCACATGGAGTTATGAATAACTGTCACGTGGAGTTATGGATAACTGTCACATGGAGATATGGATAACTGTCATGTGGAGTTATGGATAACTGTCATGTGGAGTTATGTATAACTGTCACATGGAGTTATGGATAACTGTCACATGGAGTTATGGATAACTGTCATGTGGAGTTATGGATAACTGTCATGTGGAGTTATGGATAACTGTCATGTGGAGTAGGATAACTGTCAGTGGATAAAACTGTCACATGGAGTTATGGATAACTGTCATGTGGAGTTATGGATAACTGTCATGTGGAGTTATGTATAACTGTCACATGGAGTTATGGATAACTGTCACATGGAGTTATGGATAACTGTCATGTGGAGTTATGGATAACTGTCATGTGGAGTTATGGATAACTGTCATGTGGAGTTATGGATAACTGTCATGTGGAGTTATGGATAACTGTCACATGGAGTTATGGATAACTGTCATGTGGAGTTATGGATAACTGTCATGTGGAGTTATGGATAACTGTCATGTGGAGTTATGGATAACTGTCATGTGGAGTTATGGATAACTGTCATGTGGAGCTATGGATAACTGTCACGTGGAGTTATGGATAACTGTCACGTGGAGTTATGGATAACTGTCACATGGAGTTATGGATAACTGTCACGTGGAGTTATGGATAACTGTCATGTGGAGCTATGGATAACTGTCACGTGGAGTTATGGATAACTGTCATGTGGAGTTATGGATAACTGTCATGTGGAGTTATGGATAACTGTCATGTGCAGTTATGGATAACTGTCACGTGGAGTTATGGATAACTGTCACATGGAGTTATGGATAACTGTCACATGGAGTTATGTATAACTGTCACGTGGAGTTATGGATAACTGTCACGTGGAGTTATGGATAACTGTCACATGGAGTTATGGATAACTGTCATGTGGAGCTATGGATAACTGTCACATGGAGTTATGGATAACTGTCACATGGAGTTATGGATAACTGTCATGTGGAGTTATGGATAACTGTCACGTGGAGTTATGGATAACTGTCACATGGAGTTATGGATAACTGTCATGTGGAGTTATGGATAACTGTCACATGGAGTTATGGATAACTGTCACGTGGAGCTATGGATAACTGTCACGTGGAGTTATGTATAACTGTCACATGGAGTTATGGATAACTGTCACATGGAGTTATGGATAACTGTCATGTGGAGTTATGGATAACTGTCATGTGGAGTTATGGATAACTGTCATGTGGAGTTATGGATAACTGTCATGTGGAGTTATGGATAACTGTCACATGGAGTTATGGATAACTGTCACGTGGAGTTATGGATAACTGTCATGTGGAGTTATGGATAACTGTCATGTGGAGTTATGGATAACTGTCATGTGGAGTTATGGATAACTGTCATGTGGAGTTATGGATAACTGTCATGTGGAGTTATGGATAACTGTCACGTGGAGTTATGGATAACTGTCACGTGGAGTTATGGATAACTGTCACATGGAGTTATGG
>CM026399.1:60619025-60831763 GCA_014843695.1 Archivesica marissinica
TGGAGCTATGGATAACTGTCACGTGGAGTTATGGATAACTGTCACGTGGAGTTATGGATAACTGTCATGTGGAGTTATGTATATGTCATGTGGAGTTATGGATAACTGTCACGTGGAGTTATGGATAACTGTCACGTGGAGTTATGGATAACTGTCACGTGGAGTTATGGATAACTGTAATGTGGAGCTATGGATAACTGTCATGTGGAGTTATGGATAACTGTCATGTGGAGCTATGGATAACTGTCATGTGGAGCTATGGATAACTGTCATGTGGAGTTATGGATAACTGTCACATGGAGTTATGGATAACTGTCATGTGGAGCTATGGATAACTGTCACGTGGAGTTATGGATAACTGTCATGTGGAGCTATGGATAACTGTCATGTGGAGCTATGGATAACTGTCACATGGAGTTATGGATAACTGTCACATGGAGTTATGTATAACTGTCACGTGGAGTTATGGATAACTGTCATGTGGAGCTATGGATAACTGTCATGTGGAGTTATGGATAACTGTCATGTGGAGCTATGGATAACTGTCATGGGGAGCTATGGATAACTGTCACGTGGTGTTATGGATAACTGTCATGTGGAGCTATGGATAACTGTCATGTGGAGCTATGGATAACTGTCACCTGGAGTTATGGATAACTGTCACATGGAGCTATGGATAACTGTCACATGGAGTTATGGATAACTGTCACATGGAGTTATGGATAACTGTCACGTGGAGTTATGGATAACTGTCATGTGGAGCTATGGATAACTGTCACATGGAGTTATGGATAACTGTCACATGGAGTTATGGATAACTGTCACGTGGAGGTATGGATAACTGTCACATGGAGTTATGGATAACTGTCATGTGGAGTTATGGATAACTGTCATGTGGAGTTATGGATAACTGTCACATGGAGTATGGATAACTGTCACATGGAGTTATGGATAACTGTCACATGGAGTTATGGATAACTGTCACATGGAGTTATGGATAACTGTCACGTGGAGTTATGGATAACTGTCATGTGGAGCTATGGATAACTGTCACATGGAGTTATGGATAACTGTCACATGGAGTTATGGATAACTGTCACGTGGAGGTATGGATAACTGTCACATGGAGCTATGGATAACTGTCACGTGGAGTTATGGATAACTATCACGTGGAGTTATGGATAACTGTCACATGGAGTTATGGATAACTGTCACATGGAGTTATGGATAACTGTCACGTGGAGTTATGGATAACTGTCATGTGGAGTTATGGATAACTGTCATGTGGAGTTATGGATAACTGTCACGTGGAGTTATGGATAACTGTCACGTGGAGTTATGGATAACTGTCACATGGAGTTATGGATAACTGTCCATGGAGTTATGGATAACTGTCACGTGGAGTTATGGATAACTGTCACATGGAGTTATGGATAACTGTCATGTGGAGTTATGGATAACTGTCACGTGGAGTTATGGATAACTGTCACGTGGAGTTATGGATAACTGTCATGTGGAGTTATGGATAACTGTCATGTGGAGCTATGGATAACTGTCACGTGGAGCTATGGATAACTGTCACGTGGAGTTATGGATAACTGTCACATGGAGTTATGGATAACTGTCACATGGAGTTATGGATAACTGTCATGTGGAGCTATGGATAACTGTCACGTGGAGTTATGGATAACTGTCATGTGGAGTTATGGATAACTGTCATGTGGAGTTATGGATAACTGTCATGTGCAGTTATGGATAACTGTCACGTGGAGTTATGGATAACTGTCACATGGAGTTATGGATAACTGTCACATGGAGTTATGATAACTGTCACGTGGAGTTATGGATAACTGTCACATGGAGTTATGGATAACTGTCACGTGGAGTTATGGATAACTGTCACGTGGAGTTATGGATAACTGTCACGTGGAGTTATGGATAACTGTCATGTGGAGTTATGGATAACTGTCACATGGAGTTATGGATAACTGTCATGTGGAGCTATGGATAACTGTCACATGGAGTTATGGATAACTGTCACGTGTAGTTATGGATAACTGTCATGTGGAGCTATGGATAACTGTCATGTGGAGTTATGGATAACTGTCATGTGGAGTTACGGATAACTGTCACGTGGAGTTATGGATAACTGTCACGTGGAGCTATGGATAACTGTCACATGGAGTTATGAATAACTGTCACGTGGAGTTATGGATAACTGTCACATGGAGATATGGATAACTGTCACGTGGAGTTATGGATAACTGTCACGTGGAGTTATGTATAACTGTCACATGGAGTTATGGATAACTGTCACATGGAGTTATGGATAACTGTCATGTGGAGTTATGGATAACCGTCATGTGGAGTTATGGATAACTGTCATGTGGAGTTATGGATAACTGTCATGTGGAGTTATGGATAACTGTCACATGGAGTTATGGATAACTGTCACGTGGAGTTATGGATAACTGTCACGTGGAGTTATGGATAACTGTCATGTGGAGTTATGGATAACTGTCATGTGGAGTTATGGATAACTGTCACGTGGAGTTATGGATAACTGTCACGTGGAGTTATGGATAACTGTCACGTGGAGTTATGGATAACTGTCACGTGGAGTTATGGATAACTGTCATGTGGAGTTATGGATAACTGTCATGTGGAGTTATGGATAACTGTCATGTGCAGTTATGGATAACTGTCACGTGGAGTTATGGATAACTGTCACATGGAGTTATGGATAACTGTCACGTGGAGTTATGGATAACTGTCACATGGAGTTATGGATAACTGTCACGTGGAGTTATGGATAACTGTCACGTGGAGTTATGGATAACTGTCACGTGGAGTTATGGATAACTGTCATGTGGAGTTATGGATAACTGTCATGTGGAGTTATGGATAACTGTCATGTGGAGTTATGGATAACTGTCACGTGGAGTTACGGATAACTGTCACGTGGAGTTATGGATAACTGTCACATGGAGTTATGGATAACTGTCATGTGGAGTTATGGATAACTGTCACATGGAGTTATGGATAACTGTCACATGGAGTTATGGATAACTGTCATGTGGAGTTATGGATAACTGTCATGTGGAGTTATGGATAACTGTCATGTGGAGTTATGGATAACTGTCATGTGGAGTTATGTATAACTGTCACGTGGAGTTATGGATAACTGTCATGTGGAGTTATGGATAACTGTCATGTGGAGCTATGGATAACTGTCATGTGGAGCTATGATAACTGTCAGAATGGATAACTGTCACATGGAGTTATGGATAACTGTCACATGGAGTTATGGATAACTGTCACGTGGAGGTATGGATAACTGTCACATGGAGTTATGGATAACTGTCATGTGGAGTTATGGATAACTGTCATGTGGAGCTATGGATAACTGTCACATGGAGTTATGGATAACTGTCACATGGAGTTATGGATAACTGTCACATGGAGTTATGGATAACTGTCACATGGAGTTATGGATAACTGTCACGTGGAGTTATGGATAACTGTCACGTGGAGTTATGGATAACTGTCATGTGGAGCTATGGATAACTGTCACATGGAGTTATGGATAACTGTCACATGGAGTTATGGATAACTGTCACGTGGAGGTATGGATAACTGTCACATGGAGTTATGGATAACTGTCATGTGGAGCTATGGATAACTGTCATGTGGAGCTATGGATAACTGTCACATGGAGTTATGGATAACTGTCACATGGAGTTATGGATAACTGTCACATGGAGTTATGGATAACTGTCACATGGAGTTATGGATAACTGTCACGTGGAGTTATGGATAACTGTCATGTGGAGCTATGGATAACTGTCACATGGAGTTATGGATAACTGTCACATGGAGTTATGGATAACTGTCACGTGGAGGTATGGATAACTGTCACATGGAGTTATGGATAACTGTCATGTGGAGCTATGGATAACTGTCATGTGGAGCTATGGATAACTGTCACATGGAGTTATGGATAACTGTCACATGGAGTTATGGATAACTGTCACATGGAGTTATGGATAACTGTCACATGGAGTTATGGATAACTGTCACGTGGAGTTATGGATAACTGTCATGTGGAGCTATGGATAACTGTCACATGGAGTTATGGATAACTGTCACATGGAGTTATGGATAACTGTCACGTGGAGGTATGGATAACTGTCACATGGAGCTATGGATAACTGTCGCATGGAGTTATGGATAACTGTCACGTGGAGTTATGGATAACTGTCACATGGAGCTATGGATAACTGTCACATGGAGTTATGGATAACTGTCATGTGGAGTTATGGATAACTGTCATGTGGAGTTATGGATAACTGTCATGTGGAGTTATGGATAACTGTCATGTGGAGTTATGGATAACTGTCATGTGGAGTTATGGATAACTGTCACGTGGAGTTATGGATAACTGTCATGTGGAGCTATGGATAACTGTCACATGGAGTTATGGATAACTGTCACATGGAGTTATGGATAACTGTCACGTGGAGGTATGGATAACTGTCACATGGAGCTATGGATAACTGTCGCATGGAGTTATGGATAACTGTCACGTGGAGTTATGGATAACTGTCACATGGAGCTATGGATAACTGTCACATGGAGTTATGGATAACTGTCATGTGGAGTTATGGATAACTGTCATGTGGAGTTATGGATAACTGTCATGTGGAGTTATGGATAACTGTCATGTGGAGTTATGGATAACTGTCACATGGAGTTATGGATAACTGTCATGTGGAGTTATGGATAACTGTCATGTGGAGTTATGGATAACTGTCATGTGGAGTTATGGATAACTGTCATGTGGAGTTATGGATAACTGTCATGTGGAGTTATGGATAACTGTCACGTGGAGTTATGGATAACTGTCATGTGGAGTTATGGATAACTGTCACATGGAGTTATGGATAACTGTCACGTGGAGTTATGGATAACTGTCATGTGGAGCTATGGATAACTGTCACGTGGAGTTATGGATAACTGTCATGTGGAGTTATGGATAACTGTCATGTGGAGTTATGGATAACTGTCATGTGCAGTTATGGATAACTGTCACGTGGAGTTATGGATAACTGTCACATGGAGTTATGGATAACTGTCACATGGAGTTATGGATAACTGTCACGTGGAGTTATGGATAACTGTCACGTGGAGTTATGGATAACTGTCACATGGAGTTATGGATAACTGTCATGTGGAGCTATGGATAACTGTCACATGGAGTTATGGATAACTGTCATGTGGAGTTATGGATAACTGTCACGTGGAGTTATGGATAACTGTCACATGGAGTTATGGATAACTGTCATGTGGAGTTATGGATAACTGTCACATGGAGTTATGGATAACTGTCATGTGGAGCTATGGATAACTGTCACATGGAGTTATGGATAACTGTCACGTGGAGTTATGGATAACTGTCATGTGG
Source organism: Archivesica marissinica (assembly GCA_014843695.1). Classification (NCBI taxonomy): domain Eukaryota; kingdom Metazoa; phylum Mollusca; class Bivalvia; order Venerida; family Vesicomyidae; genus Archivesica; species Archivesica marissinica. The sequence continues at coordinate 60,624,490 of CM026399.1, forward strand.
AGTTATGGATAACTGTCATGTGGAGTTATGGATAACTGTCATGTGGAGTTATGGATAACTGTCACGTGGAGTTATGGATAACTGTCACGTGGAGCTATGGATAACTGTCACATGGAGTTATGAATAACTGTCACGTGGAGTTATGGATAACTGTCACATGGAGATATGGATAACTGTCATGTGGAGTTATGGATAACTGTCATGTGGAGTTATGGATAACTGTCATGTGGAGTTATGGATAACTGTCATGTGGAGTTATGGATAACTGTCATGTGGAGTTATGGATAACTGTCATGTGGAGTTATGGATAACTGTCATGTGGAGTTATGGATAACTGTCATGTGGAGTTATGGATAACTGTCACGTGGAGTTATGGATAACTGTCATGTGGAGTTATGGATAACTGTCACGTGGAGTTATGGATAACTGTCATGTGGAGTTATGGATAACTGTCATGTGGAGTTATGGATAACTGTCATGTGGAGTTATGGATAACTGTCATGTGGAGTTATGGATAACTGTCATGTGGAGTTATGGATAACTGTCACATGGAGTTATGGATAACTGTCACATGGAGTTATGGATAACTGTCATGTGGAGTTATGTATAACTGTCATGTGGAGTTATGGATAACTGTCATGTGGAGTTATGTATAACTGTCATGTGGAGTTATGGATAACTGTCACATGGAGTTATGGATAACTGTCACATGGAGTTATGGATAACTGTCATGTGGAGATATGGATAACTGTCATGTGGAGTTATGGATAACTGTCATGTGGAGTTATGGATAACTGTCACGTGGAGTTATGGATAACTGTCACATGGAGTTATGGATAACTGTCACATGGAGTTATGTATAACTGTCACGTGGAGTTATGGATAACTGTCACGTGGAGTTATGGATAACTGTCACATGGAGTTATGGATAACTGTCATGTGGAGCTATGGATAACTGTCACATGGAGTTATGGATAACTGTCACATGGAGTTATGGATAACTGTCATGTGGAGTTATGGATAACTGTCACGTGGAGTTATGGATAACTGTCACATGGAGTTATGGATAACTGTCATGTGGAGTTATGGATAACTGTCACATGGAGTTATGGATAACTGTCACGTGGAGTTATGGATAACTGTCACGTGGAGTTATGTATAACTGTCACATGGAGTTATGGATAACTGTCACATGGAGTTATGGATAACTGTCATGTGGAGTTATGGATAACTGTCATGTGGAGTTATGGATAACTGTCATGTGGAGTTATGGATAACTGTCATGTGGAGTTATGGATAACTGTCACATGGAGTTATGGATAACTGTCACATGGAGTTATGGATAACTGTCATGTGGAGTTATGGATAACTGTCACGTGGAGTTATGGATAACTGTCATGTGGAGTTATGGATAACTGTCATGTGGAGTTATGGATAACTGTCATGTGGAGTTATGGATAACTGTCACGTGGAGTTATGGATAACTGTCATGTGGAGTTATGGATAACTGTCACATGGAGTTATGGATAACTGTCACGTGGAGTTATGGATAACTGTCATGTGGAGTTATGGATAACTGTCATGTGGAGTTATGGATAACTGTCATGTGGAGTTATGGATAACTGTCATGTGGAGTTATGGATAACTGTCATGTGGAGTTATGGATAACTGTCACGTGGAGTTATGGATAACTGTCACGTGGAGTTAGATAACTGTCACATGGAGTTATGGATAACTGTCACGTGGAGTTATGGATAACTGTCACGTGGAGTTATGGATAACTGTCACATGGAGTTATGGATAACTGTCATGTGGAGTTATGGATAACTGTCATGTGGAGTTATGGATAACTGTCACGTGGAGTTACGGATAACTGTCACATGGAGTTATGGATAACTGTCATGTGGAGTTATGGATAACTGTCACATGGAGTTATGGATAACTGTCACGTGGAGTTATGGATAACTGTCACATGGAGTTATGGATAACTGTCACGTGGAGTTATGGATAACTGTCATGTGGAGCTATGGATAACTGTCATGTGGAGTTATGGATAACTGTCATGTGGAGTTATGGATAACTGTCACGTGGAGTTACGGATAACTGTCACGTGGAGTTATGGATAACTGTCACATGGAGTTATGGATAACTGTCATGTGGAGTTATGAATAACTGTCACGTGGAGTTATGGATAACTGTCACATGGAGATATGGATAACTGTCATGTGGAGTTATGTATAACTGTCATGTGGAGTTATGTATAACTGTCATGTGGAGTTATGGATAACTGTCATGTGGAGTTATGTATAACTGTCATGTGGAGTTATGTATAACTGTCATGTGGAGTTATGGATAACTGTCATGTGGAGCTATGCATAACTGTCATGTGGAGTTATGTATAACTGTCACATGGAGTTATGGATAACTGTCACATGGAGTTATGGATAACTGTCATGTGGAGTTATGGATAACTGTCACATGGATTTATGGATAACTGTCATGTGGAGTTATGTATAACTGTCATGTGGATTTATGTATAACTTTCACATGGAGTTATGGATAACTGTCACATGGAGTTATGGATAACTGTCATGTGGAGTTATGGATAACTGTCATGTGGAGTTATGGATAACTGTCACATGGAGTTATGGATAACTGTCACATGGAGTTATGGATAACTGTCACATGGAGTTATGTATAACTGTCACATGGAGTTATGGATAACTGTCACATGGAGTTATGGATAACTGTCACGTGGAGTTATGGATAACTATCATGTGGAGTTATGGATAACTGTCATGTGGAGCTATGGATAACTGTCATGTGGAGCTATGGATAACTGTCACATGGAGTTATGGATAACTGTCACATGGAGTTATGGATAACTGTCACATGGAGTTATGGATAACTGTCACATGGAGTTATGGATAACTGTCACGTGGAGTTATGGATAACTGTCATGTGGAGCTATGGATAACTGTCACATGGAGTTATGGATAACTGTCACATGGAGTTATGGATAACTGTCACGTGGAGCTATGGATAACTGTCACATGGAGTTATGGATAACTGTCACGTGGAGTTATGGATAACTGTCATGTGGAGCTATGGATAACTGTCATGTGGAGTTATGGATAACTGTCATGTGGAGTTATGGATAACTGTCACGTGGAGTTACGGATAACTGTCACGTGGAGTTATGGATAACTGTCACATGGAGTTATGGATAACTGTCATGTGGAGTTATGATAACTGTCACGTGGAGTTATGGATAACTGTCACATGGAGATATGGATAACTGTCATGTGGAGTTATGGATAACTGTCATGTGGAGTTATGTATAACTGTCATGTGGAGTTATGGATAACTGTCATGTGGAGTTATGTATAACTGTCACGTGGAGTTATGGATAACTGTCATGTGGAGTTATGGATAACTGTCATGTGGAGTTATGGATAACTGTCATGTGGAGCTATGGATAACTGTCATGTGGAGCTATGGATAACTGTCACATGGAGTTATGGATAACTGTCACATGGAGTTATGGATAACTGTCACGTGGAGGTATGGATAACTGTCACATGGAGTTATGGATAACTGTCATGTGGAGCTATGGATAACTGTCATGTGGAGTTATGGATAACTGTCACATGGAGTTATGGATAACTGTCACATGGAGTTATGGATAACTGTCACGTGGAGTTATGGATAACTGTCACATGGAGTTATGGATAACTGTCATGTGGAGTTATGGATAACTGTCACGTGGAGTTATGGATAACTGTCATGTGGAGTTATGGATAACTGTCACATGGAGTTATGGATAACTGTCACATGGAGTTATGGATAACTGTCACGTGGAGTTATGGATAACTGTCACATGGAGTTATGGATAACTGTCACGTGGAGTTATGGATAACTGTCATGTGGAGCTATGGATAACTGTCACATGGAGTTATGGATAACTGTCACATGGAGTTATGGATAACTGTCACATGGAGTTATGGATAACTGTCACATGGAGTTATGGATAACTGTCACGTGGAGTTATGGATAACTGTCATGTGGAGCTATGGATAACTGTCACATGGAGTTATGGATAACTGTCACGTGGAGTTATGGATAACTGTCACGTGGAGGTATGGATAACTGTCACATGGAGCTATGGATAACTGTCACATGGAGTTATGGATAACTGTCACGTGGAGTTATGGATAACTGTCACATGGAGCTATGGATAACTGTCACATGGAGTTATGGATAACTGTCATGTGGAGTTATGGATAACTGTCATGTGGAGTTATGGATAACTGTCATGTGGAGTTATGGATAACTGTCATGTGGAGTTATGGATAACTGTCATGTGGAGTTATGGATAACTGTCACATGGAGTTATGGATAACTGTCATGTGGAGTTATGGATAACTGTCATGTGGAGTTATGGATAACTGTCATGTGGAGTTATGGATAACTGTCACATGGAGTTATGGATAACTGTCATGTGGAGTTATGGATAACTGTCATGTGGAGTTATGGATAACTGTCATGTGGAGTTATGGATAACTGTCATGTGGAGTTATGGATAACTGTCACGTGGAGTTATGGATAACTGTCATGTGGAGTTATGGATAACTGTCACATGGAGTTATGGATAACTGTCACATGGAGTTATGGATAACTGTCATGTGGAGCTATGGATAACTGTCACGTGGAGTAATGGATAACTGTCATGTGGAGTTATGGATAACTGTCATGTGGAGTTATGGATAACTGTCATGTGCAGTTATGGATAACTGTCACGTGGAGTTATGGATAACTGTCACATGGAGTTATGGATAACTGTCACATGGAGTTATGTATAACTGTCACGTGGAGTTATGGATAACTGTCACATGGAGTTATGGATAACTGTCATGTGGAGTTATGGATAACTGTCACGTGGAGTTACGGATAACTGTCACATGGAGTTATGGATAACTGTCATGTGGAGTTATGGATAACTGTCACATGGAGTTATGGATAACTGTCATGTGGAGCTATGGATAACTGTCACATGGAGTTATGGATAACTGTCACGTGTAGTTATGGATAACTGTCATGTGGAGCTATGGATAACTGTCATGTGGAGTTATGGATAACTGTCATGTGGAGTTACGGATAACTGTCACGTGGAGTTATGGATAACTGTCACGTGGAGCTATGGATAACTGTCACATGGAGTTATGAATAACTGTCACGTGGAGTTATGGATAACTGTCACATGGAGATATGGATAACTGTCATGTGGAGTTATGGATAACTGTCATGTGGAGTTATGTATAACTGTCACATGGAGTTATGGATAACTGTCACATGGAGTTATGGATAACTGTCATGTGGAGTTATGGATAACCGTCATGTGGAGTTATGGATAACTGTCATGTGGAGTTATGGATAACTGTCATGTGGAGTTATGGATAACTGTCACATGGAGTTATGGATAACTGTCATGTGGAGTTATGGATAACTGTCACGTGGAGTTATGGATAACTGTCATGTGGAGTTATGGATAACTGTCATGTGGAGTTATGGATAACTGTCACGTGGAGTTATGGATAACTGTCACGTGGAGTTATGGATAACTGTCACATGGAGTTATGGATAACTGTCACGTGGAGTTATGGATAACTGTCATGTGGAGCTATGGATAACTGTCACGTGGAGTTATGGATAACTGTCATGTGGAGTTATGGATAACTGTCATGTGGAGTTATGGATAACTGTCATGTGCAGTTATGGATAACTGTCACGTGGAGTTATGGATAACTGTCACATGGAGTTATGGATAACTGTCACATGGAGTTATGTATAACTGTCACGTGGAGTTATGGATAACTGTCACGTGGAGTTATGGATAACTGTCACATGGAGTTATGGATAACTGTCATGTGGAGCTATGGATAACTGTCACATGGAGTTATGGATAACTGTCATGTGGAGTTATGGATAACTGTCACATGGAGTTACGGATAACTGTCACATGGAGTTATGGATAACTGTCATGTGGAGTTATGGATAACTGTCACATGGAGTTATGGATAACTGTCACGTGGAGCTATGGATAACTGTCACATGGAGTTATGGATAACTGTCACGTGGAGTTATGGATAACTGTCATGTGGAGCTATGGATAACTGTCATGTGGAGTTATGGATAACTGTCATGTGGAGTTATGGATAACTGTCACGTGGAGTTACGGATAACTGTCACGTGGAGTTATGGATAACTGTCACATGGAGTTATGGATAACTGTCATGTGGAGTTATGAATAACTGTCACGTGGAGTTATGGATAACTGTCACATGGAGATATGGATAACTGTCATGTGGAGTTATGGATAACTGTCATGTGGAGTTATGTATAACTGTCATGTGGAGTTATGGATAACTGTCATGTGGAGTTATGTATAACTGTCACGTGGAGTTATGGATAACTATCATGTGGAGTTATGGATAACTGTCATGTGGAGCTATGGATAACTGTCATGTGGAGCTATGGATAACTGTCATGTGGAGCTATGGATAACTGTCACATGGAGTTATGGATAACTGTCACATGGAGTTATGGATAACTGTCACGTGGAGGTATGGATAACTGTCACATGGAGTTATGGATAACTGTCATGTGGAGCTATGGATAACTGTCATGTGGAGCTATGGATAACTGTCACATGGAGTTATGGATAACTGTCACATGGAGTTATGGATAACTGTCACATGGAGTTATGGATAACTGTCACATGGAGTTATGGATAACTGTCACGTGGAGTTATGGATAACTGTCACGTGGAGTTATGGATAACTGTCATGTGGAGCTATGGATAACTGTCACATGGAGTTATGGATAACTGTCACATGGAGTTATGGATAACTGTCACGTGGAGGTATGGATAACTGTCACATGGAGTTATGGATAACTGTCATGTGGAGCTATGGATAACTGTCATGTGGAGCTATGGATAACTGTCACATGGAGTTATGGATAACTGTCACATGGAGTTATGGATAACTGTCACATGGAGTTATGGATAACTGTCACATGGAGTTATGGATAACTGTCACGTGGAGTTATGGATAACTGTCATGTGGAGCTATGGATAACTGTCACATGGAGTTATGGATAACTGTCACATGGAGTTATGGATAACTGTCACGTGGAGGTATGGATAACTGTCACATGGAGCTATGGATAACTGTCGCATGGAGTTATGGATAACTGTCACGTGGAGTTATGGATAACTGTCACATGGAGCTATGGATAACTGTCACATGGAGTTATGGATAACTGTCATGTGGAGTTATGGATAACTGTCATGTGGAGTTATGGATAACTGTCATGTGGAGTTATGGATAACTGTCATGTGGAGTTATGGATAACTGTCATGTGGAGTTATGGATAACTGTCACGTGGAGTTATGGATAACTGTCATGTGGAGCTATGGATAACTGTCACATGGAGTTATGGATAACTGTCACATGGAGTTATGGATAACTGTCATGTGGAGGTATGGATAACTGTCACATGGAGCTATGGATAACTGTCGCATGGAGTTATGGATAACTGTCACGTGGAGTTATGGATAACTGTCACATGGAGCTATGGATAACTGTCACATGGAGTTATGGATAACTGTCATGTGGAGTTATGGATAACTGTCATGTGGAGTTATGGATAACTGTCATGTGGAGTTATGGATAACTGTCATGTGGAGTTATGGATAACTGTCATGTGGAGTTATGGATAACTGTCACATGGAGTTATGGATAACTGTCATGTGGAGTTATGGATAACTGTCATGTGGAGTTATGGATAACTGTCATGTGGAGTTATGGATAACTGTCATGTGGAGTTATGGATAACTGTCATGTGGAGTTATGGATAACTGTCACGTGGAGCTATGGATAACTGTCATGTGGAGTTATGGATAACTGTCACATGGAGTTATGGATAACTGTCACATGGAGTTATGGATAACTGTCATGTGGAGCTATGGATAACTGTCACGTGGAGTTATGGATAACTGTCATGTGGAGTTATGGATAACTGTCATGTGGAGTTATGGATAACTGTCATGTGCAGTTATGGATAACTGTCACGTGGAGTTATGGATAACTGTCACATGGAGTTATGGATAACTGTCACATGGAGTTATGTATAACTGTCACGTGGAGTTATGGATAACTGTCACGTGGAGTTATGGATAACTGTCACATGGAGTTATGGATAACTGTCATGTGGAGCTATGGATAACTGTCACATGGAGTTATGGATAACTGTCATGTGGAGTTATTGATAACTGTCACGTGGAGTTACAGATAACTGTCACATGGAGTTATGGATAACTGTCATGTGGAGTTATGGATAACTGTCACATGGAGTTATGGATAACTGTCATGTGGAGCTATGGATAACTGTCACATGGAGTTATGGATAACTGTCACGTGTAGTTATGGATAACTGTCATGTGGAGCTATGGATAACTGTCATGTGGAGTTATGGATAACTGTCATGTGGAGTTACGGATAACTGTCACGTGGAGTTACGGATAACTGTCACGTGGAGCTATGGATAACTGTCACATGGAGTTATGAATAACTGTCACGTGGAGTTATGGATAACTGTCACATGGAGATATGGATAACTGTCATGTGGAGTTATGGATAACTGTCATGTGGAGTTATGTATAACTGTCACATGGAGTTATGGATAACTGTCACATGGAGTTATGGATAACTGTCATGTGGAGTTATGGATAACTGTCATGTGGAGTTATGGATAACTGTCATGTGGAGTTATGGATAACTGTCATGTGGAGTTATGGATAACTGTCACATGGAGTTATGGATAACTGTCATGTGGAGTTATGGATAACTGTCATGTGGAGTTATGGATAACTGTCATGTGGAGTTATGGATAACTGTCATGTGGAGTTATGGATAACTGTCATGTGGAGTTATGGATAACTGTCACGTGGAGTTATGGATAACTGTCACGTGGAGTTATGGATAACTGTCACATGGAGTTATGGATAACTGTCACGTGGAGTTATGGATAACTGTCATGTGGAGCTATGGATAACTGTCACGTGGAGTTATGGATAACTGTCATGTGGAGTTATGGATAACTGTCATGTGGAGTTATGGATAACTGTCATGTGCAGTTATGGATAACTGTCACGTGGAGTTATGGATAACTGTCACATGGAGTTATGGATAACTGTCACATGGAGTTATGTATAACTGTCACGTGGAGTTATGGATAACTGTCACGTGGAGTTATGGATAACTGTCACATGGAGTTATGGATAACTGTCATGTGGAGCTATGGATAACTGTCACATGGAGTTATGGATAACTGTCACATGGAGTTATGGATAACTGTCATGTGGAGTTATGGATAACTGTCACGTGGAGTTATGGATAACTGTCACATGGAGTTATGGATAACTGTCATGTGGAGTTATGGATAACTGTCACATGGAGTTATGGATAACTGTCACGTGGAGCTATGGATAACTGTCACGTGGAGTTATGTATAACTGTCACATGGAGTTATGGATAACTGTCACATGGAGTTATGGATAACTGTCATGTGGAGTTATGGATAACTGTCATGTGGAGTTATGGATAACTGTCATGTGGAGTTATGGATAACTGTCATGTGGAGTTATGGATAACTGTCACATGGAGTTATGGATAACTGTCACGTGGAGTTATGGATAACTGTCATGTGGAGTTATGGATAACTGTCATGTGGAGTTATGGATAACTGTCATGTGGAGTTATGGATAACTGTCATGTGGAGTTATGGATAACTGTCATGTGGAGTTATGGATAACTGTCACGTGGAGTTATGGATAACTGTCACGTGGAGTTATGGATAACTGTCACATGGAGTTATGGATAACTGTCACGTGGAGTTATGGATAACTGTCATGTGGAGCTATGGATAACTGTCACGTGGAGTTATGGATAACTGTCATGTGGAGTTATGGATAACTGTCATGTGGAGTTATGGATAACTGTCATGTGCAGTTATGGATAACTGTCACGTGGAGTTATGGATAACTGTCACATGGAGTTATGGATAACTGTCACATGGAGTTATGTATAACTGTCACGTGGAGTTATGGATAACTGTCACGTGGAGTTATGGATAACTGTCACATGGAGTTATGGATAACTGTCATGTGGAGCTATGGATAACTGTCACATGGAGTTATGGATAACTGTCATGTGGAGTTATGGATAACTGTCACGTGGAGTTACGGATAACTGTCACATGGAGTTATGGATAACTGTCATGTGGAGTTATGGATAACTGTCACATGGAGTTATGGATAACTGTCACGTGGAGCTATGGATAACTGTCACATGGAGTTATGGATAACTGTCACGTGGAGTTATGGATAACTGTCATGTGGAGCTATGGATAACTGTCATGTGGAGTTATGGATAACTGTCATGTGGAGTTATGGATAACTGTCACGTGGAGTTACGGATAACTGTCACGTGGAGTTATGGATAACTGTCACATGGAGTTATGGATAACTGTCATGTGGAGTTATGAATAACTGTCACGTGGAGTTATGGATAACTGTCACATGGAGATATGGATAACTGTCATGTGGAGTTATGTATAACTGTCATGTGGAGTTATGTATAACTGTCATGTGGAGTTATGGATAACTGTCATGTGGAGTTATGTATAACTGTCATGTGGAGTTATGTATAACTGTCATGTGGAGTTATGGATAACTGTCATGTGGAGCTATGCATAACTGTCATGTGGAGTTATGTATAACTGTCACATGGAGTTATGGATAACTGTCACATGGAGTTATGGATAACTGTCATGTGGAGTTATGGATAACTGTCACATGGATTTATGGATAACTGTCATGTGGAGTTATGTATAACTGTCATGTGGATTTATGTATAACTTTCACATGGAGTTATGGATAACTGTCACATGGAGTTATGGATAACTGTCATGTGGAGTTATGGATAACTGTCATGTGGAGTTATGGATAACTGTCACATGGAGTTATGGATAACTGTCACATGGAGTTATGGATAACTGTCACATGGAGTTATGTATAACTGTCACATGGAGTTATGGATAACTGTCACATGGAGTTATGGATAACTGTCACGTGGAGTTATGGATAACTGTCACGTGGAGTTATGGATAACTGTCATGTGGAGCTATGGATAACTGTCACATGGAGTTATGGATAACTGTCACATGGAGTTATGGATAACTGTCACGTGGAGGTATGGATAACTGTCACATGGAGTTATGGATAACTGTCATGTGGAGCTATGGATAACTGTCATGTGGAGCTATGGATAACTGTCACATGGAGTTATGGATAACTGTCACATGGAGTTATGGATAACTGTCACATGGAGTTATGGATAACTGTCACATGGAGTTATGGATAACTGTCACGTGGAGTTATGGATAACTGTCATGTGGAGCTATGGATAACTGTCACATGGAGTTATGGATAACTGTCACATGGAGTTATGGATAACTGTCACGTGGAGGTATGGATAACTGTCACATGGAGTTATGGATAACTGTCATGTGGAGCTATGGATAACTGTCATGTGGAGCTATGGATAACTGTCACATGGAGTTATGGATAACTGTCACATGGAGTTATGGATAACTGTCACATGGAGTTATGGATAACTGTCACATGGAGTTATGGATAACTGTCACGTGGAGTTATGGATAACTGTCATGTGGAGCTATGGATAACTGTCACATGGAGTTATGGATAACTGTCACATGGAGTTATGGATAACTGTCACGTGGAGGTATGGATAACTGTCACATGGAGCTATGGATAACTGTCGCATGGAGTTATGGATAACTGTCACGTGGAGTTATGGATAACTGTCACATGGAGCTATGGATAACTGTCACATGGAGTTATGGATAACTGTCATGTGGAGTTATGGATAACTGTCACATGGAGTTATGGATAACTGTCATGTGGAGCTATGGATAACTGTCACGTGGAGTTATGGATAACTGTCATGTGGAGCTATGGATAACTGTCATGTGGAGCTATGGATAACTGTCACATGGAGTTATGGATAACTGTCACATGGAGTTATGTATAACTGTCACGTGGAGTTATGGATAACTGTCATGTGGAGCTATGGATAACTGTCATGTGGAGTTATGGATAACTGTCATGTGGAGCTATGGATAACTGTCATGGGGAGCTATGGATAACTGTCACGTGGTGTTATGGATAACTGTCATGTGGAGCTATGGATAACTGTCATGTGGAGCTATGGATAACTGTCATGTGGAGTTATGGATAACTGTCACGTGGAGCTATGGATAACTGTCACATGGAGTTATGGATAACTGTCACATGGAGTTATGGATAACTGTCACGTGGAGTTATGGATAACTGTCATGTGGAGCTATGGATAACTGTCACATGGAGTTATGGATAACTGTCACATGGAGTTATGGATAACTGTCACGTGGAGGTATGGATAACTGTCATGTGGAGTTATGGATAACTGTCATGTGGAGTTATGGATAACTGTCACATGGAGTTATGGATAACTGTCATGTGGAGCTATGGATAACTGTCACATGGAGTTATGGATAACTGTCATGTGGAGTTATGGATAACTGTCTCATGGAGCTATGGATAACTGTCACGTGGAGCTAAGGATAACTGTCACGTGGAGTTATGGATAACTGTCACATGGAGTTATGGATAACTGTCATGTGGAGTTATGGATAACTGTCATGTGGAGCTATGGATAACTGTCACATGGAGTTATGGATAACTGTCACATGGAGTTATGGATAACTGTCACGTGGAGTTATGGATAACTGTCACGTGGAGTTATGGATAACTGTCACATGGAGTTATGGATAACTGTCACATGGAGTTATGGATAACTGTCACATGGAGTTATGGATAACTGTCACGTGGAGTTATGGATAACTGTAATGTGGTGCTATGGATAACTGTCATGTGGAGTTATGGATAACTGTCATGTGGAGCTATGGATAACTGTCATGTGGAGTTATGGATAACTGTCATGTGGAGCTATGGATAACTGTCACGTGGAGTTATGGATAACTGTCACGTGGAGTTATGGATAACTGTCATGTGGAGTTATGTATATGTCATGTGGAGTTATGGATAACTGTCACGTGGAGTTATGGATAACTGTCACGTGGAGTTATGGATAACTGTCACGTGGAGTTATGGATAACTGTAATGTGGTGCTATGGATAACTGTCATGTGGAGTTATGGATAACTGTCATGTGGAGCTATGGATAACTGTCATGTGGAGTTATGGATAACTGTCATGTGGAGCTATGGATAACTGTCACGTGGAGTTATGGATAACTGTCACGTGGAGTTATGGATAACTGTCATGTGGAGTTATGTATATGTCATGTGGAGTTATGGATAACGATATTCTGCATGGGCAGAACAAACTCTAAACATGTGTGTTGGTCAGTAGGTGGTCAAGAATATAGTAACACCATACCGTTGCAATAATATCCAGCTGTACAGTTAGCACAGTCCGATTCCTGTTCATTTTTCTCATTGTTGGAGAAAGTTCCCGCTGGACACTGAATTGGCTGCTGACCTTCTAGACAATAATGGCCGACTGGACATGCCGTCTGCTGTGGGGTAACACTTGTGTTGGTGCAGTAATAGCCAGCACTACATAATCCTACAACAGACAAAGTCATCAGATACTAAACATACAAGGCCACGCAAGCTACAGTCAAACCTGTGTTAGTGGTCACATCCATTAAGCAGCCAACCTGTATTAAGCAGCCAGTTTCTAGATTCCCAATCGGTCGTTTTATTATATATTTGACCTCTATTAAGCAGCCAGTTTCTAGATTCCCAATCGGTCGTTTTATTATATATTTGACCTCTATTAAGCAGCCACCTGTGCTAAGCAGCCACTTGCTCTGACTCCCTTGGCTGGCTGCTTAACACAGGTTTGACTGTACATGTAATTGACGAGCAAATGAAATAATTTTGAATTCAGATGGACTGGGAATCCAGTGATCGCAGGTTCGATCCCACGTCTGACCCTAATAAAATTAACAGTCTTTCAGATGGGACGTTAAACCTAGGTCTCGTGTTTGGTGCTTTACACTGTGCACATAAAAGAACCAGAGGAGACTCTGAAATGGGTCTCTTGTCTGTATCATTGCACTATCCTTCAAAAATCTAATCTAAATGGCTATTCATTCTCTTTTTTTCTATTAGCGACACAAGAGCATTTATAGCCACAAAAGAGCTAACCCTAGATCAGTAAACAATAGATATATATTGTTCTCCCAGCCACATAGCAGCTAACCGTAGATCACTAAACAATAGATCTATTGTTCTCCTAGCCACATAGCAGCTAACCCTAGATCACTAAACAATAGATCTATTGTTCTCCTAGTCACATAGCAGCTAACCCTAGATCAGTAAACAATAGATATATATTGTTCTCCCAGCCACATAGCAGCTAACCGTAGATCACTAAACAATAGATCTATTGTTCTCCTAGCCACATAGCAGCTAACCCTAGATCACTAAACAATAGATCTATTGTTCTCCTAGTCACATAGCAGCTAACCCTAGATCAGTAAACAATAGATATATATTGTTCTCCCAGCCACATAGCAGCTAACCGTAGATCACTAAACAATAGATCTATTGTTCTCCTAGCCACATAGCAGCTAACCCTAGATCACTAAACAATAGATCTATTGTTCTCCTAGTCACATAGCAGCTAACCCTAGACAACTAAACAATAGATCTATTGTTCTCCTAGCCACATAACAGCTAACCCTAGATCACTAAACAATAGATCTATTGTTCTCCCAGCCACATAGCAGCTAACCCTAGACCACTAGAAAATAGATCTATTGTTCTCCTAGCCACGCAAGTACCCTCTCGTGAGCTCGGACAGACAGATGACAAACACAATATAACAATTGGAAACCGTGTTCTATGGCTAAACAACCATTTTACATTACATATAAAGCTTGTGTACCTGTAGGCAGTGGTAGACCAGGTGTTTCACAATATGACCCGGTATCACAGGAGATGGGATTGGTAGATCCCTGTGGACAATAATAACCCATGGGGCAGATACCCCCTGTTGTCATGAGGAAGTCTGTACATACGCAGTCCCACATTGGTGCACACGTGTCATTGGAGTATAGTGCACTGAAATAGTAATAAACACAGTGTATTCTCGTGCCAAGTAGAACACAAAATCAGCTGGTAATAATAGGTATTTCCTATAAGAATGTGGCTATTACCTGGAGGTGGATGCTAAAAGGAGGTGGTTGATACAATGAGGTGGTTGCTATAAGGAGATGCATGTTACAAGGAGAATGCTGCTAAAAGTATTAAGAGCTTGCACATACTGTAAGGGTGGCGGAAGAGTAAATTAAATAATGACAGCTAATAACCAGATTGTAATAGTGAAACATTTACACGATGGTGTTACAAATTATTTTGTCTCTATGTGTCTTATTTCACATTATTAATTGTTATGTTTCTATATGTCTCATTTCACATTATTAATTGTTATGTTTCTATATGTCTTATTTAACATTATTAATTGTTATGTTTCTACATGACTTATTTCACATTATTATTTGTTATGTTTCTACATGTCTTATTTCACATTAATTGTTATGTTTCTACATGTCTTATTTCACATTATTAATTGTTATGTTTCCACATGTCTTATTTCACATTATAAATTGTTATGTTTCTACATCATGTCTTATTTCACATTATTAATTGTTATGTTTCTATATGTCTGATTTCACATTATTAATTGTTATGATTCTATATGTCTTATTTCACATTATTAATTGTTATGATTCTACATGTCTGATTTAACATTATGTAAATAAATGGTGTCGTTCCTGGCACGAAAATAAAAAAAAGAAGAAAAAAGTCGTTAAAACTAATTATAAGCGATCAAATGAGCATGTTTAGTATCATAACTAAAAAATCCTTAGAAATAACGTAAAAGTTACCTGGCATTTCCACCTGTTGATACAGCATTGCCGGGGTCATACGGGCGAGCACTGGAGCCCGCACCGGCACACCAGAAGCCCTCATCACACAGCCCATCTGGTATAACATTACCCGTCCCCTCACAATAGTAACCCGGAGTGCAGTCTATACAGTCTGCGGCATTGGTCGATCCTGAATGAATATAGCATACAATAGTGAATGAATATAGCATACAACAGTGAATGAATATATCATACAATAGTGAATGAATATAGCATACAATAGTGAATGAATATAGCATACAATAGTGAATGAATATAGCATACAATAGTGAATGAATATAGCATACAATAGTGAATGAATATAGCATACAATAGTGAATGAATATAGCATACAATAGTGAATGAATATAGCATACAATAGTGAATGAATATAGCATACAATAGTGAATGAATATAGCATACAATAGTGAATGAATATAGCATACAATAGTGAATGAATATAGCATACAACAGTGAATGAATATAGCATACAATAGTGAATGAATATATCATACAATAGTGAATGAATATAGCATACAACAGTGAATGAATATAGCATACAATAGTGAATGAATATAGCATACAATAGTGAATGAATATAGCATACAATAGTGAATGAATATAGCATACAATAGTGAATGAATATAGCATACAATAGTGAATGAATATAGCATACAATAGTGAATGAATATATCCTTAACATGAAATATCAAGGGGGGTGATGAATCCCCCCCACAAAGTATGACCTTGACCCAGAAGCTACGGACCTGGGTCATGGGTATGATACATCACCTCTATATGGCGAACATTTGTGGCACATTAGTTTTGAAATCCCTCCATAGCTGAAGAAGTTACAGTCCGGACAGGAAATAAAGACTAGGACAGTGCAAAAACTATATGCACCTGAAGAAATTTCTTCGGGGTGATAAAAATACACATCGTATATTAGCAAATAAATATATAAATGACTTGTAATATTGAATAAATTTTCTTCCAAGTCTAAAGGTAAATGTTTTCCATATTAAATGATGCAGGAGACCAGCATATCTCGGTGTGTGTGTTTTATGTTTATTTATCGTCACTACCGGTTGCCAATCTGAGCGACGCCTCCTGAAGAGATTAGTAATTTTAGATTTTTGGAGGATAGTGCCATGATACAGACAGAGACCCATTCCAGAATCTCCTCTGGTTCTTTATATTGACGGTGTAAAGCACCGACATGAGACCTCGGTTTAAAGTCCCCTCTGAAAGACTGTTAATTTTATTAGGGTCAGACGGGGGATTGAACCTGCGAGCCTGGGATTCCCAGTCCAACGTGTTAACAACTGGACTACGTATCTGTCCGTCTCGGAATTGTTGTTGTACTTTTAAATGTATGATGATTTGAGTGCTGGCTGGTGGGTCTCTAACCATTAAGCTGACATAACTATCAGAAATAATGTAATATCAGGGGAGAGAACTCACCAGTCACGTTGTTGTAAGTTCCAGCAGGACAAGGAAATTCTGTCGAGGCAGTCGTTCCTTCTGGACAGTAATGACCAGTGGGACACACATCCGGTGTCACGGTTGAATTGATGCAATAATAACCCTGGGGACAAGCAGCACAACTTTCATATCCGGTTCCTGGCGAGTAAGTACCCGGCACACACGGGCTATAAAAGGCCGAGTTACTTGGGCACTCGTAACCAGCTGGGCACAAGTCACCAGTTCCTGTACTGGATACACTGGGTCCCTGCACTTTAAGACTCGCACCTAAAAAACAGAAATCTTAAAAATGCATTCCTGTTCAGAAAGGTGAACTTGTACTGTATGCGAGTGTCCCGTCTGTTTATACGTGCAATGTGAATAAAACATGTTAACAATGATGCGTGCACATCCAGTTTTTCACTATTTTGATCTACTAAGTGGAAGGAACTGGATACAAATACATACATTTTTTCACTATTTTGATCTACTAAGTGGAAGGAACTGGATACAAATACATACATTTTTGAATGCCCCATGAGTTTAAACATATTTTATAGCTTTCAAATAAAATACAGTCAAACCTGTGTTAGCGGTCACCTCTATTAAGCAGCCAACCTGTATTAAGCAGCCAGTTTCCAGATTCCCAATATGTTTTATTATACATTTGACCTTTATTAAGTGGCAACCTGTGCTAAGCAGCCACTTTCTGTGATTCTCTTGGCTGGCTGCTTAAGACGGGTTTGACAATAATTGCACAATAATTGTTCAACAAAGGAAATGTAACGAATATTATACGAGTGAAACTGTTATAATTAAAGCAAATGGGTTGGGTCACAAGTTTTACCAACATTAGTGACGCCCCTCCCCACCACGACAAGCAACATGGAAATATTCGGAAACGATCTGCGGTACTAATTTAGCTTATACAAATTTATTTTAGCTCGATTACGAAACAAATTCTTTCAACTTATATTAATCACTCTCGAGACCTCATTCCTGATGGAATCCATTGCCATGAAGGAGAGAGAAGAGGCAATGTGAAATTTAAAGGCACAATCGTATCGGCTCCAGCGGGGCTCGAACTCCGGACCTTTCGCACCTGAAGCGAATGCTAATATAATTTGTTTATGGTGCGCTATTCTTAGAACTTATTTCAATTATGATCACGGAACTAGAATGCGAGTGGCTACGGATAAAATCAAACAATGTTCGGCTAAATTAGGAATAATATTTTTCTGAAAAAGACTAGGTTAGTCAAGAGATTTTAATATTTTTGAATACATGTAAAAGGTCTTTGATTTTATTTCTTTACTTGAAACTTGGATAATAATGGTTTTATAATGAGTCTACTTACATGATAACAACATTCTTAGAAATTGTGACAGTGATTTGGAACAGGAATGCATATTTAAATGTTAACAGAATCTCGGGAAAAGAAGAGAAAGTTGGTCATTTTGTATTTATAAATACACGGAACTACTTCATTGGAAACCGATTTTCCGCATTATTGCGATTGAACACTGATTGGTCGACAGAAATAAACATTGCTGTTGATTGGATAATTAATTGTTTGCAGAATGTTCTCCAATATCGCTTGACAATGTCTACGGCGGGAAACATTTCTCGCGAGATCTAGGCGACTAGATTAAATTTTAAAATATTATGAAACATCATTTATTAGAAAGAGACATGGAATGTACCTAGCTGAATAATGAGAATTGGACAATAACGATCATATAAGGAAAGACAGAGATGTCAGAGATCTCATACATGTAAACCATTTCTACAGCTCAAGTTGGAAACCTCTCGTTCCACTTTTAATATATGCAACGCCATTTACCAAAAGGGACCCACTGGGTGGATGACGTTTCGTCGAGAAATGATGTCTAAAGTTATGTCACGCAATCGCGCTGTTAACTGAAGGTGTAAATCCGTAGTCGCGTGGGAGATGATGTCTAAGCTTATTTAACATCGCCTCCTGCGAACCGTATGGATGAACGGTCGTGTGGGAGACACATTGACAATGGTTTTTATAAGTGACGTTACGCTTGATGTGAAGATACTTTTGACGCAAGTGAAAATGGCAACGTTTGCGCTATAAAGTTTAAAATTCATTTTTAGAACAAATAATCTAAACGGAATTACTTTAAATGTTGAAAATCGCTTAAGGAAATGGACATAATTCTGGGGGGAAAAAACATTTTGAAAATTTTACCCTTTTGATAAATCGCATCACATATTTATATAGAAAACATATTAACAAAATTCGCCTTCACAATTTTTCACATCTAACTTATAAATTTAGTGTCTAATTTTCACAATTTGTTCTCTTATTTCGACTCATCTATACCAAAGAAGTACTAACCTGTTACACAGTAGTGTCCGGCGTCACAAACACCCGTTGGAGCAGAAAGTCCAGTCGTCTCACAGTAGGATCCCGAGGTACATTCCGTGCATTCTGTGTAGTTGGCAAGGCCAGTTGTAGCGCCATATGTACCTTAACAAAACAATCAATAAATGATCAATAACTCACTGTCAGCTTTCACATGTAGGAAGGAATATTAATATTAGTCCAATCTCTGCTTATCATAGGAATTTGAGAGTATATGTTATACAGTCAAACCTGTGTTAGTGGTCACCTCTAGTAAGCCAACCTGTATTAAGCAGCCACTTTCCAGATTCCTAATATGTTGTTTTA
Organism: Archivesica marissinica; assembly: GCA_014843695.1. Classification (NCBI taxonomy): domain Eukaryota; kingdom Metazoa; phylum Mollusca; class Bivalvia; order Venerida; family Vesicomyidae; genus Archivesica; species Archivesica marissinica. The sequence continues at coordinate 60,644,781 of CM026399.1, forward strand.
TTATACATTTGCCCTCCATTAAACAGTCAGCTGTGCTAAGCAGCCACTTTCTGTGATTCCCGTAGCTTGATGCTTAATAATGTATAATATCATTTATAATAAGTATATGTTGTTTATTAAGAAGAAATCATTAATTCTGGAAGATAAATCATTAAATTTTAAGGTAAATTTGATCATTTAGCAATACAGTCCAACCTGATAGAACTATCATGACTACCCAATCGGGCATGGCAGAAATACCATGCATGACTACCCGATCGGGCATGGCAGAAATACCATGCATGACTACCCGATCGGGCATGGCAGAAATATCACTCATGACTACCCGATCGGGCATGGCAGAAATATCAGTCATGACTACCCGATCGGGCATGGCAGAAATATCACTCATGACTACCCGATCGGGCATGGCAGAAATATCATTCATGACTACCCGATCGGGCATGGCAGAAATATCATTCATGACTACCCGATCGGGCATGGCAGAAATATCACTCATGACTACCCGATCGGGCATGGCAGAAATATCATTCATGACTACCCGATCGGGCATGGCAGAAATATCATTCATGACTACCCGATCGGGCATGGCAGAAATATCAAGCATGACTATCCGATCGGGCATGGCAAAAATATCAAGCATGACTACCCGATCGGGCATGGCAAAAATATCAAGCATGACTACCCGATCGGGCATGGCAGAAATATCAGTCATGACTACCCGATCGGGCATGGCAGAAATATCATTCATGACTACCCGATCGGGCATGGCAGAAATATCACTCATGACTACCCGATCGGGCATGGCAGAAATATCAGTCATGACTACCAGATCGGGCATGGCAGAAATATCACTCATGACTACCCGATCGGGCATGGCAGAAATATCAGTCATGACTACCCGATCGGGCATGGCAGAAATATCACGCATGACTACCTGATCGGGCATGGCAGAAATATCACGCATGACTACCCGATCGGGCATGGCAAAAATATCAAGCATGACTACCCGATCGGGCATGGCAGAAATATCAGTCATGACTACCCGATCGGGCATGGCAGAAATATCATTCATGACTACCCGATCGGGCATGGCAGAAATATCACTCATGACTACCCGATCGGGCATGGCAGAAATATCAGTCATGACTACCCGATCGGGCATGGCAGAAATATCACGCATGACTACCCGATCGGGCATGGCAGAAATATCACTCATGACTACCCGATCAGGCATGGCAGAAATATCACTCATGACTACCCGATCGGGCATGGCAGAAATATCACGCATGACTATCCGATCGGGCATGATAGAAATATCATTCATGACTACCCGATCGGGCATGGCAGAAATACCATGCATGACTACCCGATCGGGCATGGCAGAAATATCACTCATGACTACCCGATCGGGCATGGCAGAAATATCACTCATGACTACCCGATCGGGCATGGCAGAAATATCACTCATGACTACCCGATCGGGCATGGCAGAAATATCAAGCATGACTACCCGATCGGGCATGGCAGAAATATCAAGCATGACTACCCGATCGGGCATGGCAAACATATCAAGCATGACTACCCGATCGGGCATGGCAAAAATATCAAGCATGACTATCCGATCGGGCATGGCAAAAATATCAAGCATGACTACCCGATCGGGCATGGCAAAAATATCAAGCATGACTACCCGATCGGGCATGGCAGAAATATCATTCATGACTACCCGATCGGGCATGGCAAAAATATCAAGCATGACTACCCGATCGGGCATGGCAAAAATATCAAGCATGACTACCCGATCGGGCATGGCAGAAATATCATTCATGACTACCCGATCGGGCATGGCAGAAATATCATTCATGACTACCCGATCGGGCATGGCAGAAATATCACTCATGACTACCCGATCGGGCATGGCAGAAATATCATTCATGACTACCCGATCGGGCATGGCAGAAATATCACTCATGACTACCCGATCGGGCATGGCAGAAATATCATTCATGACTACCCGATCGGGCATGGCAGAAATATCATTCATGACTACCCGATCGGGCATGGCAGAAATATCACTCATGACTACCCGATCGGGCATGGCAGAAATATCATTCATGACTACCCGATCGGGCATGGCAGAAATATCATTCATGACTACCCGATCGGGCATGGCAGAAATATCACTCATGACTACCCGATCGGGCATGATAGAACTATCACTCATGACTACCCGATCGGGCATGGCAGAAATATCACTCATGACTACCCGATCGGGCATGGCAGAACTATCACTCATGACTACCTGATCGGGCATGGCAGAAATATCATTCAGGACTACCCGATCGGGCATGGCAGAAATATCATTCATGACTACCTGATCGGGCATGGCAGAAATATCATTCATGACTAACGATTTGGCATGACACTTACCGATTGGGCACGGCAGTGTAGTATCGCCCGTGCCCTCCGGGCAGTATTGACCTTGAGGGCATGGATCTTTGACATCAGCACCAGTGCATTGAAAGCCTGCAGGGCATGTAATACAGGTTGCTTGTCCGGTGGTGCTGGTGTAGGTGCCTGGATTACAGACTATGTATATTTCGGAACCCTGGGGGCAGTAGTAACCCACTGGGCAGATGTTGCCGGTCACATTATCTGAAAAGTATGAAATAAAATTAGCCATGTACTAGTTGAGCATCTTCTAACAGTAAGTGGCTTCCCAAAGCATGCGCTAATGCAGTAATAATGTAAATAGGGTCGACATCCAAGCGTAATACAACTTCTGTATCCTGAATAACACAATTTATGATACAGATTGTTCGCATGTTTCACATTTGTTCCTATCCATATTAATTCTTTATTCTAACACGACCCAGCTAATAACATACATACTTGTAGAGTAAAATCTACCTCGGGTTATTCTGCGATATACCTACCTTGAACTTCCATTTATAAAATGCGTGTAAAGTTATGAATGAAAGTCACGTGATGTTTGTAAAAAATACTGTGGGAATTCGCGGAAGTGAGCTATTTTTAGAATCAGATAATCTCTTGTCCGTCTTGTTTTTCTGTTAAGTAACGTTTCAGTTACTATTCTGTACAGTTTTATTTGACAAAATAATTAAAATTATTGATCAAATTATCCTCCGTGATATATTTCTATGCATAAGAACTTCAAACTCGGGTTATTCTGCGATATACCACGGTTGATACTTATTATTTCTTAAATAAACTAATCTTAGTTAAATTATCTCTAAATGACATTATCTCTCATTTAGTATTGACTCCGATGACCATTATATGAAATCCTACATTCAATTTTGAATGTTTGTATAGTGTTTATTGATTCAATGTTAGTGTTGGAATGTATTCGGAAGAATATGTAGTAGCAATGCATTGATAGGTGAAAGTATGCATTTTATTTGCTTTTTGTGATTTAATGTCGCTATAAAGGAACACATGACAAATCTATAAGTGATGTGAAAAAATAAAAGACTGGTTGCTGGAGTTGGAGGAAACCGGGAACCTTGCTGTCTATATGGTAGACTGGTTGCTGGAAGTGGAGGAAACCGGGAAACTTGCTGTCTATACGGTAGACTGGTTGCTGGAGTTGGAGGAAACCTGGAAACTTGCTGTCTATACAGTAGACTGGTTGCTGGAAGTGGAGGAAACCGGGAAACTTGCTGTCTATATGGTAGACTGGTTGCTGGAGTTGGAGGAAACCGGGAAACTTGCTGTCTATATGGTAGACTGGTTGCTGGAAGTGGAGGAAACCGGGAACCTTGCTGTCTATATGGTAGACTGGTTGCTGGAAGTGGAGGAAACCGGGAAACTTGCTGTCTATACGGTAGACTGGTTGCTGGAGTTGGAGGAAACCTGTAAACTTGCTGTCTATACAGTAGACTGGTTGCTGGAAGTGGAGGAAACCGGGAAACTTGCTGTCTATATGGTAGACTGGTTGCTGGAGTTGGAGGAAACCGGGAAACTTGCTGTCTATATGGTAGACTGGTTGCTGGAAGTGGAGGAAACCGGGAAACTTGCTGACTATACGGTAGACTGGTTGCTGGAAGAGGAGGAAACCGGGAAACTTGCTGACTATACGGTAAGACTGGTTGCTGGAGGAAACCGGGAAACTTGCTGTCTATACGGTAGACTGGTTGCTGGAAGTGGAGGAAACCGGGAAACTTGCTGACTATACGGTAGACTGGTTGCTGGAGGTGGAGGAAACCGGGAAACTTGCTGTCTATACAGTAGACTGGTTGCTGGAAGTGGAGGAAACCGGAAAAACTTGCGGACTATGCGGTAGACTGGTTGCTGGAGTTGGAGGAAACCGGGAAACTTGCTGTCTATACAGTAGACTGGTTGCTGGAAGTGGAGGAAACCGGGAAACTTGCTGTCTATATGGTAGACTGGTTGCTGGAGTTGGAGGAAACCGGGAAACTTGCTGTCTATACGGTAGACTGGTTGCTGGAAGTGGAGGAAACCGGGAAACTTGCTGACTATACGGTAGACTGGTTGCTGGAGTTGGAGGAAACCGGGAAACTTGCTGACTATACGGTAGACTGGTTGGTGGAGTTGGAGGAAACCGGGAAACTTGCTGTCTATATGGTAGACTGGTTGCTGGAAGAGGAGGAAACCGGGAAACTTGCTGACTATACGGTAAGACTGGTTGCTGGAGGAAACCGGGAAACTTGCTGTCTATACGGTAGACTGGTTGCTGGAAATGGAGGAAACCGGGAAACTTGCTGACTATACGGTAGACTGGTTGCTGGAGTTGGAGGAAACCGGGAAACTTGCTGTCTATACAGTAGACTGGTTGCTGGAAGTGGAGGAAACCGGGAAACTTGCTGACTATGCGGTAGACTGGTTGCTGGAGTTGGAGGAAACCGGGAAACTTGCTGTCTATACAGTAGACTGGTTGCTGGAAGTGGAGGAAACCGGGAAACTTGCTGTCTATACAGTAGACTGGTTGCTGGAAGTGGAGGAAACCTGGAAACTTGCTGTCTATACAGTAGACTGGTTGCTGGAAGTGGAGGAAACCGGGAAACTTGCCGACTATATGGTAGCCTGCTGGCCTGGAGGTTATAAAGCTTTTCTCCAATCTCAAACTCAAGTCTCAAGCTTCTGATTGATTCAGCCTAGTGTAAAACTCAGAATCAACCAATCAAATCAATGGAGCTCGAGTTTGAGATTTGAGACAATTTTATAACCTCCGACTCCAGGTTGCTGGAAGTGGAGGAAACCGGGAAACTTGCTGTCTATATGGTAGACTGGTGTTTTTGATAAATGAACTGGTCCAAATGTAATTTTCTTATTAATTTATTGGTCTGAACATATCATGCACAAGTCCATGTCAGTTACTTGGGGCTGAATGGGTTAATAAGGTTTATTGCCATGAACGCTTCTGTGTCTTGTTGTTAGGTCATAAAATAAATAGTGATTTCATTCTTGAAGCTTGGTCATCAGATGCTGCTAAAACATTGGAATTGTTTGATTATTGTAAGTTCACTGAAGGGTGTATGTGAGGCTAGTTTCTATCTTCTAATGTTGCAACATATTTGAAATATGGAGTTTTAATTTTATCAAAGAGGGAAGTTTTACTTTATCAAGATGGAAGTTTTAGCTTTATGAAGAGGAGATTTTAATGTTATAAAGAGGGAGGTTTAACTTTATCAAGTTGGAGGTTTAATTTTATCAAGAGGGAGATTATAATGCTATCAAGAGGGAGATTAAACCTTATCAAGAGGGAGGTTTAACTTGATCAAATGGGAGGTCTTAATTTTATCAGGAGGGAGTTTTAACTTTATTAAAAGGGAGATATTAATGCTATCAAGAGGGAGGTTTTACTGTTATCAAGAGGGACAAGTTAACGTTGTTAATAGGAGATTTAAACATTGTCAAGAGGGAGATATAACTTTACAAATGTATATATATATTTAATATACACACTATGTGAGATATCAATGCACCTGATCATATGTGACAAAGAATTTCTAACCAGTAGGGTTGCTTTCGAAAGCTTGACCAATGCAGTAGTAGCCTTCATCGCAGTCGCCTGTGATTGTGTCATTTCCTGAGGTAGGGCAGAAGGATCCACCTGGACAGTCCACACAGTCGGACAGTGCTGGCTTGCCTATAAAAGTCAAGAGTAAAGTAAAGCGTTTGTTTATTATAGTGTCACCCCTATTGAAAGGGCCAGTCATTACTGACTTATGAGACACCTTTTTTATAAACATCAGTACTTCCCGAATCATATCCTTGTAGGCAAGGTGCCAGGCTGATAGGCAATCGGTAACCATTATTTAACTAGCTGGCGGCTCACCAAACAGCCATATCAGAACGAACCTTCAACCTCCCACTCTGTAGGCCATTGTGACTATAGTATTAACCTATCTCAAATCCACCTGCAGATTGTAGTGTGATCACAGAGTATTAACCTATCTCAAATCCACCTGCAGATTGTACAGTAATCACAGAGTATTAACCTATCTCAAATCCACCTGCAGATTGTAGTGTGATCACAGAGTATTAACCTATCTCAAATCCACCTGCAGATTGTACAGTAATCACAGAGTATTAACCTATCTCAAATCCACCTGCAGATTGTAGTGTAATCACCGAGTATCTGACATCTTACAATCTGATGTTACTCAGTTTGGGCACTAGCTTCCATATATATATTGTTACATGAACAAGTTTGTTGTTTCCCCGAGATCTTACAATCTGGTGTTACTCAGGGCAAAGTATTAGTTCAACTACTTTACATACATTAAATGGTCGTTCCTTTGCATCTATTTGCTTACTATATTATATCTATGTTTATGTTTGTTGTATTTTCACTGAATTTGAAAAATAAACTATCTATAAAATAATGTGCTTACATGAGATAAGCGGATTTCATGTAAATACCAGGTTTTATAGTAATATAAGCTTATCTCATGTAAATATTGGGTTTTATAGTAAAATAAGCTTATCTCATGTATGTAAGCTAATCTCATGTAAATATCAGGTTTTATAGTAAGCTAATCTCATGTAAATACCAGGTTTTATAGTAAGCTAATCTCATGTAAATACCATGTTTTATAGTAAGCTAATCTCATGTAAATACCAGGTTTTATAGTAAGCTAATCTCATGTAAATACCTGGTTTTATAGTAAGCTAATCTCATGTAAATACCAGGTTTTATAGTAAGCTAATCACATTTAAATACCAGGTTTTATAGTAAGCTAATCTCATGTAAATACCAGGTTTTATAGTAAGCTAATCTCATGTAAATACCAGGTTTTATAGTAAGCTAATCTCATGTAAATACCAGGTTTTATAGTAAGCTAATCTCATGTAAATACCAGGTTTTATAGTAAGCTAATCTCATGTAAATACCTTGTTTTATAGTAAGCTAATCTCATGTAAATACCAGGTTTTATAGTAAGCTAATCTCGTGTAAATACCAGGTTTTATAGTAAGCTAATCTCATGTAAATACCAGGTTTTATAGTAAGCTAATCTCGTGTAAATACCAGGTTTTATAGTAAGCTAATCTCATGTAAATACCATGTTTTATAGTAAGCTAATCTCATGTAAATACCAGGTTTTATAGTAAGCTAATCTCATGTAAATACCAGGTTTTATAGTAAGCTAATCTCATGTAAATACCTGGTTTTATAGTAAGCTAATCACATGTAAATACCAGGTTTAATAGTAAGCTAATCTCATGTAAATACCATGTTTTATAGTAAGCTAATCTCATGTAAATACCTGGTTTTATAGTAAGCTAATCACATGTCAATACCTGGTTTTATAGTAAGCTAATCTCATGTAAATACCATGTTTTATAGTAAGCTAATCTCATGTAAATACCAGGTTTTATAGTAGGCTAATCTCATGTAAATACCATGTTTTATAGTAAGCTAATCTCATGTAAATACCTGGTTTTATAGTAAGCTAATCTCATGTAAATACCATGTTTTATAGTAAGCTAATCTCATGTAAATACCAGGTTTTATAGTAAGCTAATCTCATGTATGTAAGCTAATCACATGTAAATACCTGGTTTTATAGTAAGCTAATCACATGTAAATACCAGGTTTTATAGTAAGCTAATCACATGTAAATACCAGGTTTTATAGTAAGCTAATCACATGTAAATACCTGGTTTTATAGTAAGCTAATCTCATGTAAATACCAGGTTTTATAGTAAGCTAATCTCATGTAAATACCATGTTTTATAGTAAGCTAATCTCGTGTAAATACCAGGTTTTATAGTAAGCTAATCTACTGTAAATACCAGGTTTTATAGTAAGCTAATCTCATGTAAATACCTGGTTTTATAGTAAGCTAATCTCATGTAAATACCAGGTTTTATAGTAAGCTAATCTCATGTAAATACCATGTTTTATAGTAAGCTAATCTCGTGTAAATACCAGGTTTTATAGTAAGCTAATCTACTGTAAATACCAGGTTTTATAGTAAGCTAATCTCATGTAAATACCTGGTTTTATAGTAAGCTAATCTCATGTAAATACCAGGTTTTATAGTAAGCTAATCTCATGTAAATACCATGTTTTATAGTAAGCTAATCACATGTAAATACCTGGTTTTATAGTAAGCTAATCACATGTAAATACCAGGTTTTATAGTAAGCTAATCTCGTGTAAATACCAGGTTTTATAGTAAGCTAATCTCATGTAAATACCAGGTTTTATAGTAAGCTAATCTCGTGTAAATACCAGGTTTTATAGTAAGCTAATCTCATGTAAATACCATGTTTTATAGTAAGCTAATCTCATGTAAATACCAGGTTTTATAGTAAGCTAATCTCATGTAAATACCAGGCTTTATAGTAAGCTAATCTCATGTAAATACCTGGTTTTATAGTAAGCTAATCACATGTAAATACCAGGTTTAATAGTAAGCTAATCTCATGTAAATACCATGTTTTATAGTAAGCTAATCTCATGTAAATACCTGGTTTTATAGTAAGCTAATCACATGTCAATACCTGGTTTTATAGTAAGCTAATCTCATGTAAATACCATGTTTTATAGTAAGCTAATCTCATGTAAATACCAGGTTTTATAGTAGGCTAATCTCATGTAAATACCATGTTTTATAGTAAGCTAATCTCATGTAAATACCTGGTTTTATAGTAAGCTAATCTCATGTAAATACCATGTTTTATAGTAAGCTAATCTCATGTAAATACCAGGTTTTATAGTAAGCTAATCTCATGTATGTAAGCTAATCACATGTAAATACCTGGTTTTATAGTAAGCTAATCTCATGTAAATACCAGGTTTTATAGTAAGCTAATCACATGTAAATACCAGGTTTTATAGTAAGCTAATCACATGTCAATACCTGGTTTTATAGTAAGCTAATCTCATGTAAATACCTGGTTTTATAGTAAGCTAATCTCATGTAAATACCATGTTTTATAGTAAGCTAATCTCATGTAAATACCAGGTTTTATAGTAAGCTAATCTACTGTAAATACCAGGTTTTATAGTAAGCTAATCTCATGTAAATACCTGGTTTTATAGTAAGCTAATCTCATGTAAATACCAGGTTTTATAGTAAGCTAATCTCATGTAAATACCAGGTTTTATAGTAAGCTAATCTCATGTAAATACCAGGTCTTATGGTAAGCTAATCTCATGTAAATACCAGGTTTTATAGTAAGCTAATCTCATGTAAATACCAGGTTTTATAGTAAGCTAATCTCATGTATGTAAGCTAATCTCATATAAATACCATGTTTTATAGTAAGCTAATCTCATGTAAATACCAGGTTTTATAGTAAGCTAATCTCATGTAAATACCAGGTTTTATAGTAAGCTAATCTCATGTAAATACCAGGTTTTATAGTAAGCTAATCACATGTCAATACCTGGTTTTATAGTAAGCTAATCTCATGTAAATACCTGGTTTTATAGTAAGCTAATCTCATGTAAATACCATGTTTTATAGTAAGCTAATCTCGTGTAAATACCAGGTTTTATAGTAAGCTATTCTCATGTAAATACCTGGTTTTATAGTAAGCTAATCTCATGTAAATACCAGGTTTTATAGTAAGCTAATCTCATGTAAATACCAGGTTTTATAGTAAGCTAATCTCATGTATGTAAGCTAATCACATGTAAATACCAGGTTTTATAGTAAGCTAATCTCATGTAAATACCAGGTTTTATAGTAAGCTAATCTCATGTAAATACCAGGTTTTATAGTAAGCTAATCTCATGTATGTAAGCTAATCACATGTCAATACCAGGTTTTATAGTAAGCTAATCTCATGTAAATACCTGGTTTTATAGTAAGCTAATCTCATGTAAATACCTGGTTTTATAGTAAGCTAATCTCATGTAAATACCAGGTTTTATAGTAAGCTAATCACATGTAAATACCAGGTTTTATAGTAAGCTAATCTCATGTAAATACCAGGTTTTATAGTAAGCTAATCTCATGTAAATACCAGGTTTTATAGTAAGCTAATCACATGTAAATACCAGGTTTTATAGTAAGCTAATCTCATGTAAATACCAGGTTTTATAGTAAGCTAATCTCATGTAAATACCAGGTTTTATAGTAAGCTAATCTCATGTATGTAAGCTAATCACATGTAAATACCAGGTTTTATAGTAAGCTAATCTCATGTAAATACCAGGTTTTATAGTAAGCTAATCACATGTAAATACCAGATTTTATAGTAAGCTAATCTCATGTAAATACCTGGTTTTATAGTAAGCTAATCTCATGTAAATACCTGGTTTTATAGTAAGCTAATCTCATGTAAATACCAGGTTTTATAGTAAGCTAATCACATGTAAATACCAGGTTTTATAGTAAGCTAATCTCATGTAAATACCAGATTTTATAGTAAGCTAATCTCATGTAAATACCATGTTTTATAGTAAGCTAATCACATGTAAATACCAGGTTTTATAGTAAGCTAATCTCATGTAAATACCAGGTTTTATAGTAAGCTAATCTCATGTAAATATCATGTTTTATAGTAAGCTAATCTCGTGTAAATACCAGGTTTTATAGTAAGCTAATCTCGTGTAAATACCATGTTTTATAGTAAGCTAATCTCATGTAAATACCAGGTTTTATAGTAAGCTAATCTCGTGTAAATACCATGTTTTATAGTAAGCTAATCTCATGTAAATACCAGGTTTTATAGTAAGCTAATCACATGTAAATACCAGGTTTTATAGTAAGCTAATCTCATGTAAATACCTGGTTTTATAGTAAGCTAATCTCATGTAAATACCAGGTTTTATAGTAAGCTAATCTCATGTAAATACCAGGTTTTATAGTAAGCTAATCTCATGTAAATACCAGGTTTTATAGTAAGCTAATCTCGTGTAAATACCAGGTTTTATAGTAAGCTAATCACATGTAAATACCAGGTTTTATAGTAAGCTAATCTCATGTAAATACCAGGTTTTATAGTAAGCTAATCTCATGTAAATACCAGGTTTTATAGTAAGCTAATCTCATGTAAATACCAGGTTTTATAGTAGGCTAATCTCATGTAAATACCATGTTTTATAGTAAGCTAATCTCATGTAAATACCTGGTTTTATAGTAAGCTAATCTCATGTAAATACCATGTTTTATAGTAAGCTAATCTCATGTAAATACCAGGTTTTATAGTACGCTAATCACATGTAAATACCAGGTTTTATAGTAAGCTAATCACATGTCAATACCTGGTTTTATAGTAAGCTAATCTCATGTAAATACCTGGTTTTATAGTAAGCTAATCTCATGTAAATACCATGTTTTATAGTAAGCTAATCTCGTGTAAATACCAGGTTTTATAGTAAGCTAATCTACTGTAAATACCAGGTTTTACAGTAAGCTAATCTCATGTAAATACCAGATTTTATAGTAAGCTAATCTCATGTAAATACCAGGTTTTATAGTAAGCTAATCTCATGTATGTAAGCTAATCACATGTAAATACCAGGTTTTATAGTAAGCTAATCTCATGTAAATACCAGGTTTTATAGTAAGCTAATCTCATGTAAATACCATGTTTTATAGTAAGCTAATCTCGTGTAAATACCAGGTTTTATAGTAAGCTAATCTCGTGTAAATACCATGTTTTATAGTAAGCTAATCTCATGTAAATACCAGGTTTTATAGTAAGCTAATCTCGTGTAAATACCATGTTTTATAGTAAGCTAATCTCATGTAAATACCAGGTTTTATAGTAAGCTAATCACATGTAAATACCAGGTTTTATAGTAAGCTAATCTCATGTAAATACCTGGTTTTATAGTAAGCTAATTTCATGTAAATACCAGGTTTTATAGTAAGCTAATCTCATGTAAATACCAGGTTTTATAGTAAGCTAATCTCATGTAAATACCAGGTTTTATAGTAAGCTAATCTCATGTAAATACCAGGTTTTATAGTAAGCTAATCTCATGTAAATACCAGGTTTTATAGTAAGCTAATCACATGTCAATACCTGGTTTTATAGTAAGCTAATCTCATGTAAATACCATGTTTTATAGTAAGCTAATCTCGTGTAAATACCAGGTTTTATAGTAAGCTAATCTCGTGTAAATACTAGGTTTTATAGTAAGCTAATCTCGTGTAAATACCAGGTTTTATAGTAAGCTAATCTTGTGTAAATACCAGAATTTATAGTAAGCTAATCTCATGTAAATACCTGGTTTTATAGTAAGCTAATCTCATGTAAATACCTGGTTTTATAGTAAGCTAATCTCATGTAAATACCAGGTTTTATAGTAAGCTAATCACATGTAAATACCAGGTTTTATAGTAAGCTAATCTCATGTAAATACCAGGTTTTATAGTAAGCTAATCTCATGTAAATACCATGTTTTATAGTAAGCTAATCACATGTAAATACCAGGTTTTATAGTAAGCTAATCTCATGTAAATACCAGGTTTTATAGTAAGCTAATCTCATGTAAATACCATGTTTTATAGTAAGCTAATCTCGTGTAAATACCAGGTTTTATAGTAAGCTAATCTCGTGTAAATACCATGTTTTATAGTAAGCTAATCTCATGTAAATACCAGGTTTTATAGTAAGCTAATCTCGTGTAAATACCATGTTTTATAGTAAGCTAATCTCATGTAAATACCAGGTTTTATAGTAAGCTAATCACATGTAAATACCAGGTTTTATAGTAAGCTAATCTCATGTAAATACCTGGTTTTATAGTAAGCTAATCTCATGTAAATACCAGGTTTTATAGTAAGCTAATCTCATGTAAATACCAGGTTTTATAGTAAGCTAATCTCATGTAAATACCAGGTTTTTATAGTAAGCTAATCTCATGTAAATACCAGGTTTTATAGTAAGCTAATCACATGTCAATACCTGGTTTTATAGTAAGCTAATCTCATGTAAATACCATGTTTTATAGTAAGCTAATCTCGTGTAAATACCAGGTTTTATAGTAAGCTAATCTCGTGTAAATACCAGGTTTTATAGTAAGCTAATTTCGTGTAAATACCAGGTTTTATAGTAAGCTAATCTTGTGTAAATACCTGGTTTTATAGTAAGCTAATCTCATGTAAATACCTGGTTTTATAGTAAGCTAATCTCATGTAAATACCAGGTTTTATAGTAAGCTAATCTCATGTAAATACCAGGTTTTATAGTAAGCTAATCTCATGTAAATACCAGGTTTTATAGTAAGCTAATCTCATTTAAATACCAGGTTTTATAGTAAGCTAATCACATGTCAATACCTGGTTTTATAGTAAGCTAATCTCATGTAAATACCATGTTTTATAGTAAGCTAATCTCGTGTAAATACCAGGTTTTATAGTAAGCTAATCTCGTGTAAATACCAGGTTTTATAGTAAGCTAATCTCGTGTAAATACCAGGTTTTATAGTAAGCTAATCTTGTGTAAATACCTGGTTTTATAGTAAGCTAATCTCATGTAAATACCATGTTTTATAGTAAGCTAATCTCATGTAAATACCTGGTTTTATAGTAAGCTAATCTCATGTAAATACCAGGTTTTATAGTAAGCTAATCTCGTGTAAATACCTGGTTTTATAGTAAGCTAATCTCATGTAAATACCTGTTTTATATAAGCTAATCCTGTTTAAACATGGTTGTATGGTTATACCTCAATGTAAATACCTGGTTTCCAGCTAATCTCATGTAAATACACTATTTTGTATCCCAACAATTGGTAATACAAACCTGTTTCGGAGTTGTATGTTCCTTTAGGACAGGGTGTGGGTGTTGTGGTGCCTTGCTCACAATAGTGTCCAACAGGGCACTCATACCCATATATCTGTCCCACTGGGGCAGCCTCGGTGGAGCCCAGTAAGCAGAAATAACCAGCTGTGCACTGAGCTTGTGGCGCTGTGAGGCCGGTTGATAAGCAGTACATGCCAGCATCACACAGAGTACACTCAGTGTCGTTGGTAAGTCCGAACAGGTTGCTGTATGTACCCTTAGGACAGTCAGACGCTAAAACAAAAAGTTAAACTTTATTTATTTTATGATTGCGAAGAATGAAGGCATAAATGTGATCATTTTTGTGGGAGGAAACTGGAGTACCCGGAGAAAACCCACCTGACAGATCTGGCGACCACTGTACAATCTCACATACTGCCCAGTCCGAAGATCAAACCTGGGTTGCATTGGTGAGAAGCGAGCGAGCTAACCACTGCGCTAATCGGACAGCCAAAAGAAACAAAAACATGGACCTCAGTTTTGAAGTCAATAATAAAGTTTCAATAATGCTATATAATGGGAAGATGTATTATATAAACCGTCTCCGTGGCATAGTGGTTAAGGCATCCGCCTACGGAGCGGGAGGTCGAAGGTTTGATCCTCGTTAGGGATTCGTTCTGATATGGCCGGTTGGTGAGCCGCCAGCTAGTTAAATAACGGTTACCGATTGCCTACCAGCTTGGCGTCTGGCCTACAAGCATAGGAATTGGGAAGTATTGACGTTCATAAAAAAGGTGTCTCATAATTCATTAATGGCTGGCCCTTTAAATAGGGGTGACACTATAATAAACAAACATAGTGGTGACACTATAATAAACAAACATAGTGGTGACACTATAATAAACAAACATAGTGGTGACACTATAATAAACAAACATAGTGGTGACACTATAATAAACAAACACTTTATAAACATGATACTTCTTATTTCTTTTTTAAAGTTTAATTGCCTCACTTAGATGTCAATATTTACTACTCTGTTACACATCTATGTACATACAAATGTATTAATTAATTGCTAGATACTTCAAAGAGCAATAAAATATATCATATATATATATCATTGTCAACTTTTCCTCCATCATAAATAGTACTTACGACTGACTGTTCCAGCCAGGCAATATTGGCCCTGAGGACAAATGTTTCCCGTAGTTCCGTCGGTGGGCGTAGGTGTTGAGGCACCTGTCCTACAGTAGTACCCGGCATCGCAGGGCCCTTCGGGAGCCGTGAGACCTGTTGACTGGCAATACTTCCCATTATCACAGTCTGTACACTCATCTAATAAAAGATAAAAGTTGTTGTCCAGTTCATTTATGGCACACAAATGCAGTTCAGGCACTCGTTACGAATGAAAATGTTATCTAAAAATAAAGTGACAGACATGCACAATTGCACAAGTCTGACGCCATTAGTAGCCTCTAGTGGTCAAGCATGACCATCATTAGTAGCCTCTAGTGGTCAAGCATGACCATCATTAGTAGCCTCTAGTGGTCATGCATGACCATCATTAGTAGCCTCTAGTGGTCAAGCATGACCATCATTAGTAGCCTCTAGTGGTCAAGCATGACCATCATTAGTAGCCTCTAGTGGTCAAGCATGACCATCATTAGTAGCCTCTAGTGGTCAAGCATGACCATCATTAGTAGCCTCTAGTGGTCAAGCATGACCATCATTAGTAGCCTCTAGTGGTCATGCATGACCATCATTAGTAGCCCCTAGTGGTCATGCATGACCATCATTAGTAGCCTCTAGTGGTCAAGCATGACCATCATTAGTAGCCTCTAGTGGTCAAGCATGACCATCATTAGTAGCCTCTAGTGGTCAAGCATGACCATCATTAGTAGCCTCTAGTGGTCATGCATGACCATCATTAGTAGCCTCTAGTGGTCAAGCATGACCATCATTAGTAGCCTCCAGTGGTCAAGCATGACCATCATTAGTAGCCTCTAGTGGTCAAGCATGACCATCATTAGTAGCCTCTAGTGGTCAAGCATGACCATCATTAGTAGCCTCTAGTGGTCAAGCATGACCATCATTAGTAGCCTCTAGTGGTCATGCATGACCATCATTAGTAGCCTCTAGTGGTCAAGCATGACCATCATTAGTAGCCTCTAGTGGTCATGCATGACCATCATTAGTAGCCTCCAGTGGTCATGCATGACCATCATTAGTAGCCTCTAGTGGTCAAGCATGACCATCATTAGTAGCCTCTAGTGGTCAAGCATGACCATCATTAGTAGCCTCTAGTGGTCAAGCATGACCATCATTAGTAGCCTCTAGTGGTCAAGCATGACCATCATTAGTAGCCTCTAGTGGTCATGCATGACCATCATTAGTAGCCTCAAGTGGTCATGCATGTTATGTTATATTTCGGGTTTTACGCCTGCATCAGCACCATTTTGGGCTATATCGCCGGTGGGCAGTTTACCTAACAACACCTTTCCTGGGCAGGCTCCAACGGTTAACCAGTACTTGGGTGCACCAACCTCCGTAAGAAACTGCCAACTTTTTCATATAAATGAGACACGGTCTGAGCGGGGCTCGAACCCGTGACCATCAGTGATGATAGGTTACAGTGGTATACAAGTCAGCGACCTTAACCACTCGACCACGGGGGCGGACCTGTGGTCATGCATGACATCATTAGTAGCCTTTAGTGGTCAAGTATGACCATCATTAGTAGCCTCTAGTGGTCAAGCATGACCATCATTAGTAGCCTCTAGTGGTCAAGCATGACCATCATTAGTAGCCTCTAGTGGTCAAGCATGACCATCATTAGTAGCTTCCTAAATGAGTTTATAGCAAATATGTAATTGTTGATGGAAAGGTGACTGCTTAGTCTCAACTAAAACAGGCGATTTTGTATATACAATGTACAGTGCAATTTCGTTTTTCTGAACAGTTACATACTATTTTTATTAAGTATTTTTGCAATTAAGAATCACACGAAGTTGTCAGTCAGGAAGTAGTACAATTCTATTAACATTGTTCAACTATATGGCAGACCAATTGAATTTATAACATTCCAAAGCTGGTCAATGCATTGATATCTCTCATAAACTGACTGTACATCAGGTCAATGCATTGATATCTCTCATAAACTGATTGTACATCAGGTCAATGCATTGATATATCTCATAAACTGACTGTACACCAGGCTAATGCATTGATATATCTCATAAACTGACTGTACATCAGGTCAATGCATTGATATATCTCATAAACTGACTGTACATTCAGTCAATGCATTGATATATCTCATAAACTGACTGTACATCAGGTCAATGCATTGATATATCTCATAAACTGACTGTACATTCAGTCAATGCATTGATATATCTCATAAACTGACTGTACATCAGGTCAATGCATTGATATATCTCATAAACTGACTGTACATTCAGTCAATGCATTGATATATCTCATAAACTGACTGTACATCAGGTCAATGCATTGATATATCTCATAAACTGACTGTACATTCAGTCAATGCATTGATATATCTCATAAACTGACTGTACATCAGGTCAATGCATTGATATATCTCATAAACTGACTGTACATTCAGTCAATGCATTGATATATCTCATAAACTGACTGTACATCAGGTCAATGCATTGATATATCTCATAAACTGACTGTACATTCAGTCAATGCATTGATATATCTCATAAACTGACTGTACATCAGGTCAATGCATTGATATTGCTCATAAATGACTGTACATCAGGTCAATGCATTGATATTGCTCATAAACTGACTGTACATCAGGCTAATGCATTGATATCTCTCATAAACTGACTGTACATCAGGTTAATGCATTGATATCTCTCATAAACTGACTGTACATCGGGTCAATGCATTGATATCTCTCATAAACTGACTGTACATCAGGTCAATGCATTGATATATCTCATAAACTGACTGCACATCAGGTCAATGCATTGATATATCTCATAAACTGACTGTACATCAGGTCAATGCATTGATATATCTCATAAACTGACTGTACATCAGGTCAATGCATTGATATCTCTCGTAAACTGACATCAGGCTAATGAATTAATATTATAAATAGCAAATAGCGGTACTTACTGGCAGCCTCATATCCAGTGCTGTCGCCGTATGTCCCTGCCATACAAGGGTTGGAGATCTTGGCACCCGTACCAATTGGGCAATAATAACCGATAGGGCAAATCACTGGATCTATAATCCCAGTATCATTGCTACCTGTGGATATCTCAAACGGATCACAGTAATATCTAGATGGGCATTGCAGACATGCATACTGTCCATTCAGTCCCTGGTAGTCCCCAAGCGCACACATGATGGGCACTGCTGTACCTGTTTCGCAGTATGTGCCCTTGGGACATAGGTATTCAACCGGGTCTTCAACAGACTGTCCTCCGGGACAGTAATACCCTGCCAGACAGGATCCGCTCACAGCGGTTAAACCTGGCGACACACAGTAATAACCTGTAATAGAAAATCATCTATTAAATATGCATTGCTCTCCAAATCACTGTCTAAGAATGTTGTTATCATGTAAGTAGACTCATTATAAAACCATTATTATCCAAGTTTCAAATAAACACAGACGGATCTGTAGTCCAGTGGTTACACGTTGGACTGGTAATCCAGGGATTGCAGGTTTGATCCCCCGTCTGACCCTAATAAAATTAACAGTCTTTCAGATGGGACGTTAAACCGTGGTCTCATGTCGGTGCTGTACACTGTGCACGTAAAAGAACCAGAGGAGACTCTGGAATGGGTCTCTGTCCATATCATTGCACTGTCCTCCAAACATCTAAAATGACTAATCTCTTCAGGAGGTGTCGCTCATATGGGCAATCGGTAGCAACGATAAATAAACGTAAAACACGCACAATTCAGGTGCGAAAGGCCCGGAGTTTGAGTCCCCACTGGAGCCGTTACGATTGTGCCCTTAGGCAAATTCCACATGCCTCTTCTCTCTCCCTCGTGGTGATGGAATCCATCAGGAATGAGGTCTCCAGAGTGATTATACAAGTTGTAAGTTTCGCAATCGAGCTAAGATCAATTTGTATTAACATACACCTGGGACAGACAAACAAAAATGCTAAACCTATATTGTGCATAAAGCTATTCTATTATAATTAAAAGAAGGCATATAGTATATGTATATTATTAAGTTATTTTTTATTTTATTATAAAATCAAGGGCAGTAACTCTGGTCGGATCGGCGGGGAAATAACACGCAATGGTGATATGTTTTTTAATTTACGTTATATGGCATTACAGTTAATTGGTGATGCTGAAAATATTAAAATTTTAATGAATTGAAGGGAATTTTAATCAATCCAAGGACAATAACTCTGGTTTTACTATTGCAATTTAGGTCAGACTTGCAGGACAACAACGGACAATGGTGATGTCATTTTATTTTAAGTTTGATGCAGAGGTTACTTAGTTAAGGGCCATAGCAAGTTATGCATACACCTGCATATTATTGGTGATACATATTGTTATTTTGAGTTTCATGAAATTCTATAAAGCTGTTACTTATTAAGGCAAATTGATTTATGATTTACAATTATGGCCTTCCGAAAGCTAACTGGCTAACTTCCTCACATGAAAGAATCTGACACCTGGGGGATTTGAACCTACAGTGTGAGCAGCAAGTGATTTGAAGTCAATGACCATAACCACTTGAGGGGACTGAGGCCCCAATTGTTCGCTCTTGAATGATGTGAAATATGATTGAATGAGGTGTCTTGTAATGCACGTACCTGCAGTACAGTTCTGGCAGTCAGACTCCTGCGTTAGACCCAAGGAGTTAGAATATGTTCCCGCTGGACACACGGTTGGCGAGTCAGAGCCTGCTGGGCAGTAGTTACCCACGGTACAGATAGTGGCACTAGGATTAGGCTCCACGTCTCCACCAGGACAGTAGTATCCGGTATCACAATCAGCTGAAATATGTAAGAAAAATGTAGCGCTGTCAGATAACAATCAACCGTACAGCTATGTATGAACACATTTCTGATAACAAAGTATGGAGATGAGAGTTCATAGGTCACAGCATGGACTCGGTATACAGTTCAGTAGAGCTGGGAACCAAACAGACAACAATAAAACAGTACAGAGATGACAGTTCATGTGTGTCACGGTATTGTTCTGGTATACATACAGTTCAGTAGAGCCCAGAACCAAGCAAGTGAACAACAAAAATATCTGGTATACAGTCTAGTGGTGTCCCATAACAAATCCCACAACAATATCTGGTATACAGTCTAGTGGAGCCCCATAACAAATCCCACAACAATATCTGGTATACAGTCTAGTGGAGCCCCATAACAAATCCAACAACAATATCTGGTATACAGTCTAGTGGAGCCCCATAACAAATCCAACAACAATATCTGGTATACAGTCTAGTGGAGTCCCATAACAAATCCAACAACAATATCTGGTATATAGTCTAGTGGAGTCCCATAACAAATCCCACAACACAGTCTAGTGGTGTCCCATAACAAATCCAACAACAATATCTGGTATACAGTCTAGTGGAGCCCCATAACAAATCCAACAACAATATCTGGTATACAGTCTAGTGGTGTCCCATATCAAATCCCACAGCAATATCTGGTATACAGTCTAGTGGTGTCCCATAACAAATCCAACAACAATATCTGGTATACAGTCTAGTGGTGTCCCATAACAAATCCAACAACAATATCTGGTATACAGTCTAGTGGTGTCCCATAACAAATCCAACAACAATATCTGGTACACAGTCTAGTGGAGCCCCATAACAAATCCAACAACAATATCTGGTATACAGTCTAGTGGTGTCCCATAACAAATCCAACAACAATATCTGGTATACAGTCTAGTGGTGTCCCATAACAAATCCAACAACAATATCTGGTATACAGTCTAGTGGTGTCCCATAACAAATCCAACAACAATATCTGGTATACAGTCTAGTGGAGTCCTATAACAAATCCAACAACAATATCTGGTATACAGTCTAGTGGTGTCCCATAACAAATCCAACAACAATATCTGGTATACAGTCTAGTGGTGTCCCATAACAAATCCAACAACAATATCTGGTATACAGTCTAGTGGAGCCCCATAACAAATCCAACAACAATATCTGGTATACAGTCTAGTGGAGTCCCATAACAAATCCCACAACACAGTCTAGTGGTGTCCCATAACAAATCCAACAACAATATCTGGTATACAGTCTAGTGGAGCCCCATAACAAATCCAACAACAATATCTGGTATACAGTCTAGTGGTGTCCCATAACAAATCCAACAACAATATCTGGTATACAGTCTAGTGGTGTCCCATAACAAATCCAACAACAATATCTGGTATACAGTCTAGTGGAGCCCCATAACAAATCCAACAATAATATCTGGTATACAGTCTAGTGGAGCCCCATAACAAATCCAACAACAATATCTGGTATACAGTCTAGTGGAGCCCCATAACAAATAACATAATTTGATACAAACCTGTTGGAGAAGTCAGTTCATATGTCTCGCAGTACTTGCCCGGTGTACATTCCTGAGGGGCACCAGACCCAACCGGACAATAGCTCCCTGGTTGGCAGCGTCCACCTGTGAAATTCTGCTCTGTACACATACACAAATCCACACTGGAATAGTTGCCTGAATTCAAGAGCAAAGGGTAAATGGATTTTATGAAGATGTATCTTAACAAGCTCATCGAATATTGGGTATGTCTACTTAGACGAGTGGCAAGACAAACGTGAGTGAAGCATAAATCAAACAGATGCTCCGAATACTGGAACATACACATGATAATAACTTCAACACAAATTTATAAAGATATACAGTCAAACCAGCCTTAAGCAGCCAGCCATGGGAATCACAGAATGTGGCTGCTTAGCACAGGTGGCTGCTTAATAGAGGTCAACTGTATAATACAATATGTTGGGAATCTGGAAACTGGCTGCTTAATACAGGTTGGCTGCTTAATTGAGGTTACCACTAACACAGGTTTAACTGTATTTCATTCACATATTTAAATTAACAACATAAGTTTTCTTTTGTTCTAATCCCTCTCAGTCTACTGCTGTTAAAATTATATGTAAAATGTTCATTTCTTGATTACATGTACAAATACTGAAATAAATAATGTTTAAACCAAACAACATAATTGGGAATCTGGAAAGTGGCTGCTTAATGCAGGTTAGCTGCTTAATAGAGGTGACAACTAACACTGTATTCCTGTAAAATAAACACTGTATTTGAGTGTCCTATTTCCTATGCCAGTAATAAAAATAAGTGATGTCCGCACATTAATTGCTGAATTTGCATTGTTTGGTTACAGAGAATTGGAGCTATGAAGAGGATCTAATGAAAAAATACAAACCTAGTCAAAATATGATTATAATAAGTTTGGAAGTCGTGATAGCGCAGTGGATGCGTGGTCGTTTCAGGTGCGAAAGGTCCGGAGTTCGAGCCCCGCTGTAGTCGTTACGATTGTGCCCTTAGGCAAGGCATTTAAATCCCACGTTGCCTCTTCTCTCTCCCTCGTGGCGATGGATTCCATCAGGAATGAGGTCTCGAGAGTGATTAATATAAGTTGAAAGAACTTGTTTCGCAATCGAGATAAAATAAATTTGTATAAACTGAAATAAGATTATATATTTTTCAACAATTTTCAAAGTGCATTAAAAAGGTATTGCAAAATGTGTGTAATACCGATAGTGTAACGAATCTAATGAGAGACAACTCTAATCTTCTATTACCTCCCTTAGGAGATAAAGTCTGATTTATTCCAAAATGTGAATAGGTCCTTTTAGTTAGAATCCTTTGTTTTTACTGTTGTTCCCTAACCAGATGTTGCGGTATGATAATTGTGATTTTATAAAAATTGTGTTAATTAACTGATGTCATTGTTTTACAAATAAGTACCCATTGCATATACTGTCCGATTAGTGCAGTGATTAGCGCGCTCGCTTCTCACCAATGCGACCCGGGTTCGATCCTCGGACAGGGAAGTATGTGAGATGGTACGATGGTCGCCAGATCGGACAGGTGGGTTTTCTCCGGGTACTCCGGTTTCCTCCCACATGAATGACCACATTTACGCTTTCATCTGAGCCAACGAGAGTGATTAATATAAGTTGTTAAAACTTGCTTCTTAATCGTTGTGGGATAAATAAAGTATATATAATATACTGTAGGAGATATGTCGAGATAAAGTAATTTAATAATCATGTAAAGCGATAGTGGAATAAAATTGCTAGCATGTTGTGCAAAGGAAACAACGATAAAAACAGGAAAACACTTGATAGGACATATTTACCCTTAGGGAGTATTCAGGGGCAGTAACTGACTGATGTCTCTCATTGTATCGTAGCAACCACAGGGATTCGGCATGTTTGGGGGTACTAGTATATATATTTAGGTACAGGGATTCTACTCTGTGGGATGTCAGATTTCGCATGTATACTTTGAAATGAGCATTCTGATTGGATTATTAGAATGTAACTAGATTTGTTTGTTTTATGAAGAATAATCATAATCCAATCAGAACGCTCGTTTCAACGCGAACTGCGCCGCTTGAGAACTTTTCAAAACAAATTGAAAAATTCTACGAAATCTCTTTTTGACGTACATTTTTGCCGAATAAACCTACACATTAGTGGAAACACATTTTATTGATAATGTTATTCACAGTTAAAACTCTCCCGTCGAAGATTTTTTTTTGTTGCTGACAGAACCCGTGTCCTAGTATGGAAATGTGACCTGCTATGGCCAATGTCTGTGGCAATTGTTTGCAAAGTATACATGCACGCAGCTTAAAGTTGTGTTTTATTTGAAGAACAATATAAAGACTCGGGATAGGCGTTATATTTGGACAGATTTGTACAAAATTGTTTCAGATAGGGCCATTTTACTGATCGATGCGAAATCTGACATCCCACAGAGTAGAATCCCTGTACTTAAATATATATACTAGTACCCCCAAACATGCCGAATCCCTGTGGTAGCAACCATTTTAGAAATTGTGGCAATCAGTTTGAACAGGAATATATCTTTAACAAGATTGTTCAAGAAAACAAATGGCTCTAATTTACAGCAAATTGTATTTATCTCACTTATTTTAGTATGTTTGGTGAGCGGTAAACTATCATAGTAACTTGTATGGAAAAGATTAGTCAAAGATGTCAACCTGAAATTTATCTGACTAGAATAGCTCTATGAATACACTGTACAACTTTAAAGACACACCACCTATATGGGGGATGATTTTCCGCACATTTGTAATTTGTGGAATTTCATCAAATTTGGCACAGACTAAGACTGACTACTGCGCACTAATGGCTCTATATTATTTATTTCGCTACACTTTACAGCTACATGCCATTTTTGAAAATTGGTCTTACGTCAAAATTATATCTCCGAAAAAAGTGGTGCGTTATTAATGTGGTTCACTGTAGTCAAGCTACACACAGAGGCAATTGTTACTTACCAACGGCTGTAGGAACTTGGGATGAAGTGGTGTGTTATTAATGTGGTTCACTGTAGTCAAGCTACACACAGAGGCAATTGTTACTTACCAACGGCTGTAGGAACTTGGGATGAAGTGGTGTGTTATTAATGTGGTTCACTGTAGTCAAGCTACACACAGACGCAATTGTTACTTACCAACGGTTGTAGGAACTTAGGATGAAGTGGTGCGTTATTAATGTGGTTCACTGTAGTCAAGCTACACACAGACGCAATTGTTACTTACCAACGGCTGTAGGAACTGGGGATGAAGACCCACCAGTGCAATAATAGCCCTGAGCGCACATCTGAGTTGTACTATCCAGGGCTGTACCCAGGCAGTAATAACCAGGATCGCAGATGATGCAGGCAGTTTCGTTGTTTGAGTTAGAGTCTGGATTATAGGTCCCTGTCGGACATGGATACTGCTCATGGAACTCTGTTCCCTCCGGACAGTAGTATCCAGCGGCACAGCTGAATTGACTGTAGTCTGTAGTGCCCGAGATACAGTAGAAACCACCAGGACAGGCATCGCAAACGTCTTGACCTTGAACACAATAGATGAAACAATAGATGACACAATAGATGAAACAATAGATGACACAATAGAGGTCACAATAGATATACAATAGAGGTCACAATAGATGACACAACAGAGGTCACAATAGATGACACAACAGAGGTCACAATAGATGAAACAATAGAGGACACAATAGAGGACACAATAGATGACACAATAGAGGACACAATATGTGACACAATAGAGGTCACAATAGATGACACAATAGAGGTCACAATAGATGATGCAATAGAGGACACAATAGATGATGCAATATATGACACAATAGATGATGCAATAGAGGATGCAATAGATGAAACAATAGATGACACAATAGATGACACAATAGAGGTCACAATAGATAGACAATAGAGGACACAATAGATGAAACAATAGATGACACAATAGATGAAACAATAGAGGACACAATAGATGAAACAATAGAGGACACGATAGATGACACAATAGAGGTCACAATAGATGACACAATAGAGGTCACAATAGATGACACAATAGAGGTCACAATAGATGATGCAATAGAGGACACAATAGATGATGCAATATATGACACAATAGATGATGCAATAGAGGATGCAATAGATGACACAATATATGAAACAATAGATGACACAATAGAGGTCACAATAGATAGACAATAGAGGACACAATAGATGAAACAATAGAGGACACAATAGATGAAACAATAGAGGACACAATAGATGACACAATAGAGGTCACAATAGATGACACAATAGAGGTCATGATAGAGGTCACAATAGATAGACAATAGAGGACGCACTAGATGAAACAATAGATGACACAATAGATGCCACAATAGAGGACACAATGGATGACACAGTAGAGGACACAATAGAGGACACAATAGATGAAACAATAGATGACACAATAGACAAGAGGACATAGTAGAGAACACAATAGATGACACAATAGATAGACAATAAAGGAAACAATAGATAGACAATAGAGGACACAGTAGAGGACACAATAGATATACAATAGAGGACACAATATATGACACAATAGAGGACACAATATATGACACAATAGAGGACACAATAGATGATAAATAGATGATGCAATAGAGGACACAGTAGAGGACACAATAGAGGTCACAATAGATGACACAGTAGATGACACACTTGATTCTGTCTATGAATTCTCCTTTACTTCTACTATTTGTACATACCTGGGTGGGCAGGAAATGGTAACATACCTGGGTGGGCAGGAAATGGTAACATACCTGGGTGGGCAGGAAATGGTAACATACCTGGGTGGGCAGGAAATGGTAACATACCTGGGTGGGTAGGAAATGGTAACATACCTGGGTGGGCAGGAAATGGTAACATACCTGGATGGGCAGGAAATGGGAACATACCTGGGTGGGCAGGAAATGGTAACATACCTGGGTGGGCAGGAAATGGTAACATACCTGGGTGGGCAGGAAATGGTAACATACCTGGGTGGGCAGGAAATGGGAACATACCTGGGTGGGTAGGAAATGGTAACATACCTGGGTGGGCAGGAAATGGGAACATACCTGGGTGGGCAGGAAATGGTAACATACCTGTATTGATGGTAGTATAGCCAAGTAACTGTGTGGGTTGGTGGGTGGGGCATCGTATCTGTGTGGTTGGTATATAACAAAGTAACTGCTTTTGGTGAGGCATAGTAACTTACCAGTGTCATTAGGGTACAGTAGTGTACCTGTGTGGATGAGGCATAGCAATGTACTGTGTTGATGAGGCATATTCGCACACCATTGTGGGTGGGTATAGCAAGCAAGGTACAGCGAGGGCTTGGGTACAAAGTACCAGTTTGAGTGGGGAACAGTACCCGTATGGGTGGGGTATAGCAAGATAACCATATTTGTAGGGTATAGCAAGGTACCCGTGTGGGTGGTGTATCGAAAGGTACCCATGTGGGTGGGGTATAGCAAGGTACCTGTGTGGGTGGGGTATAGCAAGGTACCCGTGTGGGTGGG
The DNA here is from genome assembly GCA_014843695.1 of Archivesica marissinica. Taxonomy (NCBI): domain Eukaryota; kingdom Metazoa; phylum Mollusca; class Bivalvia; order Venerida; family Vesicomyidae; genus Archivesica; species Archivesica marissinica. The sequence goes on from CM026399.1 coordinate 60,672,105, forward strand.
GTATAGCAAGATAACCATATTTGTAGGGAATAGCAAGTACCCGTGTGGGTGGGGTATAGCAAGGTACCCATGTGGGTGGGGTATAGCAAGGTACCCATGTTGGTTGGGTATAGCAAGTCCCATTGGGTGGGATAGCAAGTACAGCGAGGGCTTGGGTATAAAGTACCAGTTTGAGTGGGGAACAGTACCCGTATGGGTGGGGTATAGCAAGATAACCATATTTGTAGGGTATAGCAAGGTACCCGGGGGTGGGGTATAGCAAGGTACCCATGTGGGTGGGGTATAGCAAGGTACCCATGTGGGTGGGGTATAGCAAGGTACCCTGTGGGTGGGGTATAGCAAGGTACCTGTGTGGGTGGGGTATAGCAAGGTACCCGTGTGGGTGGGTTATAGCAAGGTACCCATGTGTGGGGTATAGCAAGGTACCCATGTGGGTGGGATAGCAAGGTACCGTGTGGGTGGGGTATAGCAAGGTACCCATGTGGGTGGGGTATAGCAAGGTACCCATGTGGGTGGGGTATAGCAAGGTACCCATGTGGTGGGGTATAGCAAGGTACCCATGTTGGTGGGGTATAGCAGGTACCCATGTGGGTGGGGTATAGCAAGGTACCCGTGTGGGTGGGGTATAGCAAGGTACCCGTGTGGGTGGGGTATAGCAAGGTACCCGTGTGGGTGGGGTATAGCAAGGTACCCGTGTGGGTGGGGTATAGCAAGGTACCTGTGTGGGTGGGGTATAGCAAGGTACCCATGTGGGTGGGGTATAGCAAGGTACCTGTGTGGGTGGGGTATAGCAAGGTACCTGTGTGGGTGGGGTATAGCAAGGTACCTGTGTGGGTGGGGTATAGCAAGGTACGCATGTGTGTGGGGTATAGCAAGGTACCCATGTGGGTGGGGTATAGCAAGGTACCTGTGTGGGTGGGGTATAGCAAGGTACCTGTGTGGGTGGGGTATAGCAAGGTACCTGTGTGGGTGGGGTATAGCAAGGTACGCATGTGGGTGGGGTATAGCAAGGTACCCGTGTGGGTGGGGTATAGCAAGGTACCCATGTGGGTGAAGGCTGCCAACATACCTGTGTTAATTGCATACGTTCCTGCAGGACAGACGGTCGGCAATGAAGAATTAATTGGACAGAAGCTGCCCTCTGGACATTCACCGCCATCACCGCTGTGTGATCCACTGGTAGCTGGAGTGCTTGTATCTACTCCTTGTGTACAGTAATGTCCTGCCGAACACAACCCATCGGGAGCAGGACTCCCGGGAGTCACACAATAATTACCGCCTGCAATAATAATATACCGTTAATTTCCATTTCCTAGTACATATAGATAATTTACTCACATAAATATATACAAAGTTACAAACCTTGCAGTAATTTCTATTATAATTTCCATGCCAATAGTAATGCAACTAGAACAATGGCAGAGAAAAGTAGTAGCTGTACTCATGGACACGCACTTGCAGCTTTTTATCTAAAGAAGTTTACGTGTAAACATGTAGATGTTGGCCTATAAAGAATTAAGTAGATGTGTTTAATGCTTAACCCTTTCCTTCATAGAGATTTAGGTTAATATACTATTATATCTCCATACAAATGAAAATGACAGCCATTTAGCTATCATGCAGTGGATAAGTAGTCGTCATATCTATCCCACCTTCATAGAGATTTAGGTTAATATACTATTATATCTCCATACAAACGACAGCCATTTAGCTATCATGCAGTGGATAAGTAGTCGCCATATCTATCCCACCTCCATAGATATTACTGGGACTACATGAGATTCTAGCCTTTATTATGAACATTGGTTTGGCTAATACCTTGTCAATGTATGTGGTATTGGTAATGGCATCAAGAGGTTCTTCTATGAGGGAAAGGGTTAAGACCATATACACGTATATACAAATCAGTGTTGCACAAAACCAATTGCCTGGGACAAGTGAAGTGTGGTTGGACAACTCGCATTGTCCAAATATTTAGTCCCAGACAAGTACCCTTTTTTATACCTGTATAATGAAACCCCTCCACCTCCGGACTGGAGGAGAAGTTTGATGTGGAGGGGTTTTTGGTTTAGAGGGTTTTTTGGTTTAGATGGGTTTTTCGGTTTAGATGGGGTTTTCGGTTTAGATGGGTTTTTCGGTTTAGATATGGTTTTTGGTTTAGATGGGTTTTTCGGTTTAGATGGGTTTTTCGGTTTAGATGGGGTTTTCGGTTTAGATGGGTTTTTCGGTTTAGATGGGGTTTTCGGTTTGGATGGGGTTTTCGGTTTAGAGGTTTTTGGTTTTGGATGGGTTTTTTGTTTAGAGAGGTTTTCAGTTTGGAGGGGTTTTCGGTTTAGAGGGGTTTTCGGTTTAAAGGTGATTCGGCTAGGAGGGGGTTTCGGTTTAGAGGTGTTTTATGGGAGTGTGTGGGGGTTGATGAAGTTTTGAAAAAATTTAACAATTTCAGGTACAACAAGAAATTACACTATTTGTAAAGATATATACACTCGTATAGCCAATTCCATGGCCAGGTACAAATGCTAATGACAGCCAGACTAGCAAAGGTTTCCTGCTGGCAAGCCCGGTCAGGCAAGTGCTTTGAAAATCATACTTTTTGATAATATCAATAGTTTAATGTTTACGGAACCGCCGGTTCCAATGACTGTCAAATATCATAACTAATCAAATCAGATGATATGTGACCTGCTTGACTAATCCTTGTTAATTGCCCCTATTGTTTGATAATCCCAAAGGCATACATTAATCCCAGACAAATGTTTTCCCTGAGGCACTAAATTGTCAATACATTTCAAATAGCCGCCGTGATTTAATACCATCATCTGACTGGTACACTAATAAACGCATAGTTTTACAGAGATTGACTGGTACACTAATAAACGCATAGTTTTATAGAGATTGACTGGTACACTAATAAACGCATAGTTTTACAGAGATTGACTGGTACACTAATAAACGCATAGTTTTACAGAGATTGACTGGTACACTAATAAATGCATAGTTTTACAGAGATTGACTGGTACACTAATAAACGCATAGTTTTACAGAGATTGACTGGTACACTAATAAATGCATAGTTTTACAGAGATTGACTGGTACACTAATAAACGCATAGTTTTACAGAGATTGACTGGTACACTAATAAACGCATAGTTTTACAGAGATTGACTGGTACACTAATAAACGCATAGTTTTACAGAGATTGACTGGTACACTAATAAACGCATAGTTTTACAGAGATTGACTGGTACACTAATAAATGCATAGTTTTACAGAGATTGACTGGTACACTAATAAACGCATAGTTTTACAGAGATTGACTGGTACACTAATAAATGCATAGTTTTACAGAGATTGACTGGTACACTAATAAACGCATAGTTTTACAGAGATTGACTGGTACACTAATAAACGCATAGTTTTACAGAGATTGACGGGTACACTAATAAACGCATAGTTTTACAGAGATTGACTGGTACACTAATAAATGCATAGTTTTACAGAGATTGACTGGTACACTAATAAACGCATAGTTTTACAGAGATTGACTGGTACACTAATAAATGCATAGTTTTACAGAGATTGACTGGTACACTAATAAACGCATAGTTTTACAGAGATTGACTGGTACACTAATAAACGCATAGTTTTACAGAGATTATTATTGTGGATTAGATTATAATCTATAAGGGAAGTAACTGCTATGGTGCTTCTTAAACTAACAATAGTTGCGTGTCTAAAAATAGATATGGGATATCCGTGTTTTTATTTCTAGAAAATTGATTTTACTACAGTGCGTCCATATGAGCACAGAGAACATATATTTTTATCGAGAGCTTTCAAAAATACTTTACTATGCTAAAAATGGCAGACTGGAGAAAACACCGTAAAGTGAAACCCCTCTAAACCGAACGGCCCCAGGACCAGAGGTAACGTTCGGCTTGGAGGGGTATTCATAGTAGGGTAGATTTCTCCTAAATTAACAATTCAACTCTGTAATTAGTATTGCGAGACATGTTAATAGTTTGGCAGTTAGTAAAGAACTGATTCATTTTAAGTGTACGATATAATATTCTGAAAATAAAATAGTTGAAAGTTGTACTTTTAAAAGAATAGTTCCATATTTGATGAAGACAAGTTGCTATTCGGCTTACAGGGGTAAATTACACATGAAAATGCACAAATGTTTATAAAAATATGTTCGGTATTCGGAAAAGAGGGGTTCCTGTTTACAGAGGTTTTTTTTACAATGAACAAAGGGAAAAATTCAAGACCAAGAAATTTGTTGGGTTTGGAGGGAATTCCAGATTAGTGGGGTTCCCCACTATAATAATAATAATTAAACCTCTTTATAACTCCTTTTTATTCTCGCAACAACACGGCCGGTTATGTAAACAATAATAATACTAATATGTCGACTGATTAGGCCAGGTAATTGAACTGTGAATTAATCATATTAATATATCCTCCAGTTGCACACATTATTTACCTGTACAATCAGTACAATCGGACTCGGCCGCTAGTCCTGTTGTAGCCCCATATGTACCAGCTGGACACAGCTGAACGCTGGCTCCGGTTCCCGTGGGACAATAGTTACCCTGAAATACAATTGAACTGGTAAACTCAAAGCTTTAAATATAACACAACCGGACATTGCAATCCATAAAGAATTCTAAAATGATTGCTGAACTGGTCAATATTATATCAACTGAACCGATCAATATAATCCTGAAAGATAACTGAACCAGTCAATATAATCCTGAAAGATAACTGAACCAGTCAATATAATCCTGAAAGATAAGTGAACTGGTCAATATAATCCTGAAAGATAAGTGAACCGGTCAATATAATCCTGAAAGATAACTGAACCGGTCAATATAATCCTGAAAGATAACTGAACTGGTCAATATAATCTTGAAATATAACTGAACAGGTCAATATAATCCAGATAGGTTACTGAACAGGTCAATATAATCTTGAAATATAACTGAACAGGTCAATATAATCCAGATAGGTTACTGAACAGGTCAATATAATCCAGAGAGATAATTGAACTGGTCTGAATTATTGTAAATGTAACTCTTCAAGATAACTGAATTCTGGTAAATGTAACTCTTAGTAAATGTCATATTTCAATTATTTGTGTTAAAAGATGAAAACACACAATGTAAATACAACGTAAATACAACGTAAATACAACGTAAATAGGTAAATACAACGTAAATACAACATAAATACAACATAAATACAACATAAATACAACATAAATACAACATAAATACAACATAAATACAACATAAATACAATCTCCAACTGAAGAGAGAGCAGGAGAATGCAAGTGTTATATATAATTTAAGTTTTTATAGATAATAAAAAATCAGTATATTATTATGATTTTACCTGTGGACAACTATCGGCTCTATCTCTGTTCACACAATAAAAGCCAGCTGGGCATGTGATACATGCAGACGCCCCTGTAGTGTTCATGTATGTGCCGCTTGCACAAGGGGTTGGAGCAACGGATCCCAATTCACAGTAATAGCCTACGGGGCAGATGTCTCCAGTGATACTGTCTGTTGGGGCTGTGGTATTAGAAGCTAGTGTGCAGAAGTAACCCGCAGAACATTGTCCGGACGGTGCAGTTAATCCCGGCGTGTCACAGTAGTAACCTGAACAGCAAATAAAATATACTCGTATATACATGTACATACATGTTCAGTCAATTATTAGTATATGTAGAGTATGTGTAGAGTATGTGCAGAGTATGTGTAAGGTATGTGTAGGTATGTGTAGGGTACGTGTAGGTATGCGTAGAGTACATGTACAGTATGTGTAGAGTATGCGTAGAGTATGCATAGAGTATGTGTAGAGTATGCATAGAGTATGCATAGAGTATGTGTAGAGTATGTGTAGAGTATGTGTAGAGTATGTGTAGAGTATGTGTAGAGTATGTGTAGGGTATGTGTAGAGTATGTGTAGAGTATGTGTAGGGTATGTGTAGGTATGTGTAGGGTACGTGTAGGTATGCGTAGAGTATGCGTAGAGTACATGTACAGTATGTGTAGAGTATGCGTAGAGTATGTGTAGAGTATGCATAGAGTATGCATAGAGTATGTGTAGAGTATGTGTAGAGTATGTGTAGAGTATGTGTAGGGTACATGTAGAATATGTGTAGAGTATGTGTAAGGTATGTGTAGAGTATGTGTAGAGTATGCATAGAGTATGCGTAGAGTATGTGTAGAGTATGTGTAAGGTATGTGTAGAGTATGTGTAGAGTATGCATAGAGTATGCGTAGAGTATGTGTAGAGTATGTGTAGGGTACGTGTAGGGTACGTGTAGAGTATGCGTAGAGTATGTGTAGAGTATGTGTAGGGTATGTGTAGGGTACGTGTATAGTATGCGTAGAGTATGCGTAGAGTATGCGTAGAGTATGTGTAGAGTATGTGTAGAGTATGCATAGAGTATGCGTAGATTATGTGTAGAATATGTGTAGGGTACGTGTAGTGTACGTGTAGAGTATGTGTAGAGTATGTGTAGGGTATGTGTAGAGTATGTGTAGAGTACATGTAGAGTATGTGTAGAGTATGTGTAGAGTATGTGTAGAGTATGTGTAGAGTATGTGTAGAGTATGCGTAGAGTATGCGTAGAGTATGTGTAGAGTATGTGTAGAGTATGTGTAGAGTATGTGTAGAGTATGTATAGGGTATGTAGAGTATGTGCATAGTATGTGTATAGTATGTGTAGGGTATGTAGAGTATGTGTAGAGTATGTGCAGAGTATGCGTAGAGTATGCGTAGAGTATGTGTAGAGTATGTGCAGAGTATGCATAGAGTATGTGTAGAGTATGTGTAGAGTATGTGTAGAGTATACTTAGACTATATGGGCTGATCTAAAATATACAAATATGCTCAGTTGAGACTTTGTACCTGTTGTGCATGGCGTACAGTCTGCTTCGTCCTCTATTCCGGTTGTGGTAAGGAATGTTCCTGCTGGACAGTTATATGGTGTTGCCGTGCCGTTGGGACAGTAATGTCCCGCTGTACACTCGTCTCCATACAACTCACCGATAGGGTTTGGTTTCTCTGCAGTTCCAGAACAGTAATGACCTGAACACAAAAACAATTACAATTAAAAATGCAGTCTGAAGGGTTGTATTATATTCCTCTGCTCCGCATGAATGCCTGAGAATGCGCGTGTGTGTTTTACGTTTATTTATCGTCGCTACCGGTTGCCCAATGCCCATATGAGCGATGCCACCTGAAGAGATTAATCATTTTAGAATTTTGGCGTATAGTGCATAATACAGACAGAGACACATTCCAGAGTCTCCTCTTGTTCTTTTACGTGCACAGTGTAAAGCACCGTCACGAGACCTCGGTTTAACGTCCCATCTGAAAGACTGTTAATTTTATTAGGGTCAGACGGGAGATCGAACCTGCGAACCCAGGATTACCAGTCCAGCGTGTTGCCACTGGGCTACAGATTAGTCTGTATCAGGTAGTGTGACTTGTATTGAATTCTATGTATCCAGTCTGTAAATAACTTTATTTTAAAATTTAATTTTAAACCATTACAATTATGTTTTGATATGTGTTTAAAACAATTAAGTGTGTTATAGGTGGATTACGGCCGGATATTGATATGTGTTATGCTTCATATACTATGACATAAATGTAGAGTGGTGGAACCTATGCTTGCCGTATTCCTATGCTCGGCGTATTTTCCATTTACATCCGTATTTAAAATATTTATATTTATATATTGTGCAATTGTGACGTGACTGGTCCAGCAGACGAATATAAACAAACAAATCATTGGGAGAATATGTCCACCGAAACTTATCCGAATTTAAAAAATCTACACCTAACCTGAAAAATAGTTTCTATACCATTTCTGATTAAGACCACTAAGTGTTTTTATTCCATGATGAACTATATCAAAAAGGTGATATTCAACAAGTTATGGTGGGCATAGGTACGCTGAAGTCTTCAGTTCCCCATATAAATGGGTGCCGACCCAACACAGTTGCGATAACTTTATTGAGCAGCAAGGTCACATGATGAAAGCTAAAACTGTCAACAAGAGTTTTTTGAAAGTTGTTTTCATGACATAACATTTTATACTGGTCATTATATGTGGGATTTACGCCGAGCATAGGTTCCACCACTATACATATTGATACACTATGATGAACTATATTGTCTTGTCTATATTGTATGCTATTTGCTGTGTATTTCTGTCCCGAGAATGCACTGGCATAGCTTCCCGTAGGCACTGTAGGTACATGCCGATGCATTTCCTTCAAATATTGAAAATGCGAAATATGCAACAAAAAAATGTAAGGAGGTGTAATATGATGTGCATCGAACCAATCATATGAAACTAGGTCGGTATTTCACTAGGTCGGTATTTCACTAGGTCGGTATTTCACTAGATCGGTATTTCACTAGGAAATACCAGGTCGGTATTTCACTAGGTCGATATTTCACTAGGTCGGTATTTCACTAGGTCGGTATTATATTACGTATTTATTGATAAAACAAGATATTCACCACTGTAAACATTTGTTCCTAGTTTCTCGTAAAAACATGCCTTAAAATGCCTCAGAATCTTGGAATGCAGCTGCGCAGATAAAGACCTTCACAATGTTTCAGGGGAAAATACCCCAGACTCCCTGTCTAAGTGGTTATTGTTGTTGTTGTTTGTTCGGTTTTACGCCTTCATCAGCATCATTTTGAGCAATATCGCCGACGGGCAGTTTACCTAACAACACCTTTCCTGGGCAGGCTCCAGTGGTTAACCAGTACTTGGTGCACCTACCTCCGTAAGAAACTACCAACTTTTTCATGTAAAGCATGGCTCGAACCCGTCGCACATCAGTGATGATAGGTTAAAGTGGTATACAAGTCAGCGACCGTAACCACTCGACCACGGAGGCGCAATTGGTCTAAGTGGTGCCCACACATATAACGAGGCTAAGCTATGCCTCTGGATAGGACAGTGATGTTGCAACCATGACCTTGAACTGATATGGTTCAGATGAGAGTTTTGCATGTTATTTTGATGTCTTGAACATTTGACCCATGTTTCATGAAAATTATTCAAGGGGTTTGAGAGATAGGAAGCTAACACACAATGTTATAACTTATGGCTACATTGACATACATTTTCATAAATGGGTACATAGAGGGCTACCTCATTGCTGTAGCTGATCAGTGGTCCAGTTGTTAACACGCTGGACTTGTAATCCAGGGGTTGCTGGTTCGATCCACAACTCTACTATGCTAAAAATGACTTGCATTTCAGATGAGACTTTAAAACTAGGTTTTACACCGAGCTAGTGTTCGTGCTTTACACCGTGCATGTAAAAGAACAAGAGGAGATTCTGGAATGGGTCTCTGTCTGTATCATTGCACTATCTTCCAAAATCTAAAATGACTAATGTCATCAGGAGGCGTCGATCATATGGGCAACAGGTAACGTAAAACACACACACGCAAACATACCACCTTGTTCTCCCTTTTGTTCTGTTAGCAGCATTTGTAATCATATACAAGCTAAACCTAGACTGTTGGTCTACCTAGATATGACTGTTGGTCTACCCTACACTGTTGGTCTACCTAGATATGACTGTTGGTCTACCCTACACTGTTGGTCTACCTAGATATGACTGTTGGTCTACCCTACACTGTTGGTCTACCTAGACATGACTGTTGGTCTACCCTACACTGTTGGTCTACCTAGATATGACTGTTGGTCTACCCTACACTGTTGGTCTACCTAGATATGACTGTTGGTCTACCTAGATATGACTGTTGGTCTACCCTACACTGTTGGTCTACCTAGATATGACTGTTGGTCTACCCTACACTGTTGGTCTACCTAGATATGACTGTTGGTCTACCCTACACTGTTGGTCTGCCAAGATAAGACTGTTGGTCTACCCTACACTGTTGGTCTACCCTACACTGTTGGTCTACCCTACACTGTTGGTCTACCTAGATATGATTGTTGGTCTACCCTACACTGTTGGTCTACCCTACACTGTTGGTCTACCCTACACTGTTGGTCTACCTAGATATGACTGTTGGTCTACACTACACTGTTGGTCTACCCTACACTGTTGGTATACCCTACACTGTTGGTCTACCCTACACTGTTGGTCTACCTAGATATGACTGTTGGTCTACCCTACACTGTTGGTCTACCCTACACTGTTGGTCTACCTAGATATGACTGTTGGTCTACCCTACACTGTTGGTCTACCCTACACGGTTGGTCTACCTAGATATGACTGTTGGTCTACCCTACACTGTTGGTCTACCTAGATATGACTGTTGGTCTACACTACACTGTTGGTCTACCCTACACTGTTGGTCTACCTAGATATGACTGTTGGTCTACCCTACACTGTTGGTCTACCTAGATATGACTGTTGGTCTACCCTACACTGTTGGTCTACCCTACACTGTTGGTCTACCCTACACTGTTGGTCTACCCTACACTGTTGGTCTACCTAGATATGACTGTTGGTCTACACTACACTGTTGGTCTACCATACACTGTTGGTCTACCTAGATATGACTGTTGGTCTACACTACACTGTTGGTCTACCCTACACTGTTGGTCTACCTAGATATGACTGTTGGTCTACCCTACACTGTTGGTCTACCCTACACTGTTGGTCTACCTAGATATGACTGTTGGTCTACACTACACTGTTGGTCTACCCTACACTGTTGGTCTACCTAGATATGACTGTTGGTCTACCCTACACTGTTGGTCTACCTAGATATGACTGTTGGTCTACACTACACTGTTGGTCTACCCTACACTGTTGGTCTACCTAGATAAGACTGTATGTCTGTGAAAGAGTTAGTGCCTAGCTGTAGCCGCTACGATTGTTTCCTTAGGCAAGGCATTTAAATTCCACATTGTCTCTTCACTCCTTCTCATGGCGATGAATTGCAAGGAGGTCTCGAGAGTGATTAATATAACGCACAAAAAAGCTATTCTAAGTGCATTTCAATCAACAATGACAACAAACATAAAAGAAGAAGCCAGAAGCATTACCAGCCCAACATGTTCCAGATACCGCAGTCAGTCCGGTATTTGCACAATAATAGCCTCCGGTACAATCAGTGCATTCTGTACTGGCTTTAAGTCCGGTGCTCATGCTGAATGTTCCCTTTGGACAACCGTTGCCAGTGATACTGCCCACTTCACAGTATTTACCAGCAGGACAGATGTCACCGGTTGTGCCATCAGTTGGTGTGGAGTTGTAGGCGCCCAATGTACAATAGTAGCCAGCACTACAGGGCGCTGATGGTTCCGTGTTTCCTAAAATACAAGTAAATATATTATTGCACTGTAAAAACAATTCTCTACCAGTTTATACGAGTACTGTAACTGCAATATAGTCGTCATATCGGTCAATGCATGCGGTAGTTACAGACAAGATACCGGTCAATGCATGCGGTAGTTACAGACAAGATACCGGTCAATGCATGCGGTAGTTACAGACAAGATACCGGTCAATGCATGTGGTAGTTACAGACAAGATACTGGTCAATGCATGTGGTAGTTACAGACAAGATACCGGTCAATGCATGCGGTAGTTACAGACAAGATACCAGTCAATGCATGCGGTAGTTACAGACAAGATACTGGTCAATGCATGCGGTAGTTACAGATAAGATACCGGTCAATGCATGCGGTAGTTACAGACAAGATACCGGTCAATGCATGCGGTAGTTACAGACAAGATACCGGTCAATGCATGTGGTAGTTACAGATAAGATACTGGTCAATGCATGTGGTAGTTACAGATAAGATACTGGTCAATGCATGTGGTAGTTACAGACAAGATACTGGTCAATGCATGTGGTAGTTACAGATAAGATACTGGTCAATGCATGTGGTAGTTACAGATAAGATACTGGTCAATGCATGTGGTAGTTATAGATAAGATACTGGTCAATGCATGTGGTAGTTACAGATAAGATACCGGTCAATGTATGCGGTAGTTACAGACAAGATACTGGTCAATGCATGTGGTAGTTACAGATAAGATACTGGTCAATGCATGTGGTAGTTACAGATAAGATACTGGTCAATGCATGTGGTAGTTACAGATAAGATACTGGTCAATGCATGTGGTAGCTATAGATAAGATACTGGTCAATGCATGCAGTAGTTACAGACAAGATACCGGTCAATGCATGCGGTAGTTACAGACAAGATACCGGTCAATGCATGCGGCAGTTACAGACAAGATACCGGTCAATCGGTCAATGCATCTGGCAGTTATAGACGAGATACTGGTCAATACATGTGGCAGTTACAGGCAAGATACTGGTCAATTGGTCAATGCATGCAGCATTTACAGACAAGGTACCAGTTAATTAGTCAATGCATGCGGCAGTTATAGACGAGATACTGGTCAATTGGTCAATGCATGCGGCAGTTATAGACGAGATACTGGTCAATTGGTCAATGCATGCGGTAGTTATAGACTATATACTGGTCAATGCATGTGGCAGTTATAGACGAGATACTGGTCAATTGGTCAATGCATGCGGCAGTTATAGACGAGATACTGGTCAATTGGTCAATGCATGCGGTAGTTATAGACTATATACTGGTCAATGCATGTGGCAGTTATAGACGAGATACTGGTCAATTGGTCAATGCATGCGGCAGTTATAGACGAGATACTGGTCAATTGGTCAATGCATGCGGTAGTTATAGACTATATACTGGTCAATGCATGTGGCAGTTATAGACGAGATACTGGTCAATTGGTCAATGCATGCGGCAGTTATAGACGAGATACTGGTCAATTGGTCAATGCATGCGGTAGTTATAGACTATATACTGGTCAATGCATGTGGCAGTTATAGACGAGATACTGGTCAATTGGTCAATGCATGCGGCAGTTATAGACTAGATACTGGTCAATCTGTCAATGCATCCAGCAGTTATAGACGAGATACTGGTCAATTGGTCAATGCATGCGGCAGTTATAGACGAGATACTGGTCAATTGGTCAATGCATGCAGCAGTTATAGACGAGATACTGGTCAATTGGTCAATGCATGCGGCAGTTATAGACGAGATACTGGTCAATTGGTCAATGCATGCGGTAGTTATAGACTATATACTGGTCAATGCATGTGGCAGTTATAGACGAGATACTGGTCAATTGGTCAATGCATGCGGCAGTTATAGACGAGATACTGGTCAATTGGTCAATGCATGCGGTAGTTATAGACTATATACTGGTCAATGCATGTGGCAGTTATAGACGAGATACTGGTCAATTGGTCAATGCATGCGGCAGTTATAGACGAGATACTGGTCAATTGGTCAATGCATGCGGTAGTTATAGACTATATACTGGTCAATGCATGTGGCAGTTATAGACGAGATACTGGTCAATTGGTCAATGCATGCGGCAGTTATAGACGAGATACTGGTCAATTGGTCAATGCATGCGGTAGTTATAGACTATATACTGGTCAATGCATGTGGCAGTTATAGACGAGATACTGGTCAATTGGTCAATGCATGCGGCAGTTATAGACGAGATACTGGTCAATTGGTCAATGCATGCGGTAGTTATAGACTATATACTGGTCAATGCATGTGGCAGTTATAGACGAGATACTGGTCAATTGGTCAATGCATGCGGTAGTTATAGACTATATACTGGTCAATGCATGCGGCAGTTATAGACTAGATACTGGTCAATTGGTCAATGCATGCAGCAGTTATAGACTAGATACTGGTCAATGCATGCGGCAGTTATAGACGAGATACTGGTCAATTGGTCAATGCATGCGGTAGTAAGAGACTATATACTGGTCAATGCATGCGGCAGTTATATACTAGATACTGGTCAATTGGTCAATGCATGCGGCAGTTATAGATGAAATACTGGTCAATTGGTCAATGCATGCGGTAGTTATAGACTATATACTGGTCAATGCATGCGGCAGTTATAGACTAGATACTGGTCAATTGGTCAATGCATGCGGCAGTTATAGACTAGATACTGGTCAATCTGTCAATGCATCCAGCAATTATAGACTAGATACTGGTCAATTGGTCAATGCATGCGGCAGTTATAGATGAAATACTGGTCAATTGGTCAATGCATGCGGTAGTTATAGACTATATACTGGTCAATGCATGCGGCAGTTATAGACTAGATACTGGTCAATTGGTCAATGCATGCGGCAGTTATAGACTAGATACTGGTCAATCTGTCAATGCATCCAGCAATTATAGACTAGATACTGGTCAATTGGTCAATGCATGCGGCAGTTATAGATGAAATACTGGTCAATTGGTCAATGCATGCGGTAGTTATAGACTATATACTGGTCAATGCATGCGGCAGTTATAGACTAGATACTGGTCAATTGGTCAATGCATGCGGCAGTTATAGACTAGATACTGGTCAATCTGTCAATGCATCCAGCAGTTATAGACGAGATACTGGTCAATTGGTCAATGCATGCGGTAGTAAGAGACTATATACTGGTCAATGCATGCGGCAGTTATATACTAGATACTGGTCAATTGGTCAATGCATGCAGCAGTTATAGACGAGATACTGGTCAATTGGTCAATGCATGCGGTAGTAAGAGACTATATACTGGTCAATGCATGCGGCAGTTATATACTAGATACTGGTCAATTGGTCAATGCATGCGGCAGTTATAGACTATATACTGGTCAATGCATGCAGCAGTTATAGACTAGATACTGGTCAATTGGTCAATGCATGTGGCAGTTATAGACTAGATACTGGTCAATGCATGCGGCAGTTATAGACTAGATACTGGTCAATTGGTCAATGCATGTGGCAGTTATAGACTAGATACTGGTCAATTGGTCAATGCATGCGGCAGTTATAGACGAGATACTGGTCAATTGGTCAATGCATGCGGCAGTTATAGACGAGATACTGGTCAATTGGTCAATGCATGCGGCAGTTATAGACTAGATACTGGTCAATTGGTCAATGCATGCGGCAGTTATAGACGAGATACTGGTCAATTGGTCAATGCATGCAGCAGTTATAGACGAGATACTGGTCAATTGGTCAATGCATGCGGCAGTTATAGACTAGATACTGGTCAATTGGTCAATGCATGCGGCAGTTATAGACGAGATACTGGTCAATTGGTCAATGCATGCGGCAGTTATAGACGAGATACTGGTCAATTGGTCAATGCATGCGGCAGTTATAGACGAGATACTGGTCAATTGGTCAATGCATGCGGCAGTTATAGACTATATACTGGTCAATGCATGCGGCAGTTATAGACGAGATACTGGTCAATTGGTCAATGCATGCGGCAGTTATAGACTAGATACTGGTCAATTGGTCAATGCATGCGGCAGTTATAGACGAGATACTGGTCAATTGGTCAATGCATGCGGCAGTTATAGACTAGATACTGGTCAATTGGTCAATGCATGCGGCAGTTATAGACTAGATACTGGTCAATTGGTCAATGCATGCGGCAGTTATAGACGAGATACTGGTCAATTGGTCAATGCATGCGGCAGTTATAGACTAGATACTGGTCAATTGGTCAATGCATGCGGCAGTTATAGACGAGATACTGGTCAATTGGTCAATGCATGTGGCAGTTATAGACGAGATACTGGTCAATTGGTCAATGCATGCGGCAGTTATAGACTAGATACTGGTCAATTGGTCAATGCATGCGGCAGTTATAGACTAGATACTGGTCAATTGGTCAATGCATGCAGCAGTTATAGACGAGATACTGGTCAATTGGTCAATGCATGCGGTAGTAAGAGACTATATACTGGTCAATTGGTCAATGCATGCGGCAGTTATAGACGAGATACTGGTCAATTGGTCAATGCATGTGGCAGTTATAGACGAGATACTGGTCAATTGGTCAATGCATGCGGCAGTTATAGACGAGATACTGGTCAATTGGTCAATGCATGCGGCAGTTATAGACTATATACTGGTCAATGCATGCGGCAGTTATAGACGAGATACTGGTCAATTGGTCAATGCATGCGGCAGTTATAGACTAGATACTGGTCAATTGGTCAATGCATGCGGCAGTTATAGACGAGATACTGGTCAATTGGTCAATGCATGTGGCAGTTATAGACTAGATACTGGTCAATTGGTCAATGCATGTGGCAGTTATAGACGAGATACTGGTCAATTGGTCAATGCATGCAGCAGTTATAGACGAGATACTGGTCAATTGGTCAATGCATGCGGCAGTTATAGACTAGATACTGGTCAATTGGTCAATGCATGCGGTAGTAAGAGACTATATACTGGTCAATGCATGCGGCAGTTATATACTAGATACTGGTCAATTGGTCAATGCATGCGTCAGTTATAGATGAAATACTGGTCAATTGGTCAATGCATGCGGTAGTTATAGACTATATACTGGTCAATGCATGCGGCAGTTATAGACTAGATACTGGTCAATTGGTCAATGCATGCGGCAGTTATAGACTATATACTGGTCAATGCATGCGGCAGTTATAGACTAGATACTGGTCAATTGGTCAATGCATGCGGCAGTTATAGACTAGATACTGGTCAATCTGTCAATGCATCCAGCAGTTATAGACGAGATACTGGTCAATTGGTCAATGCATGCGGTAGTTATAGACGAGATACTGGTCAATGCATGCGGCAGTTATAGACGAGATACTGGTCAATTGGTCAATGCATCCAGCAGTTATAGACCAGATATAATTGTTTGAGAGTTTGTATACCACAAAAACACTGTTTATGAATAGAAAGTTAATGTTTAAATTATTTCGGACGAATTTGTAGTAGCAATACTATGTACACTAAAAAAAGCATATATTGGCTGTAATTTCGCTTTAATGGTCTTCCTGCAAGTTTAAATAACGATCTAGTCTTTTGCATTGAGGACTGCATTTGAATAAACTCGGTAGATGTTGATGCAAGGAAGCCACATACCAAATTTGGCAACATTTCTACCATTGGTTTAACCCTTTCAACACTAAATACCTCTAAATAGGCTAACACAAAGTGTAGATCCAGATGAGCCAGCTTGTCATCATCTACACTTTTTGCCAGTACTATTACTATTTTTAGAACAGGTCCAAATGTAATTTTCTTACTAATTTATTTGTCTAAAAATATCATGGACCAGTCCATGTCAGTTACTTGGTGCTGAATGGGTTAATATCATGGACCAGTCCATGTCAGTTACTTGGTGCTGAATGGGTTAAGTGAGATTAAATCATTTGTTGAGATGAGATAACAAATTACCTGTTCCTGCACAATACATTCCGGGTTCACATTGCGTACATTGGTCTGAAGATTCCAGTCCTGTCGTATTGTGGTATGTGCCCATGGGACACAGATATTCCATGCTGTGATTGGTACCCAGAGGACAGTAGGAACCAGCTGGACAAATAGTGGGCGACTCAACACCTCGGTAACTTCTGTATAGACCCGAATAGTTTCCAGTTGTCGTAATATTGTCTGCATCCAAATCTGTGTAGTCGCCTGAATGATAAAATACAAGACATTCATCATCTAGTATGTGTCTAAATATTCATCATCTTGTCTGTGTCTAAATATTCATCATATTGTATGTGTCTAAATATTCATCATTTTGTCTTTGTCTAAATATTCATCATTTTGTCTTTGTCTAAATATTCAACATTTTGTCCTTGTCCAAATATTCATCATTTTGTCAATGTCTACATATTCATCATTGTGTATGTGTCTAAATATTCATCAATGTGCCTTCGGCCTCCACACACTTTAACCACACCCAATGTAGTTCATACCCAGATGGAAACTATTAACCTACGATTCAATCCTTAACCATAATATAGAAAGATTTGATATTTCGTTCCTTAACGGCTTATGGAGACACATGTAACGCGATTTTGCTTTTAAGTGAGATAAAAATAACAAGAGTTCAAATACATATACTAAATGTGGAAGTCATGATAGCGCAATGGATGCGCGTTCGCTTCAGGTGAGAAAGGTCCAGAGTTTGAGCCCCGCTGGAGTCGTTACGATTGTGTCTTTAGGCAAGGCTTTTAAATTCCACTTTGCCTTTTCTCTCACCCTCGTGGCGATGGATTCCATCAAGAATGAGGTCTCGAGAGAGATTAATATAAGTTGTAAGAACTTGTTTCGCAATCAAGCTAAAATAAATTTGTATAAATTAAAGGTTAGCCTGGGAACAGGCGTTACTATATTTTCCGTCATTTATATATATTTATTTACCACCTAACTGTTAATTGAGCCGTAGTGAGTTTCTGATAATATTAATGCCTGGGGAATTCCGACGTGTTTCCGTGTAATTATTGATTAATGACGTGATTTGAATCGAAAGCGAGGTACTACATATGTTGATGAAACTGTCTAATTGGCCGGGTTTTTTTTAAGGATTATCGGAACGGTAAAGGATGGCGAATCCTAATTTTACTTACGTCGAATTGATCCTTTACCGCAGAAATGTAATAATTAAAATCTGTCATCTCATCGATATAACGCAGAAAACTTTTGCATCTATATAGAAAATTATGAAAAATTGAAAATGAGGAGCATTTGCGTATTTTCGGGTATGATCGTGTATAACCGCGCCTGTTCGGTGAAAGAATTCTGCTTCTATTTTTAGCGTTCGTATCTTGCAGAGAAGAGTTGTCGTTCTTCACATTAACATTCGCAAAAATGTGGTTGATGATGGCGCTCCACTCGAAAATCAGGTTTCCCCAGGCTGTCGTTGCGACTCCCCAACATACAATATGAGCTTGTATGACACAGATCACTGACTCACCAACATACAATATGAGCTTGTATGACATAGATCACTGACTCACCAACATACAATATGAGCTTGTATGACATAGATCACTGACTCACCAACATACAATATGAGCCTGTATGACACAGATCACTGACTCACCAAAAGCTTTACAAGATGAGCCTGTATGACATAGATCACTGACTCACCAAAAGCTTTACAAGATGAGCCTGTATGACATAGATCACTGACTCACCAAAAGCTTTACAATATGAGCCTGAATGACATAGATCACTGACTCACCAACATACAATATGAGCCTGTATGACACAGACCTCTGACTCACCAAAAGCTTTACAAGATATACCTGTATGACAAAGACCTCTGACTCACCAAAAGCTTTACAAGATAAGCCTGTATGACACAGATCACTGACTCACCAAAAGCTTTGCAATATGAGCCTGTATGACACAGATCACTGACTCACCAAAAGCTTTGCAATATGAGCCTGTGGGACACAGATCACAGTCTCCTTGTCCCCAATGAGGCTGGTAATATCCGGATGGACAACCAGTTTGGTTGTGACTTCCTTCGTAACAGAAGTGTCCTGGACTACAGGCATACAAGGTTGGAGTAGATGTGTCTTGGCCACCAGGACAGTAGTAGCCAATAAGACACGGTCCAGTGGGTGCTGACAAGCCGTAGGATTGACAATAGTAGCCTGCTGTACACTCCAGACAGTCAGCAATACTCTCGCCACCAGTGTGATCTAAACATAGAGAACATTATTCATGATTCAATAGAGAATAAACAAGCTGTAATGGTGTATATGGCCATGTTTCATACAAGATAATAATGCTTCATAGAGAATAACCATACTCCATTAGAGAATAATAATGCTTCATAGAGAATAACCATACTCCATTAGAGAATAATAATGCTTCATAGAGAATAACCATACTCCATTAGAGAATAATAATGCTTCACAGAGAATAACCATACTCCATTAGAGAATAATAATGCTTCATAGAGAATAACCATACTCCATTAGAGAATAATAATGCTTCATAGAGAATAACCATACTCCATTAGAGAATAATAATGCTTCATAGAGAATAACCATACTCCATTAGAGAATAATAATGCTTCATAGAGCATAACCATACTCCATTAGAGAATAATAATGCTTCATAGAGAATAATAATGCTTCACAGAGAATAACCATAATCCATTAGAGAATAATAATGCTTCATAGAGAATAATAATGCTTCACAGAGAATAACCATACTCCATTAGAGAATAATAATGCTTCACAGAGAATAACCATAATCCATTAGAGAATAATAATGCTTCATAGAGAATAATAATGCTTCACAGAGAATAACCATAATCCATTAGAGAATAATAATGCTTCATAGAGAATAATAATGCTTCACAGAGAATAACCATAATCCATTAGAGAATAATAATGTTTCATAGAGAATAACCATACTCCATTAGAGAATAATAATGCTTCATAGAGAATAACCATACTCCATTAGAGAATAATAATGCTTCACAGAGAATAACAATACTCCATTAGAGAATAATAATGCTTCATAGAGAATAACCATACTCCATTAGAGAATAATAATGCTTCATAGAGAATAACCATACTCCATTAGAGAATAATAATGTTTCATAGAGAATAAGGATAGTTTCCTCTCTCAAATCCAGTAAAGCTCAAGCCCACAGCGCTTTTTGGAAAGACTTAGTGATTGTAAGTCCATGACATTAACCAGGACTGGAACTGACGGAATAATATATACTAGTTTAAACAATATTTATTTCTTTGAATATACATAGTCTAGTAGTATACATAATATGTACATACATGTAGGATTGAGGAGAAAGCAACTTGCTTATATGGTTACCGCTTTCCTATATATATAATATATATTGAATGCTTAGTGCAAACATGGTTTTGGTGCATAATGAATGTAGTTACAACAGTTCTGCACTATGCTCACAAATTGTAACATGGTTTTGGTGCATAATGAATGTAGTTACAACAGTTCTGCACTAAGCTCACAAATTGTAACATGGTTTTGGTGCATAATGAATGTAGTTACAACAGTTCTGCACTAAGCTCACAAATTGTAATAGTGATAGTGAACATACCGTTAAAGGTTCCTGGAGCACAGGGTATCTCAGTCGGAGTGCCTGATGTACAGTAGTAGCCCAGACTACACTCAACCGGATTTGGTACAGACTGGCTCACATTGCAGTAATACCCTGCCGTGCAGTTTCCGGTTGGGCTATCTAGGTTGTCAGTCCCGCAATACTCGCCAGCCGGGCACGGTATTGGTGCAGACGATCCCGCGGGACAATAGGTTCCTGAAGTTAGTGGTAAAGCGTATTTACAATTTAACCCCAACCTAAACAAAACACGTCTCTTCACTTTGTATGCTGAATGGATTGATCATGTCCATAACAATTTACAATATTAAAGTAGATTTATATCTAGTCAAACCTGTCCTAAGCAGCCAGCCAAGGGAACCACAAAGTGACTGCTTAGCACAGGTGGCTGCTGAATAGAGGTTGGCTGCTTAATAGAGAGCAAATGTATAATAAAACAACATATTGGGAATCTGGAAACTGGCTGCTTAATACAGGTTGGCTGCTTAATAGAGGGCAAATGAATAGTAAAACAACATATTGGGAGTCTGGCTGCTTAATACAGGTTGGTGTTTAATAGAGGGCAAATGTATAATAAAACAACATATTGGGAATCTGGAAACTGGCTGCTTAATACAAGCTGGCTGTTTAATGGAGGTGACCACTAACACAAGTTTGACTGTAAATAGGTGACCACTAACACAGGTTTGACTGTAGAGGAGACCACTGACATAGGTTTGATTGTAGAGGAGACCACTAACACAGGTTTGACTGTAGAGGTGACCACTAACATAGGTACGAGATATGACCACTAGCACAGGTTTGACCATAGAAATGACCACTAACACAGATTTTACCATAGAGATGACCACTAACACAGGTTTGACTGGATAGTTGACCACTACCACAGGTTTGACTGTAAGAGTTGACCACTACCACAGGTTTGACTGTAAGAGTTGACCACTAACACAGGTTTGACTGGATAGATGACCACTAACACAGGTTTGACTGTAAGAGTTGACCACTAACACAGGTTTGACTGGATAGATGACCACTACCACAGGTTTGACTGTAAGAGTTGACCACTAACACAGGTTTGACTAGATAGATGACCACTACCACAGGTTTGACTGTATATGTGACCACTAACACAGGTTTGACTGTATAGGTGACCACTAACACATGTTTGACTGTATAGGTGACCACTAACACAGGTTTGACTGTATAGGTGACCACTAACGCAGGTTTGACTGTATATGTGACCACTAACACAGGTTTGACTGTATATGTGACCAATAACACAGGTTTGACTGGATAGATGACCACTAACACAGGGTTGACTGGATAGATGACCACTAACACAGGTTTGACTGGATAGATGACCACTAACACAGGTTTGACTGGATAGATGACCACTAACACAGGTTTGACTGGATAGATGACCACTAACACAGGGTTGACTGGATAGATGACCACTAACACAGGTTTGACTGGATAGATGACCACTAACACAGGGTTGACTGGATAGATGACCACTAACACAGGTTTGACTGGATAGATGACCACTAACACAGGGTTGACTGGATAGATGACCACTAACACAGGTTTGACTGGATAGATGACCACTAACACAGGTTTGACTGGATAGATGACCACTAACACAGGTTTGACTGGATAGATGACCACTAACACAGGGTTGACTGGATAGATGACCACTAACACAGGGTTGACTGGATAGATGACCACTAACACAGGTTTGACTGGATAGATGACCACTAACACAGGGTTGACTGGATAGATGACCACTAACACAGGTTTGACTGGATAGATGACCACTAACACAGGGTTGACTGGATAGATGACCACTAACACAGGTTTGACTGGATAGATGACCACTAACACAGGTTTGACTGGATAGATGACCACTAACACAGGTTTGACTGGATAGATGACCACTAACACAGGGTTGACTGGATAGATGACCACTAACACAGGTTTGACTGGATAGATGACCACTAACACAGGGTTGACTGGATAGATGACCACTAACACAGGTTTGACTGGATAGATGACCACTAACACAGGGTTGACTGGATAGATGACCACTAACACATGTTTGACTGTATATGTGACCACTAACACAGGTTTGACTGTAAGAGTTGACCACTAACACAGGTTTGAATGTAGAGATGACCACTAACACAGGGTTGACTGGATAGATGACCACTAACACAGGTTTGACTGGATAGATGACCACTACCACAGGTTTGACTGTAAGAGTTGACCACTAACACAGGTTTGACTGGATATATGACCACTAACACAGGTTTGACTGGATAGATGACCACTAACACAGGTTTGACTGTAGAGGTGACCACTAACACAGGTTTGACTGTAGAGGTGATCACTAACACAGGGTTGACTGGATAGATGACCACTAACACAGGTTTGACTGTAGAGGTGACCACTAACACAGGGTTGACTGGATAGATGACCACTAACACAGGGTTGACTGGATAGATGACCACTAACACAGGTTTGACTGTAAGAGTTGACCACTAACACAGGGTTGACTGGATAGATGACCACTAACACAGGTTTGACTGTAAGAGTTGACCACTACCACAGGTTTGACTGTAAGAGTTGACCACTAACACAGGGTTGACTGGATAGATGACCACTACCACAGGTTTGACTGTAAGAGTTGACCACTAACACAGGTTTGACTGGATAGATGACCACTACCACAGGTTTGACTGTAAGAGTTGACCACTACCACAGGTTTGACTGTAAGAGTTGACCACTAACACAGGGTTGACTGGATAGATGACCACTACCACAGGTTTGACTGTAAGAGTTGACCACTAACACAGGGTTGACTGGATAGATGACCACTAACACAGGTTTGACTGTAGAGGTGACCACTAACACAGGGTTGACTGGATAGATGACCACTAACACAGGGTTGACTGGATAGATGACCACTAACACAGGTTTGACTGTAAGAGTTGACCACTAACACAGGTTTGACTGTAGAGGTGACCACTAACACAGGGTTGACTGGATAGATGACCACTAACACAGGTTTGACTGTAGAGGTGACCACTAACACAGGGTTGACTGGATAGATGACCACTAACACATAGTTGACTGGATAGATGACCACTAACACAGGTTTGACTGGATAGATGACCACTACCACAGGGTTGACTGGATAGATGACCACTAACACAGGGTTGACTGGATAGATGACCACTAACACAGGTTTGACTGGATAGATGACCACTAACACAGGTTTGACTGGATAGATGACCACTAACACATGTTTGACTGGATAGATGACCACTAACACAGGGTTGACTGGATAGATGACCACTAACACAGGTTTGACTGGATAGATGACCACTAACACAGGTTTGACTGGATAGATGACCACTAACACAGGTTTGACTGGATAGATGACCACTAACACAGGTTTGACTGTAAGAGTTGACCACTAACACAGGTTTGACTGGATAGATGACCACTAACACAGGTTTGACTGGATAGATGACCACTAACACAGGTTTGACTGGATAGATGACCACTAACACAGGTTTGACTGGATAGATGACCACTAACACAGGTTTGACTGGATAGATGACCACTAACACAGGTTTGACTGGATAGATGACCACTAACACAGGTTTGACTGGATAGATGACCACTAACACAGGTTTGACTGGATAGATGACCACTAACACAGGTTTGACTGGATAGATGACCACTAACACAGGTTTGACTGGATAGATGACCACTAACACAGGTTTGACTGGATAGATGACCACTAACACAGGGTTGAATGTAGAGATGACCACTAACACAGGTTTGAATGTAGAGATGACCACTAACACAGGTTTGACTAGATAGATGACCACTAACACAGGTTTGACTGGATAGATGACCACTAACACAGGTTTGACTGGATAGATGACCACTAACACAGGTTTGACTGGATAGATGACCACTAACACAGGTTTGACTGGATAGATGACCACTAACACAGGTTTGACTGTATATGTGACCACTAACACAGGTTTGACTGGATAGATGACCACTAACACAGGTTTGACTGGATAGATGACCACTAACACAGGTTTGACTGGATAGATGACCACTAACACAGGTTTGACTGGATAGATGACCACTAACACAGGTTTGACTGGATAGATGACCACTAACACAGGGTTGAATGTAGAGATGACCACTAACACAGGTTTGAATGTAGAGATGACCACTAACACAGGGTTGACTGGATAGATGACCACTAACATAGGGTTAACTGTAGGTTTGACTGTAGAGTTGACCACTTACACAGGTTTGACTGTAAATTAATCAACATTATCTTATCCAAAGATTAAAACTGACCTGCAACACACGGCCCTCCAGTGAAGTTTGTCAGGTATGTAGGACACGACATGTTGATCGTGAAGCTCACAGCAGATGAGTCATACTCGATAGGAGAAGAACTGAATGCTCCGCCAGCACAGTACCAACCCGCATCACAATCACCGACAGGTTCCGATAGACCATCCAGGTCACAGTACTTTCCAGCTGAAGAAAATAATTCATATCGTTTAAAATTTGCACCTACAGTGACCGTCAAGACATTAATAGTGGCAGAAGAGCCTAGTTGGCCCTTATAGCAAATATTACCTCATCGACAGCCATGCACACCTGTACAAGCCCGACAGTTATACATACCTGTACAAGCCTGACAGTCATACATACATACCTGTACAAGCCTGACAGTCATACATACATACATACCTGTACAAGCCTGACAGTCATACATACCTGTACAAGACCGACAGTCATACATACCTGTACAAGCCTGACAGTCATACATACCTGTAAAAGACCGACAGTCAGACATACATGTACAAGACCGACAGTCATATATACCTGTACAAGACCGACAGTCATACATACCTGTACAAGACCGACAGTCATACATACCTGTACAAGACCGACAGTCAGACATACCTGTACAAGACCGACAGTCATACATACATGTACAAGACCGACAGTCATATATACCTGTACAAGACCGACAGTCATACATACCTGTACAAGCCTGACAGTCATACATACCTGTACAAGCCTGACAGTCATACATACCTGTACAAGCCTGACAGTCATACATACCTGTACAAGCCCGACAGTCATACATACCTGTACATGCCTGACAGTCATACATACCTGTACATGCCTGACAGTCATACATACCTGTACAAGCCTGACAGTCATACATACCTGTACAAGCCTGACAGTCATACATACCTGTACAAGCCTGACAGTCATACATACCTGTACAGGCCTGACAGTCATACATACCTGTACAAGCCTGACAGTCATACATACCTGTACAGGCCTGACAGTCATACATACCTGTACAAGACCGACAGTCATACATACCTGTACATGCCTGACAGTCATACATACCTGTACAAGCCTGACAGTCATACATATATGTACATGCCTGACAGTCATACATACCTGTACAAGCCTGACAGTCATACATACCTGTACAAGACCGACAGTCATACATACATGTACAAGACCGACAGTCATACATACCTGTACAAGCCTGACAGTCATACATACCTGTACAAGCCTGACAGTCATACATACCTGTACAAGCCTGACAGTAATACATACCTGTACAAGACCGACAGGCATACATACATGTACAAGACCGACAGTCATATATACCTGTACAAGACCGACAGTCATACATACCTGTACAAGCCTGACAGTCATACATACCTGTACACGACTGACAGTCATACATACATGTACAAGACTGACAGTCATACATACATGTACAAGACCGACAGTCATACATACATGTACAAGCCCGACAGTAATACATACATGTACAAGACCGACAGTAATACATACCTGTACAAGACCGACAGTCATACATACCTGTACAAGCCTGACAGTAATACATACTTGTACAAGACCGACAGTCATACATACCTGTACAAGACTGACAGTCATACATACATGTACAAGACTGACAGTCATACATACATGTACAAGACCGACAGTCATACATACATGTACAAGCCTGACAGTAATACATACTTGTACAAGACCGACAGCCATGCATACATGTACAAGACCGACAGTCATACATACCTGTACAAGACCGACAGTAATACATACCTGTACAAGACCGACAGTAATACATACATGTACAAGACTGACAGCCATACATACCTGTACAAGACCGACAGTCATACATACCTGTACAAGCTTGACAGTAATACATACTTGTACAAGACCGACAGCCATGCATACATGTACAAGACCGACAGTAATACATACTTGTACAAGACTGACAGTCATGCATACATGTACAAGACCGACAGTAATACATACTTGTACAAGACCGACAGCCATGCATACATGTACAAGACCGACAGTAATACATACCTGTACAAGACCGACAGTAATACATACATGTACAAGACTGACAGCCATACATACCTGTACAAGACCGACAGTCATACATACCTGTACAAGCCTGACAGTAATACATACTTGTACAAGACTGACAGCCATGCATACATGTACAAGATTGACAGTCATACATACCTGTACAAGACCGACAGTCATATATTTCATCCGTTCCGGTAACGTTGTTGTATGTTCCAGCTGGACACAGATACTGACTTCCAAACTCGGTACTCGCTGGACAATATGAACCTAAAAATATTTCCAAAATTGTAAAATATTGATTACAGACCCAAATCTTAGTAAGACAAAGTGCACCTTTAATAAAAGTGTAAACTGTATTTATTCTACAACGATTGCGAAACAAGCTTTAACTACTTATATTAAATTAATCACTCTCGTTGGCGAGGATGAAAGCGTGTATGTGGTTATTCATGTGGGAAGGAACAGGAGTACCCAGCGAAAACCCACCTGTCCGATCTGGCGACCACAGTACCATCTCACATAATTCCCGGTCCGAGAATCGAACCTGGGTTGCATTGGTGAGAAGCAAGCGCGCTAACCACTGCGCTAATGAAAATAAATGAAATATATAAAAAAAAGAAAATTGGAAGTTATAGCTACACCCTGTACTACACCCAGTATTACACCCAGTACTATACCCAGTATTACACCCTGTACTACACCCAGTATTACACCCTGTACTATACCCAGTATTACACCCTGTACTACACCCTGTACTACACCCAGTATTACACCCTGTACTATACCCAGTATTACACCCTGTACTACACCCAGTATTACACCCAGTATTACACCCAGTATTACACCCAGTATTACACCCTGTACTACACCCATTATTACACCCTGTACTACACCCTGTACTACACCCAGTATTACACCCTGTACTATACCCAGTATTACACCCTGTACTACACCCTGTACTACACCCAGTATTACACCATGTACTACACCCTGTACTACACCCAGTATTACACCCTGTACTATACCCAGTATTACACCCTGTACTACACTCTGTACTACACCCTGTACTACACCCAGTATTACACCCTGTACTATACCCAGTATTACACCCTGTACTACACCCTGTACTACACCCAGTATTACACCCTGTACTACACCCTGTACTATACCCAGTATTACACCCAGTATTACACCCTGTACTATACCCAGTAATACACCCTGTACTACACCCTGTACTATACCCAGTATTACACCCAGTATTATACCCTGTATTACACCCTGTACTACACCCAGTATTACACCCAGTATTATACCCTGTATTACACCCTGTACTACACCCTGTACTATACCCAGTATTACACCCTGTACTACACCCTGTACTACACCCTGTATTACACCCTGTACTATACCCTGTACTATACCCAGTATTACACCCTGTACTACACCCTGTACTACACCCAGTATTACACCCTGTACTACACCATGTACTACACCCTGTACTACACCCAGTATTACACCCTGTACTACACCCAGTATTACACCCAGTATTATACCCAGTATTACACCCTGTACTACACCCTGTACTACACCCAGTATTACACCCAGTATTACACCCAGTATTACACCCTGTACTACACCCAGTATTACACCCTGTATTACACCCAGTATTACACCCATTATTACACCCTGTACTATACCCAGTATTACACCCTGTACTACACCCTGTACTACACCCAGTATTACACCCAGTACTACACCCTGTACTACACCCAGTATTACACCCTGTACTATACCCTGTACTACACCCTGTACTACACCCAGTATTATACCCAGTATTACACCATGTACTATACCCTGTACTACACCCTGTACTACACCCATTATTATACCCAGTATTACACCATGTACTATACCCTGTACTATACCCAGTATTACACCCTGTACTACACCCTGTACTATACCCAGTATTACACCCTGTACTACACCCTGTACTACACCCAGTATTACACCCTGTACTATACCCAGTATTACACCCTGTACTATACCCAGTATTACACCCTGTACTACACCCTGTACTACACCCAGTATTACACCCTGTACTATACCCAGTATTACACCTTGTACTACACCCAGTATTACACCCTGTACTACACCCTGTACTACACCCTGTACTATACCCAGTATTACACCCTGTACTATACCCAGTATTACACCCTGTACTACACCCAGTATTACACCCTGTATTATACCCAGTATTACACCCTGTACTACACCCAGTATTACACCCTGTACTATACCCAGTATTACACCCAGTACTACACCCTGTACTACACCCAGTATTACACCCTGTACTACACCCTGTACTACACCCTGTACTACACCCAGTATTACACCCTGTACTACACCCTGTACTACACCCAGTATTACACCCTGTACTATACCCAGTATTACACCCTGTACTACACCCTGTACTATACCCAGTATTACACCCTGTACTACACCCTGTATTACACCCTGTATTACACCCTGTACTACACCCATTATTACACCCAGTATTATACCCTGTATTACACCCTGTACTACACCCTGTACTATACCCAGTATTACACCCTGTACTACACCCTGTACTACACCCTGTATTACACCCTGTACTATACCCTGTACTATACCCAGTATTACACCCTGTACTACACCCTGTACTACACCCTGTACTACACCCAGTATTACACCCTGTACTACACCATGTACTACACCCTGTACTACACCCAGTATTACACCCTGTACTACACCCAGTATTACACCCTGTACTACACCCTGTACTACACCCAGTATTACACCCAGTATTACACCCAGTATTACACCCTGTACTACACCCAGTATTACACCCTGTATTACACCCAGTATTACACCCAATATTACACCCTGTACTATACCCAGTATTACACCCTGTACTATACCCTGTACTACACCCTGTACTACACCCATTATTACACCCAGTACTACACCCTGTACTACACCCAGTATTACACCCTGTACTACACCCTGTACTACACCCTGTACTACACCCAGTATTATACCCAGTATTACACCATGTACTATACCCTGTACTACACCCTGTACTACACCCAGTATTATACCCAGTATTACACCATGTACTATACCCAGTATTACACCCTGTACTATACCCAGTATTACACCATGTACTACACCCTGTACTACACCCTGTACTACACCCAGTATTACACCATGTACTACACCCTGTACTACACCCTGTACTACACCCTGTACTATACCCAGTATTACACCCTGTACTATACCTTGTACTACACCCAGTATTACACCCTGTACTACACCCTGTACTATACCCAGTATTACACGCTGTACTATACCCAGTATTACACCCTGTACTACACCCTGTACTACACCCAGTATTACACCCTGTACTATACCCAGTATTACACCCTGTACTATACCTTGTACTACACCCAGTATTACACCCTGTACTACACCCAGTATTACACCCTGTACTATACCCAGTATTACACCCTGTACTACACCCAGTATTACACCCTGTACTATACCCAGTATTACACCCAGTATTACACCCTGTACTACACC
Source organism: Archivesica marissinica (assembly GCA_014843695.1). NCBI lineage: Eukaryota > Metazoa > Mollusca > Bivalvia > Venerida > Vesicomyidae > Archivesica > Archivesica marissinica. The sequence continues at coordinate 60,703,185 of CM026399.1, forward strand.
CAGTATTACACCCTGTACTATACCCAATATTACACCCATTATTACACCCTGTACTACACCCAGTATTACACCCTGTACTACACCCAGTATTACACCCTGTACTATACCCAGTATTACACCCTGTACTACACCCAGTATTACACCCTGTACTATACCCAGTATTACACCCAATACTACACCCTGTACTACACCCAGTATTACACCCTGTACTACACCCTGTACTACACCCAGTATTACACCCTGTACTACACCCTGTACTACACCCAGTATTACACCCTGTACTATACCCAGTATTACACCCTGTACTACACCCTGTACTACACCCAGTATTACACCCTGTACTACACCCAGTATTACACCCTGTACTATATCCAGTATTACACCCTGTACTATACCCAGTATTACACCCTGTATTACACCCTGTACTATACCCAGTATTACACCCTGTACTATACCCAGTATTACACCCTGTACTATACCCAGTATTACACCCTGTACTACACCCTGTACTACACCCAGTATTACACCCTGTACTATACCCAGTATTACACCCTGTACTATACCCAGTATTACACCCTGTACTATACCCAGTATTACACCCTGTACTACACCCTGTACTACACCCTGTATTACACCCTGTACTATACCCAGTATTACACCCTGTACTACACCCTGTACTACACCCTGTACTACACCCAGTATTACACCCTGTACTACACCATGTACTACACCCTGTACTACACCCAGTATTACACCCTGTACTACACCCAGTATTACACCCTGTACTACACCCTGTACTACACCCTGTACTACACCCTGTATTACACCCAGTATTACACCCAGTATTACACCCTGTACTACACCCAGTATTACACCCTGTATTACACCCAGTATTACACCCAGTATTACACCCAGTATTACACCCAGTATTACACCCAGTATTACACCCAATATTACACCCTGTACTATACCCAGTATTACACCCTGTACTATACCCTGTACTACACCCTGTACTACACCCATTATTACACCCAGTACTACACCCTGTACTACACCCAGTATTACACCCTGTACTATACCCTGTACTACACCCTGTACTACACCCTGTACTACACCCAGTATTATACCCAGTATTACACCATGTACTATACCCTGTACTACACCCTGTACTACACCCAGTATTATACCCAGTATTACACCATGTACTATACCCAGTATTACACCCTGTACTATACCCAGTATTACACCATGTACTACACCCTGTACTACACCCTGTACTACACCCAGTATTACACCCTGTACTATACCTTGTACTACACCCAGTATTACACCCTGTACTACACCCTGTACTACACCCTGTACTATACCCAGTATTACACGCTGTACTATACCCAGTATTACACCCTGTACTACACCCTGTACTACACCCAGTATTACACCCTGTACTATACCCAGTATTACACCCTGTACTATACCTTGTACTACACCCAGTATTACACCCTGTACTACACCCAGTATTACACCCTGTACTATACCCAGTATTACACCCTGTACTACACCCAGTATTACACCCTGTACTATACCCAGTATTACACCCAGTATTACACCCTGTACTACACCCAGTATTACACCCTGTACTATACCCAATATTACACCCAGTATTACACCCTGTACTACACCCAGTATTACACCCTGTACTACACCCAGTATTACACCCTGTACTATACCCAGTATTACACCCTGTACTACACCCAGTATTACACCCTGTACTATACCCAGTATTACACCCAATACTACACCCTGTACTACACCCAGTATTACACCCTGTACTACACCCTGTACTACACCCAGTATTACACCCTGTACTACACCCTGTACTACACCCAGTATTACACCCTGTACTATACCCAGTATTACACCCTGTACTACACCCTGTACTACACCCAGTATTACACCCTGTACTACACCCAGTATTACACCCTGTACTATACCCAGTATTACACCCTGTACTATACCCAGTATTACACCCTGTATTACACCCTGTACTATACCCAGTATTACACCCTGTACTATACCCAGTATTACACCCTGTACTATACCCTGTACTACACCCTGTACTACACCCAGTATTACACCCTGTACTATACCCAGTATTACACCCTGTACTATACCCAGTATTACACCCTGTACTATACCCAGTATTACACCCTGTACTATACCCTGTACTACACCCAGTATTACACCCTGTACTACACCTTGTACTACACCCAGTATTACACCCTGTACTTCACCCAGTATTACACCCTGTACTATACCCAGTATTACACCCTGTACTACACCCAGTATTACACCCTGTACTATACCCAGTATTACACCCAATACTACACCCTGTACTACACCCAGTATTACACCCTGTACTACACCCTGTACTACACCCAGTATTACACCCTGTACTACACCCTGTACTACACCCAGTATTACACCCTGTACTATACCCAGTATTACACCCTGTACTATACCCAGTATTACACCCTGTACTATACCCAGTATTACACCCTGTACTACACCCAGTATTACACCCTGTACTATACCCAGTATTACACCCTGTACTACACCCTGTACTATACCCAGTATTACACCCTGTACTATACCCAGTATTACACCCAGTATTACACCCTGTACTATACCCAGTATTACACCCTGTACTACACCCTGTACTATACCCAGTATTACACCCTGTACTATACCCAGTATTACACCCTGTACTACACCCTGTACTATACCCAGTATTACACCCTGTATTATACCCAGTATTACACCCTGTACTACACCCTGTAATCTCCGCAATTATTGATTGCACAATGTGGTGTGGTATTTGAGACTAAGTAGAAATGGTGTCACATGTGTTTTATGTTTATTTATCGTCACTACCTGTTTCCTAAAATGACTATTCAGGAGGCGTCGCTCATATGGGCAACCGGTAGCGACAATAAATAAAAGTAAAACACACACACACATTGCAACATGGAACAACACTAGCAGCACAGCTATGTCGTACACTATGAAATATCTGTTATATAAACCACTACTTTTGGATACATGCAACATGGAACAACACTAGCAGCACAGCTATGTCGTACACTATGAACTATCTGTTATATAAACCACTACTTTTGGATACATGCAACATGGAACAACACTAGCAGCACAGCTATGTCATACACTATGAAATATCTGTTATATAAACCACTACTTTTGGATACACGCAACATGGAACAACACTAGCAGCACAGCTATGTCGTACACTATGAAATATCTGTTATATAAACCACTACCTTTGGATACACGCAACATGGAACAACACTAGCAGCACAGCTATGTCGTACACTATGAAATATCTGTTATATAAACCACTACCTTTGGATACACAGCAACACTTTTGGACAATTATGGAAGTCGTGATAGTGCAGTGGTAGCACGTTCGCTTCAGGTACGAAAGGCCCGAGTTTGCGCCCGGCTGTAGCCATTACAATTGTGCCCTTAGGCAAGCCATTAAATTCCACATTGCCTCTTCTCTCCCTCATGGCGATGAATTCCATCAGGAATGAGGTCTCGAGAGCAATTAATCTAACGTTGTAAAAACGATGCAAGACATGTTTATTTATAGACCAGTTTATTGGATGAAAAGCTGTTTTATTTTTTTATTTTATTTTAATAAAAAAAACAAAAAACAAAAAAAACAAAGCTGTTTTAACCAAGATAGCAACAGTTTCAGTAAATATTCTCCTAAATACAAAATATGTATTTTTTTGTGAAAATGCATTGATGTTCGATTAATTTTCTGCTTGAATTAATTTCGCATCATATGAAAATATTCAGAATGCAATTCAGGCTACTGGTTCATTAGAGACACTGACATTTATTAAAATCAAAACAACTTCATTTTATCATAACATGCCAAAATGAAAACTATCCATGAAGTATGTTTGTTCACATTTTATATATTATATTTCGGGTTTTACGCCTGCATCAGCACCATTTTGGGCTATATCGCCGGCGGGCAGTTTACCTAACAACACATTTCCTGGGCAGGCTCCAGCTGTTAACAAGTACTTGGGTGCACCAACCTCAGTAAGAAACTGCCAACCTTTTCATATAAATGAGACATGGTCTGAGCTGGGCTCGAACTCGTGACCATCAGTCATGATAGGTTACAGTGGTATACAAGTCAGCAACCTTAACCACTCGACCACGGAGGCAGACTTGTTCACATTTTATATTTACCTTTTGGACATGGGGTGCTTGCGTAGTTGTTGGAATTAGCTGGGCAGTAGTATCCGGATTGGCATGGCTTACACACGGCCAACCGCATTTCATCTCCGTATGTGCCAGCAGGGCACGGTACTGGAGAGATGCTACCTACTGGGCAGTAGTTGCCGATAGGGCATGGTCCTGAAATCAAGCAGATTTAACAATTAAACATCTGGAATTGAGGTCATAAAACTTTACTCAGAATCTCAATCTCATGCTCAAGCTGCCTGATTGGACAAACTTAGTGTAACAGACGGAACTGTAGTCCAGTGGTTAACACGCTGGACTGGTAATCCAGGGATCGCAGGTTCGATCCCCCCGTCTGACTTTAATAAAATTAACAGTCTTTCAGATGGGACTTTAAACCGAGGTCTCGTGTCGGTGAATTACACCGTGCACGCAAAAGAACCAGAGGAGACTCTGGAATGGGTCTCTGTCTGTATCATTGCACTATCCTCCACAAATCTAAAATGACTAATCTCTTCAGGAGGCGTCGCTCATATGGGCAACCGGTAGCGACGATAAATAAACGTAAAACATAAAACTCACACTCCACACTTGAACTCGAGCTGGAGATCTCAGTTTAGGTTAATAACCCTGAAGGCAGTTTATTATGTGACATCTAAAGAATATCATAGAAAAGAAATCATGTATCATTATTGACTCATACTTTCATCTTCATATGTTTGACATTTATTCTCATATGTTTGACATTTATTCTCATATATTTGACATTTATTCTCATATGTTTTACATTTATTCTCATATATTTTACATTTATTCTCATATATTTTACATTTATTCTCATATATTTTACATTTATTCTCATATATTTTACATTTATTCTCATATATTTTACATTTATTCTCATATATTTTACATTTATTCTCATATGTTTTACATTTATTCTCATATATTCTCATATATTTTACATTTATTCTCATATATTTTACATTTATTTTCAATGTTTTACTTTTATTTTCAATGTTTTACTTTTATTTTCAATGTTTTATATTCAGCAAATTTCATATTTCAAGCATACCTCCTGTTCCGGTGTTGTTGTTTTCTGGGGCAGATGTGTCCACACCCAATTCGCAGTAGTATCCACTGGAACAAGTGTCTGTTGGTACGGACAGCCCGGGAGTCGCGCAGTAACTTCCACCTTCACACTGCTGGCATTCACTCTCTTGTTCGAGCATAGTGACGTCATTAAATGTACCGACTGGGCATGAGGTGTAGTTATATCCGTTGGCACCTGTGCAGTAGGCGCCATTTGGGCACGGGTCCATGCGATCTTTGTTGACGCAGTAATACTTTGGTAGGCATACGTCGCACAAAGATGCTCCGGTAATGTTCATATATGTTCCTAAAATGTATTGAATTATTTTATTTTATAATTATATTCCAATATTCCATTCAATGTTAAACACATTATGGGAACCTAGATAACAGAAATCTTACCGCATACTCCAGGCTATAAGTCGACACATGGAATGTATGTTGTGTTAAGAATGTTTCCATCAGCACATGGAATGTATGTTGTGTTAAGTAATGTACTGTCTGCACATGGAATAGGTGTTATGTTAAGTAACTTACTGTCTGCACATGGAATGTATGTTGTGTTAAGTAATGTACTGTCTGCACATAGAATAGGTGTTATGTTAAGTAACGTACTGTCTGCACATGGAATGTATGTTGTGTTAAGTAACTTACTGTCGGCACATGGAATGGGTGTTGTGTTAAGTAACTTACTGTCTGCACATGGAATGTGTGTTATGTTAAGTAACTTACTGTCTGCACATGGAATGGGTGTTGTGTTATGTAACTTACTGTCTGCACATGGAATGGGTGTTGTGTTAAGAATGTTTCCATCAGCACATGGAATGTATGTTGTGTTAAGTAACTTACTGTCTGCACATGGAATGGGTGTTGTGTTAAGTAACTCAACGTCTGCACATGGAATGGGTGTTGTTATGTGTCTTACCATATGCACATGGAATGGGTGTTGTGTTAAGTAACTTACTGTCTGCACATGGAATGTATGTTGTGTTAAGTAACTTACTGTCGGCACATGGAATGGGTGTTGTGTTAAGTAACTTACTGTCTGCACATGGCATGGGTGTTGTGTTAAGTAACTTACTGTCTGTACATGGAATGTGTGTTGTGTTAAGTAACTTACTGTCTGCACATGGAATGGGTGTTGTGTTATGTAACTTACTGTCGGCACATGGAATGGGTGTTGTGTTAAGTAACTTAACGTCTGCACATGGAATGGGTGTTGCTAAGTGTCTTACTGTCTGCACATGGAATGGGTGTTGTTAAGTGTCTTACAGTCAGCACATGGAATGGGTGTTGTTAAGTGTCTTACCGTCAGCACATGGAATGGGTGTTGTTAAGTGTCTTACCATCAGCACATGGAATGGGTGTTGTTAAGTGTCTTACCGTCAGCACGTGGAATGGGTGTTGTTAAGTGTCTTACCATCTGCACATGGAATGGGTGTTGTTAAGTGTCTTACCGTCAGCACATGGAATGGGTGTTGTTAAGTGTCTTACCGTCAGCACATGGAATGGGTGTTGTTAAGTGTCTTACCGTCAGCACATGGAATGGGTGTTGTGCTACCCATAGGACAGTAGTTGCCGACAGGGCAGATATCCCCGGTGATACCATCAGTGGGCGTGCTGGTGTTGGCTTGTGCTGTGCAATAGTATCCGGCTGCACAATCACCTGTTAAATGATACAGATAGATGAAATATAAAACAATAATAAAACTAAACAACACAGCTACTGTTCACCAGATTATTTTCGCACACATCAAATTTTTGCTCTTTTCGACACAAACACACACGCACGCACGCACGCACGCACGCACGCACGCACACACACACACACACACACACGCTTCATGATTTTATATCTAAAGAAAATCAAATTATCAACAGAGGAAATATACCGAGGCACATTTGTTAATTCGCGACAGAAAACAATCACTCGCAATGTTGTGAAGTTTAAATATTTGACTAAAATATTTGACTCACAAATTCATCATTGCTATTCATTTCTTAACATACCGCTGGTTTTAAAATACTGCTGTAAACACAAATTTTCAGAAAGGGATAAAACAGCGCCACCTATGCTTCTTTCAATTGGATCAGCTTTGACCCAGAAGCATAACAATTTGTTGAAAATCGGGAAATTGTAAAATGTCGACATAAATAGTAAGCAATCCACTTATGAAAGATGTTTACCTGAATATCAAGTTTCATGTAGAAATACCCCACCCATTTATCTGAAAGCATGCTCCTAATGTCATTTATACATATTTCTGTTCATTGCAAGTTGGTCAAATGCACGTATGCTATTCGATATTTCTGATCGATATCTAATTATTGACAATATGGCGGCAAAACTCTGATGTAAACAAGTGGTTGCCAATAGAATTTCATCTTAGTGTCTTTGTTATGCTGAAGTGGAGGATTAAATTCAGGTAACTGAATAGTATTTCAGTATTTCGGTTTTTAATAGCTAGTACCACGATATACAGTCAAACCTGTCTTAAGCAGCCAGCCATGGGAGTCACAGAAAGTGGCTGCTTAGCACAGGTGGCTGCTTAATACAGGTCAAATGTATAAGGAAGTAAATATTTGGGAATCTGAAAGATGGCTGCCTAATGCAGGTTGGCTGCTTAATAGAGGTGACCACTAACACAGGTTTGACTGTACCCATAAAGCATCCTAGTGTGCAAACCATCATATATATATAATTACATTGAACACTCAAGTGTGTGTGTTTTACGTTTAATTATCGTCGCTATCGGTTGCCCATATGAGCGACGCCTCCTGAAGAGATTAGTCATTTTAGATTTTTGGAGGATAGTGCATGATACAGAGAGAGACTTGTCATGGTCACAAAACGAACGGCTGAATGTAACATCATATTTAAAAGGAAATGGCGGAATGTAACATCATATTTAAAAGGAAATGGCGGAATGTAGCATCATATTTAAAAGGAAATGGCAGAATGTAGCATCATATTTAAAAGGAAATGGCGGAATGTAGCATCATATTTAAAAGGAAATGGCGGAATGTAACATCATATTTAAAAGGAAATGGCGGAATGTAGCATCATATTTAAAAGGAAATGGCGGAATGTAGCATCATATTTAAAAGGAAATGGCGGAATGTAGCATCATATTTAAAAGGAAATGTCAGAATGTAACATCATATTTAAAAGGAAATGGCGGAATGTAGCATCATATTTAAAAGGAAATGGCGGAATGTAGCATCATATTTAAAAGGAAATGGCGGAATGTAGCATCATATTTAAAAGGAAATGTCAGAATGTAACATCATATTTAAAAGGAAATGGCGGAATGTAGCATCATATTTAAAAGGAAATGGCGGAATGTAGCATCATATTTAAAAGGAAATGGCGGAATGTAGCATCATATTTAAAAGGAAATGTCAGAATGTAACATCATATTTAAAAGGAAATGGCGGAATGTAGCATCATATTTAAAAGGAAATGGCGGAATGTAGCATCATATTTAAAAGGAAATGGCGGAATGTAGCATCATATTTAAAAGGAAAATGGCAGAATGTAACATCATATTTAAAAGGAACGGCGGAATGTAACATCATATTATATTGATTTGAAAAGAAAATTCCTGCAATTGTTATCATTGAAAAGAACAAAATCATGCAAGGTCACTCACTATAAAGCTATCATCTGAATAGACGACACATGCAAATACACTATACAACAAAAATAAGTGTACAAAGAATCGGTGGGTTCTATAACTGTTGTTGAAGACCTGTAACATTTCTTCATATGGTCACTTGCCACGAGTGATAATAATAGCTGTCTATATTCATGAGTGAAAAGTTAAATCGATCATTCACATAAGCAAACAAATTTTCTATTTATTTTATGCTGGAGTTTTTATAGAATAACTCATTCAACAGGTAGAATAACTCATTCAACGGGTAGAATAACTCATTCAACAGGTAGAATAACTCATTCAACAGGTAGAATAACTCATTCAACAGATAGAATAACTCATTCAACGGGTAGAATAACTCATTCAACGGGTAGAATAACTCATTCAACAGGTAGAATAACTCATTCAACAGGTAGAATAACTCATTCAACAGGTAGAATAACTCATTCAACGGGTAGAATAACTCATTCAACAGGTAGAATAACTCATTCAACAGATAGAATAACTCATTCAACAGGTAGAATAACTCATTCAACAGGTAGAATAACTCATTCAACAGATAGAATAACTCATTCAACGGGTAGAATAACTCATTCAACAGGTAGAATAACTCATTCAACAGGTAGAATAACTCATTCAACAGATAGAATAACTCATTCAACAGATAGAATAACTCATTCAACAGGTAGAATAACTCATTCAACAGGTAGAATAACTCATTCAACAGATAGAATAACTCATTCAACAGGTAGAATAACTCATTCAACAGATAGAATAACTCATTCAACAGGTAGAATAACTCATTCAACAGGTAGAATAACTCATTCAACGGGTAGAATAACTCATTCAACAGGTAGAATAACTCATTCAACAGATAGAATAACTCATTCAACAGGTAGAATAACTCATTCAACAGGTAGAATAACTCATTCAACGGATAGAATAACTCATTCAACGGGTAGAATAACTCATTCAACAGGTAGAATAACTCATTCAACAGGTAGAATAACTCATTCAACAGATAGAATAACTCATTCAACAGGTAGAATAACTCATTCAACAGGTAGAATAACTCATTCAACAGATAGAATAACTCATTCAACAGGTAGAATAACTCATTCAACAGATAGAATAACTCATTCAACAGGTAGAATAACTCATTCAACAGGTAGAATAACTCATTCAACAGATAGAATAACTCATTCAACAGGTAGAATAACTCATTCAACAGGTAGAATAACTCATTCAACAGGTAGAATAACTCATTCAACAGATAGAATAACTCATTCAACAGGTAGAATAACTCATTCAACAGGTAGAATAACTCATTCAACAGATAGAATAACTCATTCAACAGGTAGAATAACTCATTCAACAGGTAGAATAACTCATTCAACAGGTAGAATAACTCATTCAACAGGTAGAATAACTCATTCAATGGGTAGAATAACTCATTCAACAGATAGAATAACTCATTCAACAGATAGAATAACTCATTCAATGGGTAGAATAACTCATTCAATGGGTAGAATAACTCATTCAATGGGTAGAATAACTCATTTTATTTAACTTCATTGAAACGCATAATCACAATTATGAGAAGAAATTCTATCTGGAGGTGACCATTGTATATTCAGATTTATCACATGTTGCCTCATAGGCCATAATTCAAATTGACACAATGTCAAAAATGCCATTCAATAGTTTCTCCATTGGTTGCAATGCAGTGATATAACGCTAATACTTTAAGTTAGTAGACTGCCACCTGATATACAATTTAGTTTTTTAAGTTAATAGAGGACAGAACGCTTAGTGACATACATGTAGTAATGAAAAGTATAGTACTATCTGTTAGTTAGAATGTTTGTTGCAGACGTGCAATGCAAATAAAATACAGCCAATAGTAAATTATGTTTTTATCTATTTTAACTACAAACAAACATCAAAGTAAGATACAAAAAAATATGCCGATTAAAATCGATTCCACATTATTTACAATCGATTATCGCCGATGTCCATACCGGTGAACTTAGCGATAATTGGTTTATCACTAATTATGAACCATGGGAAAAATAAGATAACTTTCGACATCCAGATGAGCGAACGAGTGAAACCAAGTGTGAATCTTTTCTTCCGGCTATAATGATATAATTAATTAACTAACGAACATCCAAAATAGGGTTGCACAAAATTGGCTGTCCGATTAGCGCAGTGGTTAGCGCACTCGTTTCTCACCAATGCAACCCGGGTTCGATCCTCAGACCGGGAAGTATACAAGATGGTAAGGTGGTCGCCAGATCGGACAGGTGGGTTTTCTCCGGGTACTCCGGTTTCCTCCCACACGAATGACCACATATACGCTTTCATCCATGCCAATGAGAGTGATTAATATAAGTTGTTAAAACTTGCTTCACAATCGTTGCAAAAATAAATAAAGTTTAAACTTTAAACTAAAACTAATTTTTATTTTGACAATATTTCGGTGCACAACATTTATTCAAGCAACATGAAGGGCTGCATGTAGGAGGTTGTACAAGACGTGTGTGCATAGATTCTTACAATCACTGTAAACATCACTCAGGTCGCACGCTTTAAAAAAACAACATTTTTGTGAAAACAACAAGTACCGGCAGTAGTCACCTATATGTCGACCTTTTGGACTGAAAATACAGTATTGACTAATTGCTGAAACACAAACAGAATCAGCTTCATCTAAACAAATAATTGCCCTTGATCTATGTTGGGGTCAACCTTGACATATGGTTGAAGTTTACGTTGACCTATGGTGGGGTATATCATGACCTATGGTGGGGTATATCATGACCTATGGTGGGGTATATCATGACCTATGGTGGCAATCAACCATGACATATGGTGAACTTTGACCTATGGTAGAGGTTCACCTTGAGCAATGGTGGAAGTCAACCTTGACCTATGGTGGTCAACATTGACCTATTATGGAGGTCAACCTTGACCTATGGTGGAGGTCAACCTTAGCCTATGGTGGGGTCAACCGTGACCTATTATGGAGGTCGACATATGGGATAATACAGTACAATAACAACAAGTATGTGACAAAGTGAAATACCAGCAACCTTTCTTCCCTATAAACATTTCTATACAATATTACCACTGTTTCATGAACACAGGTAATAAATTTATAACTTTTGAGTGAAAATAGATTCTAATAAGAAGCATGAAGAGGTGTAAAAATAAGTGCTACAATAACGGCTTCATCTTCAAAAATCGCTCGTAAAAATTGATTGTTTACATTTTCGGTGTATAGCACCGATAACCGAGACCCATGTTTCTACTTCATGGTTTTAAGAAAAATGAAAGAGCAAATGATATTAAAGTTTTTCTGCATCATAAATGTGTTAGTTATTCAGTGAAGTATAGAAGGCTTTATGGGATGATATTCCGTTTATTATGGAAGTCGTGATAGTATGATGGCAACATGTTCGCTTCAGGTGTGAGAGGCTGGAGTTAGTGCCCAGTTGTAGCTGGAACTATTGTGCCCTTATAGCCTTAGTCAATTCCACCGTACATCTGCGAACCATAAACATGCATCTGTGAACCATGAAACATTGTGCAACTGTGAACCATTGTGCATCTGTGAACCATGAAACATTGTGCATCTGTGAACCATGAAACATGGTGCATCTGTGAACCATTAAACATTGTGTACATCTGTGAACCATGAAACATTGTGCATCTGTGAACCATGAAATAGTGTGCATCTGTGAACCATGAAACATTGTGCATCTGTGACCCATGAAACATTGTGCATCTGTGAACCATGAAACATTGTGCATCTGTGAACCATGAAACATTGTTCATCTGTGAACCATGCAACATTGTGCATCTGTGAACCATGAAACATTGTGCATCTGTGAACCATGACACATTGTGCATCTGTGAACCATGACCATTGTGCACCTGTGAACCATGACACACTGTGCATCTGTGAACCATGAAACAGTGTGCATCTGTGAACCATGAAACAGTGTGCATCTGTGACCCATGAAACATTGTGCATCTGTGAACCATGAAACATTGTGCATCTGTGAACCATGAAACATTGTTCATCTGTGAACCATGAAACATTGTGCATCTGTGAACCATGAAACAGTGTGCATCTGTGAACCATGACACATTGTGCATCTGTGAACCATGAACCATTGTGTACCTGTGAACCATGACATACTGTGCATCTGTGAACCATGAAACACTGTGCATCTGTGAACCATGAAACATTGTGCAGCTGTGAACCATGAAACATTGTGCATCTGTGAACCATGAAACATTGTGCATATGTGAACCATGAAACATTGTGCAGCTGTGAACCATGAACCATTGTGCATATGTGAACCATGAAACATTGTGCAGCTGTGAACCATGAAACATTGTGCATCTGTGAACCATGTAACATTGTGCATCTGTGAACCATTGTGCATCTGTGAACCATGAAACATTGTGCAGCTGTGAACCATGAAACATGGTGCAGCTGTGAACCATGACACATTGTGCAGCTGTGAACCATGAAACAGTGTGCAGCTGTAAACCATGAAACATTGTGCAGCTGTGAACCATTGTGCATCTGTGAACCATGAAATAATGTGCATCTGTGAACCATGAAACATTGTGCAGCTGTGAACCATGAACCATTGTGCAGCTGTGAACCATGAAACATTGTGCAGCTGTGAACCATGAAACATTGTGCATCTGTGAACCATGAACCACCATTGTGCATCTGTGAACCATGAAACAGTGTACACCTGTGAACCATTGTGCATCTGTGAACCATGAAACATTGTACATATGTGAACCAGTGTGCATCTGTGAACCATGAAACATTGTGCATCTGTGAACCATGAACCATTGTGCATATGTGAACCATGAAACATTGTGCATATGTGAACCATGAAACATTGTGCATCTGTGAACCATGAACCATTGTGCATATGTGAACCATTAACCATTGTACATATGTGAACCATGAACCATTGTGCATATGTGAACCATTGTGAATATGTGAACCATGAAACATTGTGCATCTGTGAACCATGAACCATTGTGCATATGTGAACCATGAACCATTGTGCATATGTGAACCATGAAACATTGTGCAGCTGTGAACCATCTTAGCAATGCACGCGAGTGGGTGTATGAAACAACAAATTTTGTTCAATTAGTGATTATTACCCACAACTCCTGGTCCTGTAAAAAATGAAATTACAATCTATGACACACTATACATCTATTTCAATTTGTTTGAAATAATGCACTTCAGAAATACTGCATATTGGTTCAATTCCGCAGTCGCTTAATTTTCGTGGATTTCTGAAATGTATCATTTATCATCGTGTTTTAAATATGTGGACGAAGAAATAACGCTACAGGTATTTGTCAATACCGGTAATTTAAATTTCTCCAATTGCTGAACCACGACTTTGCTATGTTTAATAGATTACCTGGAATAAAGCAAAATTAAGAGAAACAAGAATAGCATGTGATATACAATCGTGAAATATGGACTATATTTTTGTTTAAAACAAACAAAATTATAACTTGATCATTTCATAATACATATAATTTCTTTAATCGGATAATTAGACTTTATGTTTACCACGGAGATGAATTTACATAAGCTTTGTATTAAGCTTGTTTTCAAATCCTATTTGTCTTACAATCATTTATAATACTTGTATATGTATATATAGGTAACAGAACAAATAAATAATGTTTAAAGCGACATTACATCGCAAAAAGCAAATAAAATGCATTTTTTTCAATTATAAATGCGTTGCTACTACAAATTCTTCCGAATACATTCGAACACAAACATTGAATCAATAAACAGTGTTTTTGTGATCTACAAACTTTCAAAATTGAAAGTAGGATTTCATATAACGATCATCCATGCTCCTGAATTGACGTTTGTTTGTCATCAGAGTTAACACTAAACGCGAGACAATGTCGTTTAAAGATAATTTAACTAAGACTAGTCAACAAATAAATATGCATAGGCACACATCTGAGATATAATGGTAAATCTGTACCATAAATCGTGTTATTCAGGATACACGAGTTGTATTACGCATGGATGTCAACCCTATTTACATTATTCTGTTATGTCAACAAACCGCGTATACGACGTTTGCTTATTAGTTAAAATACTCAATATTTGAGGCAAATATTTGGAAAACAATTACACGTAATAGGAAAATACATTCTGTAGAAATTTGCGTTTTCACCGATGTAGTGTCGCTTTAAACTAACACGTGATATACAGTACTCAAACTCATAGCACACTATCAAGATGAATAAATAAAACAAGAACTTCAATACACACTGTAGTATAAAATAGAGAGCTGAACATTCATATGTGTAAGTGTGTACTTGTATATGCCTACACATATGTGTTGTACTTGTATATGCCTACACATACATGTGCACACATAGACCCTTTCAGCTGGTACTGTCCCCCTACATACATGTATGGTAAAAAACAATTAAAATGAGATGTGTTTTCACCAATTTGAAAATGCAAGAATTCTCGAATTTTCATCCATTTTTCTATTTAAAAGCTAACGTTGAAAATAAGAAATAAATCTTATGCAATTTCATTAGAATTCCTTGACATATTTCCAGAGCTTTCAGTTACAAATAAGAAAAACACATTTAATGAATTGCTGGCTGCTACAATTATTTGAACTATTTATGGCCTTTATTTTACCCAGCATGCAAAGGAGTTAAATGTTCCTCTTCAATATGAGAGTTGTTCCCCTTGCAGGAATGTGTGTAGAAAAGAGTATCTGCTGAATACAATAGATTAAATGTATCGGAAGTTGTGATAGCACAGTGGTAGCGCGTTCGCTTCAGGTGGAAAATGCCTGGAGTTTGAGCCCAGCTGGAGCCGTTACGATTATGCCCTTAGGCAAGGCATTTAAATTCCATGTTGCCTCTTCTCTCTCCCTTGTGGCGATGGATTCCATCAGGAATGAGGTCGAGAGAGAGATTAATATATGTTAAGATAATATAAGAACTTGCTTCGAAATCGAGCAAAAATAAATTTGTATAAATTGAATGTATTGGTGGAATATTTACACGTTTATTTCTTTTAGAGTTATATTCTTCTAAATAAATGTGCAAAGAATGTGTAGCATAGTTATCAAAGCACGCTGTTAACCAATACAAATACAAGCGTGTTACAAACACCCCAATTAATGCACAAGCTCTCGACAAGCGTGTTACAAACATCCCAATTAATGCATAAGCTCTCGCTAAGCAAACATCATGATGACAAATGTATTAATAACACAGAATTAGAATCTTAAATAACTAATTTCGTGCCAAATTCTTTCCATATTTAACCCGTAACCTGCTAATCAACACTAAAGTCACTTTTGCAAACAGCATAGAGCCAGATCATACGACACAGAACTGTTTGCTATTTGGATAGTGAAGCTAAAACATCTGAATAGATGTTACAGCCAAATAGCAAACAACATAGATCCTGATCAGAAGTGGCGCTACGCCGCGGCTGATCTGGATCTATGTTGTTTGTACATTACGTTCATTTTATTCGGCAGGTTAAATGATAATCATTGTAATGCAAAATATTTTGACTCACCAGTATAATTATCGAGCCCGGCTGAGCCACAATAGCGTCCGGCTGGACAGTTGGTGCATTCAGACTCTGCCATGGCAGTCGTTGTAGCCAAGTAGGTTCCTGCGGGGCATGGTACTGGGGTTCCAGTGCCAAGAGGACAATAGTGACCCTCTGGACAGATATCCCCGTATGTCTCGGACACTGGGTTTTGTAATACTGCTTCACTGCTACAGTAATGGCCGGCGTCACACTGGCCTGTCGGTTCCGTCAACCCTGCGCAAATAAAATAATACATTCGTTTCAGAGATGGGGGAATGCCTCTTAAGATTTGTTTCAGAGATGGGGGAATGCCTCTGTTAGATTTGTTTTAGAGATGGGGGGAATGCCTCTGTTAGATTTGTTTTAGAGATGGGGGAATGCCTCCGTTAGATATGTTTTAGAGATGGGGGAATGCCTCTGTTAGATATGTTTTAGAGATGGGGGAATGCCTCTGTTAGATTTGTTTTAGAGATGGGGGAATGCCTCTGTTAGATTTGTTTTAGAGATGGGGGAATGCCTCTGTTAGATATGTTTTAGAGATGGGGGAATTCCTCTATTAGATTTGTTTTAGAGATGGGGGAATGCCTCTGTTAGATATGTTTTAGAGATGGGGGAATGCTTCTGTTAGATTTGTTTTAGAGATGGGGGAATGCCTCTGTTAGATTTGTTTTAGAGATGGGGGAATGCCTCTGTTAGATTTGTTTCAGAGATGGGGGAATGCCTCTGTTAGATATGTTTTAGAGATGGGGGAATGCCTCTGTTAGATTTGTTTTAGAGATGGGGGGAATGCCTCTGTTAGATTTGTTTTAGAGATGGGGGAATGCCTCCGTTAGATATGTTTTAGAGATGGGGGAATGCCTCCGTTAGATATGTTTTAGAGATGGGGGAATGCCTCTGTTAGATTTGTTTTAGAGATGGGGGAATGCCTCTGTTAGATTTGTTTTAGAGATGGGGGAATGCCTCTGTTAGATATGTTTTAGAGATGGGGGAATTCCTCTATTAGATTTGTTTTAGAGATGGGGGAATGCCTCTGTTAGATATGTTTTAGAGATGGGGGAATGCCTCTGTTAGATTTGTTTTAGAGATGGGGGAATGCCTCTGTTAGATTTGTTTTAGAGATGGGGGAATGCCTCTGTTAGATTTGTTTTAGAGATGGGGGAATGCCTCTGTTAGATTTGTTTCAGAGATGGGGGAATGCCTCTGTTAGATTTGTTTTAGAGATGGGGGAATGCCTCTGTTAGATTTGTTTCAGAGATGGGGGAATGCCTCTGTTAAATTTGTTTCAGGATTGGAACTAATACACTTGGCTGAATAGCAAACAACATAGATCATGATCAGACGCAGTGCTACGCCATGGCGAATCTGGATCTATGGTGTTTGTAAATTCTTTCCAATTTATTCAAAACATCCTCAGTAATCTCCATGTAGGTAGGGTAGACTATGTAGGTAAACGGTTGCCATGGATACACAATAGCATTTATGAATGAGACTTAATAAGGCAATGGGATGTCATTTACAGAAGAGTGTATTTATGAATACCTGCCAACAAACCATACCTGTTGAGGAGCTAGATAGGTAAACGGTTGCCATGGTTACACAATAGCATTTACGCATGAGACTTAATAAGGCAATGGGATGTCATTTACAGAAGAGTGTATTTATGAATACCTGCCGACAAACCATACCTGTTGAGGAGCAGTAATATCCAGCACTACATGTTGAACAATCGGCGACTTTCTGCAGCCCGGTGCTGTTGGAGTATGTTCCAGCCGGGCACAGAGTCTGTATGGCAGACCCTTCTAGACAGTACGAGCCCGCTGGACAAACATACCCATTGACGGCATTGGTTGGTGTGGCTGTATCGGAGCCATCTAAGCAAACATAGCCTGCACTGCAGGGTCCAGTTGGAGCAGATAATCCTGATGAAAAGATATAAATAATTGATATAAAGTTTATAAACTAGTCACAGACAGATCTGTAGTCCAGTGGTAACATGCTGGACTGGTAATCCAGGGATTGCAGGTTCGATTCCCCGTCGGACCCTAATAAAATTAACAGTCTTTCAGATGGGACATTAAACCGAGGTCTCGTGCCAGTGCTGTACACTGTGCACGTAAAAGAATCAGAGGAGACTCTGGAATGGATCTCTGTCTGTATCATTGCACTATCCTCCCAAAATCTAAAATGACTAATCTCTTCAGGAGGAGTCGCACATATGGGCAACCGGTAGCGACGATAAATAAACGTAAAACACACATATAAACTAGTCCCGATTTACAATAAGAATTATAATCATACATTTAGATGGTGGAATTATATTTCATGCACACCTGTTTTCAGCTAGTTCCACCCATGATGAATTCGCTATCGTTAACTGCATGTGACATTTGTCTCAGATGGTGTACTAAAATTGGTGCTTTTAATAATAATAGTGTCTCATTCTTTTTGGTAAAAACAAAAGCAGCAATTTATATCGCACCCATCACTCGATTCACAAAAACAGTATGCATCTCAAACATTTCATGACATAGCCATGTGTTTGTAGTTGAATATATAAAATGACAGACATTTGTCTACTCGGGTGGGGTAATTTGACACGGACGTTGGGTTGCAGGCAGCTACATTTATTTTGTTATTTATAATGGTGGCAATTAGGTAAAGCTATTGAAAAACAGCAGGCCAGGATAAATATCAAAACCGATAAGTTACTGGCACTGAAAGCAATATGTTACTAAACTAGCCTCACATACACCCTTCATATATATGTCTATTTATAGACAGTGAACTTACAATAATCAAACAATCCAAATGATTTGATATCGGCTGATGATTCATTGTTTAGGTCATACGACTCCAGGGTTAAATTTGTAAATAAATCACATGAAATTAAGGGGAAGTCACTACGTCGTATTCAATACTGTTGTGGTTCTGCAAGTGATTCTATGATCTGTAACAATCTTAACCCTTTCAACCCCAAGTAACTGACATGGACTGGTGCATGCTATTTTTAGACCAATAAATTAATAAGAAAATTACATTTGGACCAGTTCATTTATCAAAATGGGTAATTTTATCTAAAAATAGTAATAATTATTACTGGCAAAAAAGTGCAGATCCTGATGAGACGGCTCGTTACGAGTCGGCTCATCTGGATCTACACTTTTCATAAGTCTATTTAGAGGCCTGTGGGGTTGAAAGGGTTAAGGGTGAGTTTTTTTAAAATGGATTTTTTTATGTCAAATGTTTGTTTAAGTTCTGCTTAATATGAGTAGTTTCATAGAATTTGTTGGGGTATGAAGCTGAATGTAGGTCATCCATTACACTATTACGAGACCAATCTAAGACAAGCCTATGGTGCTACTCACTAAGTGATGACAATATTGCAACACAAAAAAAACACCTTGCAGACATCTTATAATTAAGTATGGTTGTGTGGTAGACGTACCTTGCAGACATCTTATAATTAAGTATGGTTGTGTGGTAGACGTACCTTGCAGACATCTTATAATTAAGTATGGTTGTGTGGTAGACGTACCTTGCAGACATCTTATAATTAAGTATGGTTGTGTAGTAGACGTACCTTGCAGACATCTTATAATTAAGTATGGTTGTGTGGTAGACGTACCTTGCAGACATCTTATAATTAAGTATGGTTGTGTGGTAGACTTACCTTGCAGACATCTCATAATTAAGTATGGTTTTGTGCTAGACGTACCTTGCAGACATCTTATAATTAAGTATGGTTGTGTGGTAGACGTACCTTGATCCTTGCAGTAAGATGCTTCCGTACAATCCTGACAGTCACTCTGTGTCTGTAGTCCCGTACGATTGTTAAATGTTCCTGATGGACATGGGTGATGAGCAGACGAGATTGTGTTCACTGGGCAGTAGTATCCGGTAGGGCAGTCGGTGGGCGTGATAGTTCCGGTTGCTGATCCAAGGGTAGCGGTTGCCTCCACAGAGTTACAGTACCTTAGTAGCCATAAAATACACTTAATAAATGTATTAATGATGCACTATTTAAATTTTCGGACAATGCCCTTCAGCAGAAATAATGAATACATGCAATACAACATATTTATTGAGGAGAATGCTACATTGTATAGATACAATATTGTCGGACAAGATGCAACGTCAGCATCAGCCAAAACGCATTTATATACAAATAAGAGTACAAACATTTAAATTAGCATAAAATATTATACACTATTTATGAGCTTAGTATGGTAGTTTCTCATGCGTCGGAATTATATCTGGAAACCTAGGCGACAATCACATATTGGTTTGAATTATATCTGGAAACCTAGGCGACAATCACATATTGGGTTGAATTATATCTGGAAACCTAGGCGACAATCACATATTGGTTTGAATTATATCTGGAAACCTAGGCGACAATCACATATTGGTTTGAATTATATCTGGAAACCTAGGCGACAATCACATATTGGTTTGAATTATATCTGGAAACCTAGGCGACAATCACATATTGGGTTGAATTATATCTGGAAACCTAGGCAACAATCACATATTGGTTTGAATTATATCTGGAAACCTAGGCGACAATCACATATTGGTTTGAATTATATCTGGAAACCTAGGCGACAATCACATATTGGTTTGAATTATATCTGGAAACCTAGGCGACAATCACATATTGGTTTGAATTATATCTGGAAACCTAGGCGACAATCACATATTGGGTTGAATTATATCTGGAAACCTAGGCAACAATCACATATTGGTTTGAATTATATCTGGAAACCTAGGCGACAATCACATATTGGGTTGAATTATATCTGGAAACCTAGGCGACAATCACATATTGGTTTGAATTATATCTGGAAACCTAGGCGACAATCACATATTGGTTTGAATTATATCTGGAAACCTAGGCGACAATCACATATTGGGTTGAATTATATCTGGAAACCTAGGCGACAATCATATATTGGGTTGAATTATATCTGGAAACCTAGGCGACAATCACATATTGGTTTGAATTATATCTGGAAACCTAGGCGACAATCACATATTGGTTTGAATTATATCTGGAAACCTAGGCGACAATCACATATTGGTTTGAATTATATCTGGAAACCTAGGCGACAATCTCATATTGGGTTGAATTTGTAGCAATAATATCATAGTTGGGGCTTCATAACGTGGATCTACAAGTTTAAATTTTAATAAATTTATCGGCAAAAAGCGGATATCGGCATATTTAGGGGGGTGCATACGGGTCTGTGAAGTATCAATCAAATATTTATAAGATAACCAAATGTACGGAGAGTGTACATCAAGTACAATATATACATAAGAAATATATTGACGTTTATATTGATAAAAGATTTTGAAAAAAGTCTCGGGGGGATAAACCCCCCCTCCGCAAACTCATCAAACGATGCGTGTCACGCTGCTAGCTCATGCTTAGACTCGTCCCAGAACAAAATTACGCACTCTATATGACTAATGAGTATGGGCCTGATTAAGGTCTATATTTCCTGGTGCTTTGAGGTCGGGGCATTAAAACAGTTTATTTAATTGTTAACGTCATTTGTACTCACTTGCCAGCTGGACAGTCCAGGCAAGCTGTTTGTTCAGTTGCATCTTGGTAGAATCCATCCGCACACTCTATTGGAATTCCAGTTTGCCCTGGGCAGTAGTGTCCTTCAGGACATGTGTAGTTGGCCGGCGTGGCTGAACTTTGACCAGCTGGGCAGTAGAAGCCGGGGGAACAAGAGCCCGTAATTCCACTGCTAGAGCAGTAGTACCCAGGTGTGCACAGATCACAGTTTGCGAGGGCGATATTTCCGGTATTGGAGGAGAATGAGCCTGCCGGACATGGAGTGGGCGTGGCTGAACCCTCCTCACAGTAGTTATTGGCCAAGCATAAGGTGTCATTTGGAGTGGTAGCTCCGCCCAGACAGTAGTAACCTGTCAAAACATAAATAATACGCTACAACCTTCTCTAAATATACAGTCAAATCTGTGTTAGTGGTCACCTCCATTAAGCAGCCAACCTGTATTAAGCAGCCAGTTTCAAAATATGTTGTTTTATTATACATTTGCCCTCTATTAAACAGCCACATGTATTAAGCAGCCAGTTTCCAGATTCCCAATATGCTGTTTTATTATACATTTGACCTCTATTAAGCAGCCACCTGTGCTAAGCAGCCACCTTCTGTGATTCCCTTGGGTGGCTGCTTAAGACAGGTTTGACTGTATTTTTATTAGGGATGGCAACGAATGGTGATTTTGGTATTCAAATGAATATTCGAATACTCGCTAACTTTCGAATTGTACATCTTTTCTACTTTCCCCTTTTCAGTGCTGTGATGTAGCACTGTTTCCGAAAACGGTTGCTTGGTAGAATCATATAAACGTGACACCTACTGTTAGCTTTTGCACCTATAATTATGAACAACATGTCATCACCTGCCTTTTCTAATTTCCGCCATATTCGCAACAACTGTTTGAATGTTAATTGATTGAAGATTAACCCTTTCAACACCACAGATCTATAAATAGGCTTACAAAAAGTGTAGATCCAGATGAGCCGGCTCGTGACGAGCCGTCTCATCAGGATCTGCACTTTTTGCCAGTAATATTACTAATTTTAGACAAAATTACCCATCTTGATAAATGAACTGGTCCGAATGTAATTTTCTTATTCATTTATTGGTCTAAGAATATCATGGACCAGTCCATGTGAGTTACTTGGTGTTGAATGGGTTAAGCATACAGCTACATGTATATGACGTAGCTGAAAGGTATTAAAATTTTATTTGGAACAAAGGATTAAAATGCCACTTTTTATATTCGAATACGATTTTAACATTCGAATATTCTGGCTTTCGTATTCGTTGCCAACCCATGATTTTATTTTGCTTTAAAAAACCAAGGTTTGAATGTTATCTGCTCTCACTGTGGTATGTTCTTACGTAAAGTACTTCATTCACATTTACACAAATACACAAACCTGCAGTGCAGAGTGCCTCGGGAACAGTTAATCCATACTGGCTGCAATAACTGCCACCATCGCATTGTACGGGGTAGTTGGCTCCTGACTGGCAGTATGTCCCCGGCCAACATTCACCTCCTGTGTAGTTTGCATTGGGACATGAGCACATGGATGGTGTTGTGGTGTTGTCGGGATTCACCGGCATGGTTTGGTACGAGGAACCCGTGCAATACCAACCTGCTGTACAGCTACCAGTCGGTTGTGACAAACCATCATCTGAAATAAAACCATTACTCAATAAAAACGGTTGAACAATAGTAAACAACCGGTTGAACAATAGTAAACAACCGGTTGAACAATAGTAAACAACCGGTTGAACAATAGTAAACAACCGGTTGAACAATAGTAAACAACCGGTTGAACAATAGTAAACACCCGATTGAATAATAGTAAACAACCGGTTGAACAATAGTAAACAACTGATAAATAACCGGTTGAACAATAGTAAACAACCGATTGAACAATAGTAAACAACTGATTGAACAATAGTAAACAACCGATTGAACAATAGTAAACAACCGATAAATAACCGGTTGAACAATAGTAAACAACCGATTGAACAATAGTAAACAACTGATTGAACAATAGTAAACAACCGGTTGAACAATAGTAAACATCCGGTTGAACAATAGTAAACAACCGGACAATTGATCGAATGTATTCATGATGCTCGACATTTCAATGTAAAAGTATGCAGTTGTTGCACAAAAAATAACAACCTAAAATTTCCATACAAAAAACGAACACCTTACTATTTTCTTGCTAAAAGTTTAAGGTCAGTTGTAGGGTGGGGACTTACTGTGGGTGTAGAAAATTAGTTCTCGGTTGTGTATGCAAAGTTTGGAAAGTTTTTTCTGCATAAATAACTTCATTACTTCATCAAATACATGTAATACTATTGTTTGCCAAATTTCAAGTTCAAGGTCACTGGATGCCGAGAATTACCGTCCATACTCACCATACTTTGGTCGTGAAATCTGTGGGTTATGGCATGCACTTGCATATAAGATGGGTTGATGAAATGGACAGCAGGCACAAGTATAAATTGCAGTGCAAGTTGAAGAAATATTCAGTGTTGTGCTATGCAGGCTATGGTGATATTTACATTCACAGTATGATCCATTCTAGACAATCAAAGAGACAGACTGGAGCTCAGGCTATGGTGATATTTACATTCAGAGTATGATCCATTCTAGACAGTCAGAGAGACAGACTGGAGCCCAGGCTATGGTGATATTTACATTCAGAGTATGATCCATTCTAGACAATCAAAGAGACAGACTGGAGCCCAGGCTATGGTGATATTTACATTCACAGTATGATCCAGCGGTGCATTCTAGACAGTCAGAGGCATCATCCATTCCTTGAGTGGGATTATAGTATCCCTTGGTGCATGGGAACTGGCTTGAGTGGGTTGTGCCATCGGGGCAGTAGTAACCGACAGGGCATGGGTACTGGAGATATGATGTGGTGTTCTCTGCACAGTAGTACCCTGCAGGGCAGGTAAGGCATGTCACTTGACCGACAGAGTCACTGAAATAGTATATAGTAATGCAATATATAGCAGGCCATTAATAAACTAAACTGAACAGTAAATGAAGTGAACATACCACTTAACCAAATATGTTAAAGAATTATAAATAGCAAAACTATCAGATAACATGAACAATTTACAGACGGATCTGTAGTCCAGTGGTAACACGCTGGACTGGTAATCCAGGGATTGCTGGTTCGATCCCCCATCCGACCCTAATAAAATTAACAGTCTTTCAGATGGGATGTTAAACCGAGGTCTCGTGTCGGTGCTTTACACCGTGTATGTAAAAGAACCAGAGGAGACTCTGGAATGGGTCTCTCTTTGTATCATTGCACTATCCTCCAAAAATCTAAAATGACTAATCTCTTCAGGAGGCGTCACTCATATGGGCAACCGGTAGAGACGATAAATAAATGCAAAACACACGCTAACATGAACAAAATAAAAATACAATCTGGGCAATCAGTAGTCAGGTGATTAATGTCGTTGACTTAAATGACTTGCACTGAACTAGGGCTGCCAAGTTTACAGATTTTTGTAAACGTTTACACAATGCTTACTACATGACACGGCTGTTTACGTGTTGTTCAAAGTGTGCATTGCGCCGTGGAAGTAGGCTTGCTTGCTTAGTTAGTAAGAGTTGGTATAGCTATCCTACACCCACACCTGATATGCTGCCTATATCATTCCACCTGTGATGCCATTTACATCATTGAAGTTCATGTATTTGTAGGATGACAAATTTGCGATCTCATAAGTTAGATACCATCCATAAAGCTTCAATATTAGACGTCATGAGTTACGGTTATGTACACGGTTACTCAATAACTAAACGTGTATTGCCATTGAGATGTCGTGATAGCACAATGGTAGCGTGATCGCTTCAGGTGCGAAAGGCCCGGAGTTCGAGCCCCGCTGGAGCTGTTACGATTGTGCCCTTGGGCAAGGCACTTAAATTCCACATTGCCACTTTTATCTCCCTCGTGGCGATGGATTCTATCAGGAATGAGGTCTCGAGAGTGATTAATATAATTGTAAGAACTTGTTTCGCAATCGAGCTAAAATAATTTGCATAGACTATAATGCCATTAAATGACACGGCTTCCTTTACACATGTAAATGTGAACATTACCCCTAACTGCTGTAGGGTTTTTAAGACTGTCAAATTCTTTCATGTGAGAAAAGTAGCCAGCTGGTTTGAGGAAGATCGTGGTTCTATGCAGATGACCGTCCATATCTTAATTACTGCCTGGAGAGGCACGCATGGTCTTCATTCACAAATAAAATCTGGAAGTATGTCATGTGACCAAAATTTTACCTGTATGTTCCAGCGATGCAGGGTAGTGGTGTTATGGTTCCCGTGGGACAATAATAACCCATCGGGCACTCCGCTCCCACTCCTGTGTTGTTTATAGAACTGGATGGCGTAGCAGTGTTGACGCCTGAAGTAAATACCAAATACAAGTTACTATGGTAACGTCACAGCTAGCTGTAGTTATCAATTACAAGTTACCAAGGAAACATCTCAGCTAGTAATGTATACAGCTAGCTGCAGTTTATCAGCAAGATAACGTGACCGCTAGCTATAGTTTATCAGCAAGATAACGTGACCGCTAGCTATAGTTTATCAGCAAAATATCGTGACTGCTAGCTATAGTTTAGCAGCAAGATAATGTCACCGCTAGCTATAGTTTATCAGCAAGATAACGTGACCGCTAGCTGTAGTTTATCAGCAAGATAACGTGACCGCTAGCTATAGTTTAGCAGCAAGATAACGTGACCGCTAGCTATAGTTTATCAGCAAGATAACGTGACCGCTAGCTATAGTTTATCAGCAAGATAATGTCACCGCTAGCTATAGTTTATCAGCAAGATAACGTGACCGCTAGCTGTAGTTTATCAGCAAGATAACGTGACCGCTAGCTATAGTTTAGCAGCAAGATAACGTGACCGCTAGCTATAGTTTATCAGCAAGATAACGTGACCGCTAGCTATAGTTTATCAGCAAGATAATGTCACCGCTAGCTATAGTTTATCAGCAAGATAACGTCACTGCTAGCTATAGTTTATCAGCAAGATAACGTCACCGCTAGCTATAATATAATCTAGCTGTAGTCTACCACAATGGTTATGTCACAGCTAGCTGTAGTCTACAACAATGGTTATATCACAGCTAGCTGTAGTCTACAACAATGGTTATATCACAGCTAGCTGTAGTCTACCACAATGGTTATGTCACAGCTAGCTGTAGTCTACCACAATGGTTATGTCACAGCTAGCTGTAGTCTACAACAATGGTTATATCACAGCTAGCTGTAGTCTACAACAATGGTTATGTCACAGCTAGCTATAGTCTACCACAATGGTTATATCACAGCTAGCTGTAGTCTACCACAATGGTTATATCACAGCTAGCTGTAGTCTACAACAATGGTTATATCACAGCTAGCTGTAGTCTACAACAATGGTTATATCACAGCTAGCTATAGTCTACAACAATGGTTATATCACAGCTAGCTGTAGTCTACCACAATGGTCATATCACAGCTAGCTGTAGTCTACAACAATGGTTATATCACAGCTAGCTGTAGTCTACAACAATGGTTATATCACAGCTAGCTGTAGTCTACAACAATGGTTATATCACAGCTAGCTGTAGTCTACAACAATGGTTATATCACAGCTAGCTGTAGTCTACAACAATGGTTATATCACAGCTAGCTGTAGTCTACCACAATGGTTATATCACAGCTAGCTGTAGTCTACCACAATGGTTATATCACAGCTAGCTGTAGTCTACCACAATGGTTATGTCACAGCTGGCTGTAATCTACAACAATGGTTATATCACAGCTAGCTGTAGTCTACCACAATGGTTATATCACAGCTAGCTGTAGTCTACCACAATGGTTATATCACAGCTAGCTGTAGTCTACCACAATGGTTATATCACAGCTAGCTGTAGTCTACCACAATGGTTATGTCACAGCTGGCTGTAATCTACAACAATGGTTATATCACAGCTAGCTGTAGTCTACCACAATGGTTATATCACAGCTAGCTGTAGTCTACCACAATGGTTATATCACAGCTAGCTGTAGTCTACCACAATGGTTATATCACAGCTAGCTGTAGTCTACCACAATGGTTATGTCACAGCTGGCTGTAATCTACAACAATGGTTATATCACAGCTAGCTGTAGTCTACCACAATGGTTATATCACAGCTAGCTGTAGTCTACCACAATGGTTATATCACAGCTAGCTGTAGTCTACCACAATGGTTATATCACAGCTAGCTGTAGTCTACCACAATGGTTATGTCACAGCTGGCTGTAATCTACAACAATGGTTATATCACAGCTAGCTGTAGTCTACCACAATGGTTATATCACAGCTAGCTGTAGTCTACCACAATGGTTATATCACAGCTAGCTGTAGTCTACCACAATGGTTATATCACAGCTAGCTGTAGTCTACCACAATGGTTATGTCACAGCTGGCTGTAATCTACAACAATGGTTATATCACAGCTAGCTGTAGTCTACAAAAATGGTTATATCACAGCTAGCTGTAGTCTACAACAATGGTTATATCACAGCTAGCAAGGTAACAAACAATATTAGTTATTCCAAGTTATGCATGGTGGAAGTATGAGTGACGATATGTTTGTTTTGTTTCTATAGCTACCGTATATTCCTGGCCATAAGTCGATCTCAGCCATAAATCGATTGTCAAATTTGAGCTTGAAATATTTCATAAGCTGGATCCTTTCATAAGTTGAGGGTACTTTGTAGACTTAAGACATTCGTTTTTTAACAACACCGGGTTCAGTAAATCTGGTTGACAATATTCCATTACAAATCCTAATTTATTTGACCTTTTTTTTTTGCTTGCTACTCGACCATAAGTCGACTTATTACTTACATCAATTTCAGCGGCATAGATCCCTACTGGCACTGTAGGCATATGCTACACATTTTCTTCAAATATTGAATGTATGAAAATGCGAAAAATGCAATAAAAAAGAAGAAGAGTAAGGTGAGGGGTATGAAGTAGTGAACCCATCGACTATAAAAATAAGTCGTATTTCATTATTTTTAACTGATAAAGGAACATTTTCAGAACTATTCAACTTGAAACGCTTGGTTGCGTAAGCTGAAACCGTGTCGATTACACTATTGATGCATGCAATTCTAACATGTCCGCAAGGCACAAGCTGAAACCGTGGCGACTATACTAAATAAATATGTGTCTACCTCAGAGGGTGCATAATGCATGTCACAACATCCTTGACCTAGTTACAAACCTATGGCCAGTATTAGTTAATATTGACAAACAATTATATTGAAATACATATATAAAACTGCAAAAAACAACCAAAACCTATTGACTCTGCACACTAGCGGCAAATAATAATCACATTTGCGAACAACATAGAGCCAGATCAGGCTCTATGCTGTTTGCTATTCGGATAGTGGAGGTAAAACACTTGTCTGAATAGCAAACAACATAGCTCCTGATCAGACGTGCCATCTGATCAGGCTCTATGCTGTTTGCTATTCGGATAGTGGAGGTAAAACACTTGTCTGAATAGCAAACAACATAGCTCCTGATCAGACGTGCCATCTGATCAGGCTCTATGCTGTTCGGATAGTGGAGGTAAAACACTTGTCTGAATAGCAAACATATAGCTCCTGATCAGACGTGCCATCTGATCAGGCTCTATGCTGTTTGCTATTCGGATAGTGGAGGTAAAACACTTGTCTGAATAGCAAACAACATAGCTCCTGATCAGACGTGCCATCTGATCAGGCTCTATGCTGTTTGCTATTCGGATAGTGGAGGTAAAACACTTGTCTGAATAGCAAACAACATAGCTCCTGATCAGACGTGCCATCTGATCAGGCTCTATGCTGTTTGCTATTCGGATAGTGGAGGTAAAACACTTGTCTGAATAGCAAACAACATAGCTCCTGATCAGACGTGCCATCTGATCAGGCTCTATGCTGTTTGCTATTCGGATAGTGGAGGTAAAACACTTGTCTGAATAGCAAACAACATAGCTCCTGATCAGACGTGCCATCTGATCAGGCTCTATGCTGTTTGCTATTCGGATAGTGGAGGTAAAACACTTGTTTGAATAGCAAACAACATAGCTCCTGATCAGACGCGGCGTTACACCGCGGCTGATCTGGATCTATGTTGTTTGCAAATGTGATTTTATTTACTCAGCATGCAAAGGTTTAATGTAACACACTACAGACCTTCTTCACAGTAGTAGCCTGCAGTGCAGTCCCCGGTTACAGCCGACTGCCCCGGCAATTGACAGTACTTCCCGCCATCACACTGTGTGCAGCCTAACAAAGTGGTCAAACCCAGCACTGGATTGTAGGTTCCCGCTGGGCATGGCTGGATGTCAGCACCTGTACCTTCCAGGCAGTAATATCCTATGGGGCATTCCTCGGCATTATCACGATTTGTGCAATACGATCCTGCAGGGCATACATAGCACGCTGAAGCACCAGTGTGGTTGGTGTATGTACCGTTCGGACAAAAGATGTGATTGGATGAGCCAGTTGGGCAGAATGAACCCGCTGGACAAATGTCTCCAGTAGTGACATCAGTTGGTGCATTGTTTGTTGCCTTCAAAATACAGTAGTACCCTAAACGGAACAGAAACAAGGTTTTAGTTTATACAAATTTATTTTAGCTCGATTGCGAAACAAGTTCTTACAACTTATATTAATCACTCTCGAGACCTCATTCCTGATGGAATCCATCGCCACGAGGGAGAGAGAAGAGGCAACGTGGAATTTAAATGCCTTGCCTAAGGTCACAATCGTAACGGCTCCAGTGGGGCTCAAACTCCAGACCATTCACACCTGAAGCGAACGCGCATCCACTGCGCTGTCACGACTTCCACAAGGTTTTGAACAATTACCGTTCATGCCGCCTCTTTTGGACGATGTTTTATTTGATTTGGCTTAAACCTATTTATTCGACATTACCGTATTTAGCTATGTATAGTGCGCTATCGTGTATAATGCGCACCCACGATTTGGCACGGAAATCGGGGGGAAAACTGAGTTCCGATGTATACTGCGCACGTGAAAAACGCAATTTTCCAAGTCAAAATTTAACATTTCTCAAGAATCGCTAAAAATTGTGCTCCGTGATTTTTACAACTTATATTAATCACTCGAGATACCTCATCGAGGAACGGTAACGCACTCGGGCATGATAAAATTTCTCAACATGTTCTCAAACATCTCAACACGTTCTCAAACATGTCAGCAGATGCTCAAACACGTGTAGCCTACCTAATTAACTGTTGTGAAAGGTTTGTCGAAATTAATTATCGCTACAAACAATTGAAATACTGCAGCCAAAAAAAGTTTTTTTTTTAATGCAATGCATAGTAAATATTTCCCGTAAAAATAACCAACACATCGTGTCTTTAATCATGTCGTATTTAAAAACATACGGTATATTAAATCAAATAAACTTTAATAAGCTTTATGCGGCGAAGTACACGAAAAGTACGGGAAATATTACATACGATAAAACCACGTGATGTTATCAAATCGCCATTTTTATGCACTTACTAATTTTAATTAAATTCTTCAAAGTTTGCCAAAATAAACGCAATATATGCTAATTTTGTGGTCTTATTCATTTCATTTATTTATATAGACTATCGGCAACTGGTTTTAATAGCTAGTTTATAACGTTTGTCGAATGTAACAAATTATAGAATGACTGTGGGGCCCGTTCGGGTCGAATTTCACGAAATATTGGTCAATTTTGGTCCGGAAAAAAATGTCCTGATGTCTGTACTGGTGTATAATGCGCAGTAGATAAAATGGATGAGGATTTCAGTAAGAAATGTGCGCACTATACATAGCTAAATGCGGTATATAATATTCATAATTTACAACAAATAGTTATGTACACAATAAAAACAAGTGGATTGAAATGAATTAAAGTGAGCCCCATCTAAACCAGAAACCATGTCAATCCATCTAAACCAGAAACCATGTCAATCCATCTAAACCAGAAACCATGTCAATCCATCTAAACCAGAAACCATGTCAATCGGAAATCTCCAAATCCAACAATTTTCTTGGTCCCGATATCTTCTGTATTCAAAAACACCTCAATCAAAATCTCTCTTTTCAGAACACTCCATAACATTTCTATTGTAAATTACTTCTGAAAACCGCACCACCATGGCCAACACACTACTGTGAATGACTTTAATCTTGCAAGTTATTTAACCCTTTCCTTCATAGAAGCACCTCTTGACGTCATTACCAATACGACATATATTGACAATGTAGTAGCCAAACCCATGTTCATAAACCCTTTCCCTCATAGAAGCACCTCTTGACGTCATTACGAATATGACATACATTGACAATGTAGTAGCCAAACCAATGTTCAAAACCCTTTCCCTCATAGAAGCACCTCTTGACGTCATTACCAATACGACATACATTGACAATGTAGTAGCCAAACCAATGTTCATAAACCCTTTCCCTCATAGAAGCACCTCTTGACGTCATTACCAATATGACATACATTGACAATGTAGTAGCCAAACCAATGTTCAAAACCCTTTCCCTCATAGAAGCACCTCTTGACGTCATTACCAATATGACATACATTGACAATGTAGTAGCCAAACCAATGTTCATAATAAAGGCTAGAATCGCATGTAGTCGCAGTAATATCTATGGAGGTGGGATAGATATGGCGACTACTTATCCACTGCATGATAGCTAAATGCTGTCGTTTGTATGGAGATATAATAGTATATTAACCTAAATCTCTATGTAGTCCCAGTAATATCTATGGAGGTGGGATAGATATGGCGACTACTTATCCACTACATGATAGCTAAATGGCTGTCGTTTGTATGTAGATATAATAGTATATTAACCTAAATCTCTATGTAGTCCCAGTAATATCTATGGAGGTGGGATAGATATGGCGACAACTTATCCATTGCATGATAGCTAAATGGCTGTCGTTTGTATGTAGATATAATAGTATATTAACCTAAATCTCTTATGTAGTCCCAGTAATATCTATGGAGGTGGGATAGATATGGCGACTACTTATGCACTACATGATAGCTAAATGGCTGTAGTTTGTATGGAGATATAATAGTATATTAACCTAAATCTCTATGTAGTCCCAGTAATATCTATGGAGGTGGGATAGATATGGCGACTACTTATCCACTGCATGATAGCTAAATGGCTGTCGTTTGTATGGAGATATAATAGTATATTAACCTAAATCTCTATGAAGGAAAGGGTTAAATGGCTGTCGTTTACATTATATTCAAAGTTTACAGTAAATGTCAAACTAACGCTGTTTCCCCGTCTGACCATAATAAAATGAACAACTTTCAGATGGAACATTACACCGAGGTCTCGTGTCGGTGCTTTACACTGTGCACGTAAAAGTACCAGAGGAGACTCTGGAATGTGTCACTGTATGTATCATTGCACTATCCTCCAAAAATCTAAAATGACTAATCTCTTCAGGAGGCGTCGCTCATATGGGCAACCGGTAGCGACGATAAATAAACGTAAAACAGACTGAAAATACATTAAATTCCAAGTTAAAAATAAATGTTGAACTAATGGTGTTAGCATATACCATGCAGAGTAAAAATACATTACAATCCATCCAAGTTATACATACCTTCTGAGCAGTCACCAGTAACTGCCGATAGCCCTGTACCACTGCAATAACTTCCTGGGTCACAGTCCAGACACGCCGTTTCATTGGTTCTCCTAGTGTACGGCTGGTAGGTACCAGTTGCACATGCAGTCGGTTGGTGACTGGCTTGCGGACAATAGTGTCCCACTGGACATTCATCACCGTACAAACTTGCGACTGGACTCGCCTCTTCTGAAGCATTAGAGCAATAATAACCAGGCGAACAGTCCCCGGATGGAGCAATCAATCGTGGTGAGTTACAGTACTTGCCTGGTGGGCAGAATGTACAGTCCGAGAGAGCTGTTAGCTGTGAATCAGAACCGTACATCCCCTTAGGGCAGTCTGTTGGCTGGGAAGATCCAACTTCACAGTAGGTACCTTGCTCACATTCGCTAGAATTTGGTGAAATTGCAGCCAGCGGGCAGTAGAAACCAGCGAAGCATTGACCAGTAGGTTCTAGGATGCTTGCTGTTTCGCAGTAATAACCGGGGTCACATTGTGTACACTGGGTAGAGTTCTCGAGCGACGTGGTGTTACTGTAAGTTCCTATAGGACACGGGTTCTCTCCGGATGTTTGAGTCCCTTCCGGACAAAAGAATCCAGCTGGACAGTCTTTGGGAGTGACCACACCATGTGATGTCTCGCCAACACCACTCTGTTCCTCGGATATAGCTTCATTCTGATCACAGTATTTTCCAGCAGGACAAACTGAACAAGAGCCTTGACCGGTGTTGGACTGGTAATTGCCTGATGTACATGGCGTCTCATTCGAACTGCCAATTGGGCATGCATGACCAGCTAAACACTCGCTGTTAACTGGCTGAGGCTGTGTACTACCTGATAGACAATACCAGCCAACATCACAATCACCATTTGGTAAATCTCTTCCAGTACCGGAACAGTACTGGCCAGCAGTACAAGGCAGGCAGTTTGTGAGGTTCTCATTAGCATATGCATTACTAAAGGTACCCTCGGGGCATGGCGCTGCTACCTGACTTGCTTCCTCACAATAGTGACCTTTAGGGCAAATGTCGCCGAACGTCTCATTGACAGGATTCCGCATGGTTGATGCACTGCTGCAGTAGTATCCCGCATCACAGGGGCCGGTTACCGACATCAGTTCATCTGTTTCACAATAGTAACCTCCAGTGCAATCTGTCGCCGTAGATGACCCAACAGGACAGAAAGTTCCAGCTAAACACTTCCCACCAACAGTCTGTGCCGGACAATGACAGTCGGAACCGGTATCATTACCAAGTATGCTTGGTTTGTCTGTCCAAGATCCAAGCGTGCAGTACCAGCCGCCAGCGCAATCCCCTGATACGGTGGATATTCCATGAGATGAACAGTATTTTCCTGCTGGACAGAGCTCACATCCGGCATCACTGGTTGCCCGGGTATTTCCATTGTATGTACCATTGTTACAAGCATACTGGTTGGCAAATGTTGTATTTTCTGGGCAGAAGTAACCTAAAAATATGCAATAAAATAACCAATTACCCAATATCTTACATGTTATATAAATAACCAATTACCCAATATCTTACATGTTTATAAATAACCAATTACCCACTATCTTACATGTTTATAAATAACCAATTACCCAATAGCATACAAGTTATATAAATAACCAATTACCCAATATCTTACATGTTTATAAATAACCAATTACCCAATAGCATACATGTTATATAAATAACCAATTACCCAATATCTTACATGTTTATAAATAATCAATTACCCAATATCTTACATGTTATATAAATAACCAATTACCCAATATCATACATGTTATATAAATAACCAATTACCCAATATCTTACATGTTTATAAATAACCAATTACCCAATATCATACATGTTATATAAATAACCAATTACCCAATAGCATACATGTTATATAAATAACCAATTACCCAATATCTTACATGTTTATATAAATAACCAATTACCCACTATCTTACATGTTTATAAATAACCAATTACCCAATATCTTACATGTTTATAAATAACCAATTACCCACTATCTTACATGTTTATAAATAACCAATTACCCACTATCTTACATGCTATATAAATAACCAATTACCCAATATCTTACATGTTATATAAATAACCAATTACCCACTATCTTACATGTTTATAAATAACCAATTACCCACTATCTTACATGCTATATAAATAACCAATTACCCAATATCTTACATGTTATATAAATAACTAATTACCCAATATCTTACATGTTATATAAATAACCAATTACCCAATATCTTACATGTTTATAAATAACCAATTACCCAATATCTTACATGTTTATAAATAACCAATTACCCACTATCTTACATGTTTATAAATAACCAATTACCCAATATCTTACATGTTTATAAATAACCAATTACCCACTATCTTACATGTTTATAAATAACCAATTACCCAATATCTTACATGCTATATAAATAACCAATTACCCACTATCATACATGTTATATAAATAACCAATTACCCAATATCTTACATGTTATATAAATAACCAATTACCCACTATCTTACATGCTATATAAATAACCAATTACCCAATATCTTACATGTTTATAAATAACCAATTACCCAATATCTTACATGTTATATACTGTAACCAACTACCCAATATCTTACATGTTATATACTGTAACCAATTACCCAATATCATACATGTTATATACTGTAACCAATTACCCAATATCTTACATGTTATATAAATAACCAATTACCCAATATCTTACATGCTATATAAATAACCAATTACCCAATATCTTACATGTTTATAAATAACCAATTATCCAATATCTTACATGTTATATACTGTAACCAACTACCCAATATCTTACATGTTATATAAATAACCAATTACCCAATATCTTACATGCTATATAAATAACCAATTACCCAATATCTTACATGTTTATAAATAACCAATTACCCAATATCTTACATGCTATATAAATAACCAATTACCCAATATCTTACATGCTATATAAATAACCAATTACCCAATATCTTACATGTTATATAAATAACCAATTACCCAATATCTTACATGCTATATAAATAACCAATTACCCAATATCTTACATGTTATATAAATAACCAATTACCCAATATCATACATGTTATATACTGTAACCAATTATCCAATATCTTGCATGTTATATAAATAACCAATTACCCAATATCATACATGTTATATACTGTAACCAATTACCCAATATCTTGCATGTTATATAATGTAACCAATTACCCAATATCTTACATGTTCTATGATGTAACCAATTACCCAATATCATACATGTTATATACTGTAACCAATTACCCAATATCTTGCATGTTATATAATGTAACCAATTACCCAATATCTTACATGTTATATAAATAACCAATTACCCAATATCATACATGTTATATAATGTAACCAATTACCCAATATCTTACATGTTCTATGATGTAACCAATTACCCAATATCATACATGTTATATACTGTAACCAATTACCCAATATCTTGCATGTTATATAATGTAACCAATTACCCAATATCTTACATGTTCTATGATGTAACCAATTACCCAATATCTTACATATTATATAATATAACCAATTACACATTAACTGACATGCTATATAATATGATCAATTACATCAGTGCTTGGAGAGATAATATATAATAGTATATTAACCTAAATCTCTATGTAGTCCCAGTAATATTTATGGGGGTGGAATAGATATGGCGACTACTTATCCACTGCATGATAGCTAAATGGCTGTCGTTTGTATGGAGATATAATAGTATATTAACCTAAATCTCTATGTAGTCCCAGTAATATCTATGGAGGTGGGATAGATATGGCGACTACTTATCCACTGCATGATAGCTAAATGGCTGTCGTTTGTATGGAGATATAATAGTATATTAACCTAAATCTCATGTAGTCCCAGTAATATCTATGGAGGTGGGATAGATATGGCGACTACTTATCCACTGCATGATAGCTAAATGGCTGTCGTTTGTATGGAGATATAATAGTATATTAACCTAAATCTCATGTAGTCCCAGTAATATCTATGGAGGTGGGATAGATATGGCGACTACTTATGCACTGAATGATAGCTAAATGGCTGTCGTTTGTAAGGAGATATAATAATATATTAACCTAAATCTCTATGTAGTCCCAGTAATATCTATGGAGGTGGGATAGATATGGTGACTACTTATGCACTGCATGATAGCTAAATGGCTGTAGATATAATAGTATATTAACCTAAATCTCTATGAAGGAAAGGGCTAAGGAAATGAAGGAAAGGGCTAAGGAAATGAAGGAAAGGGCTAAGGAAATGAAGGGAAGGGCTAAGGAAATGAAGGAAAGGGCTAAGGAAATGAAGGAAAGGGCTATGGAAATGTAGGAAAGGGCTAAGGAAATGAAGGAAAGGGCTAAGGAAATGAAGGAAAGGGCTATGGAAATGAAGGAAAGGGCTACGGAAATGAATCAAAATCGATGATCGTGGGATAAGTGTGACAGACTTTATTCTTATTACCTGTTGGGCATTCTGTGTTAGTTGTGCTACCTTCAACGCAATAATATCCTTCTGGGCAAGCTTTACACTCCGACATCTGCTCTACATCATTGTATGTCCCTGCTGGACAATTCACAGGCACACTTGTGCCAGTCAGGCAAAATGTACCAGTAGGGCATGGGCCCCCATTAGCAGTAGCGACGGGTGGACTGGAAGAGTTGGCACCTTCGCTACAGTAGAATCCTTCATTGCAGAGACCGACTGGCATGGTAAGCCCTGTAGCATCACAGTAGTAGCTTGGTGTACATAATGTGCAATCTGAAGCCGCCTCTAGTAATGTCTCGTTGCTGAATGTGCCAATCGGGCAAGCTGTGGGTTCCTGAGTGCCCGATTCACAGTAGTGACCAACTGGACAGGGTCCTGCATCCCCGGCAGTCAAGCCAGACGGTTGAGCCGAGTCCGAACCACTTCTACAGTAGAACCCTGCATCACACGGTCCATTCGGAGAGGTCAGGTTAGTAAGTGCACAGTATTCGCCACCATCACATGCAGAACATTGTGACTCTTCATAAAAACCGGTTTGGCTCCCATAACTTCCTAGTGGACACACACCCCATACAGTTCCGGTACCAGAGGGGCAGTAAAATCCCTGTGGGCAAGCTACTTCATTTATACCATCAATGCAATATTTGCCACGATTGCACGTGAAACATTCTGTCTTACCGACAAGGCTGCTGAAACTACCTGGTGGACATAGTAAGGAATTTGGTCCAGTTCCTTCCGGACAATAGGACCCTTTTGGACAGATGGCACCAGTCACGCCATCATCAGGCTTAGTCTTTTCAGACTTCAATATACAATAATAACCAGCACTGCAATTTCCTGATGGTGTCGTGAGCCCAGCCATGGAACAAAACATTCCGGGGTCACAGTCTGTGCAGTTTGCTAGAGAACCGATGGCAGTCGATGGATTGTAAGTTCCCTTAGGGCATTCGGTATAGTAGCTAGATCCAGATACGCAGTATGATCCCGCCGGACAAATATCTCCGGTTGTTCCATCAGTGGGATTTGAGACTTTGGCATTCTCATCGCAGTAATATCCGGGTGAACAATTACCGGTTGGAGCAGAGAGACCATCTGTGGCGCAATATTGACCAGCGCTACATGGCGTGCAATCAGACTCTTGCTCTAGATTGGTTACCGCATTGAAGGATCCATCGGGGCATGCATATTGTGTAGCATACTTGGTGGCCAACGGACAGTAGTATCCCGTCGGACACGATTCTGGATTCTGTACTCCGTGTGAGCAGACTGATGAATTCTGTACCGTCCCATCGCAGTAGTATCCAACAGGGCAGGTCATGCAGGTTATCTAAGATGAAACATTATTCTCTACATCAAATACAGATCACATAAGAAGTATACAACAGGGCAGGTCATGCAGGTTATCTAAGATGAAACATTATTCTCTACATCAAATACAGATCACATAAGAAGTATCCAACAGGGCAGGTCGTGCAGGTTATCTAAGATAAAACATTATTCTCTACATCAAATACAGATCACATAAGAAGTATACAACAGGGCAGGTCATGCAGGTTATCTAAGATAAAACATTATTCTCTACATCAAATACAGATCACATAAGAAGTATACAACAGGGCAGGTCATGCAGGTTATCTAAGATGAAACATTATTCTCTACATCAAATACAGATCACATAAGAAGTATACAACAGGGCAGGTCATGCAGGTTATCTAAGATGAAACATTATTCTCTACATCAAATACAGATCACATAAGAAGTATACAACAGGGCAGGTCATGCAGGTTATCTAAGATGAAACATTATTCTCTACATCAAATACAGATCACATAAGAAGTATCCAACAGGGCAGGTCGTGCAGGTTATCTAAGATAAAACATTATTCTCTACATCAAATACAGATCACATAAGAAGTATACAACAGGGCAGGTCATGCAGGTTATCTAAGATGAAACATTATTCTCTACATCAAATACAGATCACATAAGAAGTATCCAACAGGGCAGGTCATCTAAGATGAAACATTATTCTCTACATCAAATACAGATCACATAAGAAGTATACAACAGGGCAGGTCATGCAGGTTATCTAAGATGAAACATTATTCTCTACATCAAATACAGATCACATAAGAAGTATCCAACAGGGCAGGTCGTGCAGGTTATCTAAGATAAAACATTATTCTCTACATCAAATACAGATCACATAAGAAGTATACAACAGGGCAGGTCATGCAGGTTATCTAAGATGAAACATTATTCTCTACATCAAATACAGATCACATAAGAAGTATACAACAGGGCAGGTCGTGCAGGTTATCTAAGATGAAACATTATTCTCTACATCAAATACAGATCACATAAGAAGTATACAACAGGGCAGGTCATGCAGGTTATCTAAGATGAAACATTATTCTCTACATCAAATACAGATCACATAAGAAGTATACAACAGGGCAGGTCATGCAGGTTATCTAAGATGAAACATTATTCTCTACATCAAATACAGATCACACAAGAAGTATACAACAGGGCAGGTCGTGCAGGTTATCTAAGATGAAACATTATTCTCTACATCAAATACAGATCACATAAGAAGTATACAACAGGGCAGGTCATGCAGGTTATCTAAGATGAAACATTATTCTCTACATCAAATACAGATCACATAAGAAGACATACAGCAATAACATTTGGCATTTTACAAAAACATTATGTTCAGCCCTCAACCTGTATACAGACTGACAGATAGACTAGACCATTTGATGCAACAAATTGTCCCTTACTGTGAAAACTGGATACATCGACATACAGTGCAATGTGTAATCGGTAATTTCAATCTGCCTCTTCCACTTACATGAAGCTTCATTCCATTCTTTCAATATGTATTATTTCTTCTATAATTAACATCTTAACACAACAGTCACTAATGTTAACCTCTCATCTTAATATACACCTCATTTTAACCTCTCATCTTAACATACACCCCATTTTAACCTCTCATCTTAACATACACCCCATTTTAACCTCTCATCTTAACATACACCTCATTTTAACCTCTCAATATAACTGGCACCTCATTTTAACCTCTCATAATCACAGCCACCAACAAAATAGCCCCCTCCTTTTAACCTCTCAGCATCACAGCAACACCATTTTAACACCTCAACAAAACAGCCACATCCCTTTAACATCTCAGCCACATCCCTTTAACATCTCAACATCACAGCCACCTCCTTTAAACATATCATAATTACAGCCACCTCCTTTAAACATATCATAATTACAGCCACCTCCTTTTAACAGCAAATCCCATGCATTTCTGAGAGTGGCTACGGCGGAGAAGTTGTACAATTTCATTTAAAGGAAATGCGCTAATTCTCACAAACAAATTATTCCCCATACCTGTCCAAACAAGTCTTGGTATGTTCCGGAGTCACAGGCCAGTTCCTCCCCACTTCCTTCCGGACAGTAATGCCCTGGTGTGCACTCATGAGATGAAGGTTTACGCGCAGACTGTCCAGCAGGGCAATAATACCCAGCACCACATGTTCCAGTAGGTTCATCTAGACCAGCAGCGTTGCAGTAGTATCCTAAGAGAATGAATCAGTGAATCATGTTATGGCAACTGTTGCAATGGTCTATATCAATAAATACTGCATTGTCATGGCAACTGTTGCAATGGTCTATGTCAATAAATACTACATTGTCATGGCAACTGTTGCAATGGTCTATATCAATAAATACTACATTGTCATGGCAACTGTTGCAATGGTCTATATCAATAAATACTACATTGTCATGGCAACTGTTGCAATGGTCTATATCAATAAATATTACATTGTCATGGCAACTGTTGCAATGGTCTATATCAATAAATACTACATTGTCATGGCAACTGTTGCAATGGTCTATATCAATAAATACTACATTGTCATGGCAATTGTTGAAATTGTCTATATCAATAGATACTGCATTGTCATGGCAACTGTTGCAATGGTCTATATCAATAAATACTGCATTGTCATGGCAACTGTTGCAATGGTCTATATCAATAAATACTGCATTGTTATGGCAACTGTTGCAATGGTCTATGTCAATAAATACTACATTGTCATGGCAACTGTTGCAATGGTCTATATCAATAAATACTACATTGTCATGGCAACTGTTGCAATGGTCTATATCAATAAATACTACATTGTCATGGCAACTGTTGAAATTGTCTATATCAATAGATACTGCATTGTCATGGCAACTTTTGCAATGGTCTATATCAATAAATACTACATTGTCATGGCAACTGTTGCAATGGTCTATATCAATAAAAACTACATTGTCATAGCAACTGTTGCAATGGTCTATAACAATAAATACTACATTGTCATGGCAACTGTTGCAATGGTCTATATCAATAGATACTACATTGTCATGGCAACTGTTTGAATGGTCTATATCAATAAATACTACATTGTCATGGCAACTGTTGCAATGGTCTATATCAATAGATACTGCATTGTCATGGCAACTGTGGTACATGGTGTCAATAAATATAATCAATATGCATACCTGGTGTCAATAAATACAATCAATATGCATACCTGGTGTCAGTAAATACAATCAATATGCATACCTGGTGTCAATAAATATAATCAATATGCATACCTGGTGTCAGTAAATACAATCAATATGCATACCTGGTGTCAATAAATACAATCAATATGCATACCTGGTGTCAGTAAATACAATCAATATGCATACCTGGTGTCAATAAATACAATCAATATGCATACCTGGTGTCAGTAAATACAATCAATATGCATACCTGGTGTCAGTAAATACAATCAATATGCATACCTGGTGTCAGTAAATACAATCAATATGCATACCTGGTGTCAGTAAATATAATCAATATGCATACCTGGAGTGCAGAGTTCGCAGTCTGATGATGCTGTGTTTGCCGTGCTGTTGCTAAAATACCCTATAGAGCATGCCTGTTTTGTTGTGCTTCCAATTGGACAATAGTGGCCTGTTGGGCAGATGTTGCCAGTCGTGTCATCTGTTGGATCGGGTACAGATGCACCAGACGTACAGTAATAACCACCGTAACATTTTCCCGTTTCTGCACCAAGCACGCTACTTTCACAGTAATACCCTGAATATGAAACATCCCCTAATCAGTACAAAATACATCTATGTGCAGTACACTCACAATACATCTATGTGCACTCACAATAC
The DNA here is from genome assembly GCA_014843695.1 of Archivesica marissinica. Taxonomy (NCBI): domain Eukaryota; kingdom Metazoa; phylum Mollusca; class Bivalvia; order Venerida; family Vesicomyidae; genus Archivesica; species Archivesica marissinica. The sequence goes on from CM026399.1 coordinate 60,746,992, forward strand.
ATCTATGTGCACTCACAATACATCTATGTACAGTACACTCACAATACATCTATGTACAGTACACTCACAATACATCTATGTGCAGTACACTCACAATACATCTATGTACAGTACACTCACAATACATCTATGTACAGTACACTCACAATACATCTATGTACAGTACACTCACAATACATCTATGTACACTCACAATACATCTATGTACACTCACAATACATCTATGTACAGTACACTCACAATACATCTATGTACAGTACACTCACAATACATCTATGTGCAGTACACTCACAATACATCTATGTACAGTACACTCACAATACATCTATGTACAGTACACTCACAATACATCTATGTACAGTACACTCACAATACATCTATGTACACTCACAATACATCTATGTACAGTACACTCACAATACATCTATGTACACTCACAATACATCTATGTACAGTACACTCACAATACATCTATGTACACTCACAATACATCTATGTACAGTACACTCACAATACATCTATGTACACTCACAATACATCTATGTACAGTACACTCACAATACATCTATGTACACTCACAATACATCTATGTACAGTACACTCACAATACATCTATGTACACTCACAATACATCTATGTACAGTACACTCACAATACATCTATGTACACTCACAATACATCTATGTACACTCACAATACATCTATGTACACTCACAATACATCTATGTACAGTACACTCACAATACATCTATATACACTCACAATACATCTATGTGCAGTACACTCACAATACATCTATGTACACTCACAATACATCTATGTACACTCACAATACATCTATGTACAGTACACTCACAATACATCTATGTACAGTACACTCACAATACATCTATGTACAGTACACTCACAATACATCTATGTGCAGTACACTCACAATACATCTATGTACACTCACAATACATCTATGTACAGTACACTCACAATACATCTATGTACAGTACACTCACAATACATCTATGTACAGTACACTCACAATACATCTATGTACAGTACACTCACAATACATCTATGTACACTCACAATACATCTATGTACACTCACAATACATCTATGTACAGTACACTCACAATACATCTATGTACAGTACACTCACAATACATCTATGTACACTCACAATACATCTATGTACAGTACACTCACAATACATCTATGTACAGTGCACTCACAATACATCTATGTACACTCACAATACATCTATGTACACTCACAATACATCTATGTACAGTACACTCACAATACATCTATGTACACTCACAATACATCTATGTACACTCACAATACATCTATGTACAGTACACTCACAATACATCTATGTACACTCACAATACATCTATGTACAGTACACTCACAATACATCTATGTACACTCACAATACATCTATGTACACTCACAATACATCTATGTACACTCACAATACATCTATGTACACTCACAATACATCTATGTACAGTACACTCACAATACATCTATGTACACTCACAATACATCTATGTACAGTACACTCACAATACATCTATGTACACTCACAATACATCTATGTACAGTACACTCACAATACATCTATGTACAGTACACTCACAATACATCTATGTACACTCACAATACATCTATGTACACTCACAATACATCTATGTACACTCACAATACATCTATGTACAGTACACTCACAATACATCTATATACACTCACAATACATCTATGTGCAGTACACTCACAATACATCTATGTACACTCACAATACATCTATGTACACTCACAATACATCTATGTACAGTACACTCACAATACATCTATGTACACTCACAATACATCTATGTACAGTACACTCACAATACATCTATGTCAGTACACTCACAATACATCTATGTACAGTACACTCACAATACATCTATGTGCACTCACAATACATCTATGTACAGTACACTCACAATACATCTATGTACAGTACACTCACAATACATCTATGTACAGTACACTCACAATACATCTATGTGCAGTACACTCACAATACATCTATGTACAGTACACTCACAATACATCTATGTACACTCACAATACATCTATGTACAGTACACTCACAATACATCTATGTACACTCACAATACATCTATGTACACTCACAATACATCTATGTACACTCACAATACATCTATGTACACTCACAATACATCTATGTACACTCACAATACATCTATGTACACTCACAATACATCTATGTACAGTACACTCACAATACATCTATGTGCAGTACACTCACAATACATCTATGTACACTCACAATACATCTATGTACACTCACAATACATCTATGTACAGTACACTCACAATACATCTATGTACACTCACAATACATCTATGTGCAGTACACTCACAATACATCTATGTACACTCACAATACATCTATGTACACTCACAATACATCTATGTACAGTACACTCACAATACATCTATGTGCAGTACACTCACAATACATCTATGTACAGTACACTCACAATACATCTATGTACAGTACACTCACAATACATCTATGTACACTCACAATACATCTATGTACAGTACACTCACAATACATCTATGTACACTCACAATACATCTATGTACAGTACACTCACAATACATCTATGTACAGTGCACTCACAATACATCTATGTACACTCACAATACATCTATGTACACTCACAATACATCTATGTACAGTACACTCACAATACATCTATGTACAGTACACTCACAATACATCTATGTACAGTACACTCACAATACATCTATGTACACTCACAATACATCTATGTACAGTACACTCACAATACATCTAGTACACTCACAATACATCTATGTACAGTACACCCACAATACATCTATGTACAGTACACTCACAATACATCTAGTACACTCACAATACATCTATGTACAGTACACTCACAATACATCTATGTGCAGTACACTCACAATACATCTATGTGCAGTACACTCACAATACATCTATGTACACTCACAATACATCTATGTACACTCACAATACATCTATGTACAGTACACTCACAATACATCTATGTGCAGTACACTCACAATACATCTATGTACAGTACACTCACAATACATCTATGTGCAGTACACTCACAATACATCTATGTACACTCACAATACATCTATGTGCACTCACAATACATCCATGTACAGTACACTCACAATACATCTATGTACAGTACACTCACAATACATCTATGTGCAGTACACTCACAATACATCTATGTGCAGTACACTCACAATACATCTATGTACAGTACACTCACAATACATCTATGTACACTCACAATACATCTATGTACAGTACACTCACAATACATCTATGTACACTCACAATACATCTATGTACACTCACAATACATCTATGTACACTCACAATACATCTATGTACACTCACAATACATCTATGTACACTCACAATACATCTATGTACAGTACACTCACAATACATCTATGTGCAGTACACTCACAATACATCTATGTGCAGTACACTCACAATACATCTATGTACAGTACACTCACAATACATCTATGTACACTCACAATACATCTATGTACAGTACACTCACAATACATCTATGTACAGTACACTCACAATACATCTATGTACAGTACACTCACAATACATCTATGTACAGTACACTCACAATACATCTATGTGCACTCACAATACATCTATGTACAGTACACTCACAATACATCTATGTACAGTACACTCACAATACATCTATGTACAGTACACTCACAATACATCTATGTACAGTACACTCACAATACATCTATGTACAGTACACTCACAATACATCTATGTACACTCACAATACATCTATGTACACTCACAATACATCTATGTACACTCACAATACATCTATGTACAGTACACTCACAATACATCTATGTACAGTACACTCACAATACATCTATGTACACTCACAATACATCTATGTGCAGTACACTCACAATACATCTATGTACAGTACACTCACAATACATCTATGTACACTCACAATACATCTATGTACAGTACACTCACAATACATCTATGTACAGTACACTCACAATACATCTATGTACAGTACACTCACAATACATCTATGTACAGTACACTCACAATACATCTATGTACACTCACAATACATCTATGTACAGTACACTCACAATACATCTATGTACAGTACACTCACAATACATCTATGTACAGTACACTCACAATACATCTATGTACAGTACACTCACAATACATCTATGTACACTCACAATACATCTATGTACAGTACACTCACAATACATCTATGTACACTCACAATACATCTATGTACAGTACACTCACAATACATCTATGTACAGTACACTCACAATACATCTATGTACAGTACACTCACAATACATCTATGTACACTCACAATACATCTATGTACAGTACACTCACAATACATCTATGTACAGTACACTCACAATACATCTATGTACAGTACACTCACAATACATCTATGTACACTCACAATACATCTATGTACAGTACACTCACAATACATCTATGTACAGTACACTCACAATACATCTATGTACAGTACACTCACAATACATCTATGTACACTCACAATACATCTATGTACAGTACACTCACAATACATCTATGTACACTCACAATACATCTATGTACAGTACACTCACAATACATCTATGTACACTCACAATACATCTATGTACACTCACAATACATCTATGTACACTCACAATACATCTATGTACACTCACAATACATCTATGTACAGTACACTCACAATACATCTATGTACAGTACACTCACAATACATCTATGTACAGTACACTCACAATACATCTATGTACAGTACACTCACAATACATCTATGTACACTCACAATACATCTATGTACACTCACAATACATCTATGTACACTCACAATACATCTATGTGCAGTACACTCACAATACATCTATGTACACTCACAATACATCTATGTACAGTACACTCACAATACATCTATGTACACTCACAATACATCTATGTACAGTACACTCACAATACATCTATGTACAGTACACTCACAATACATCTATGTACAGTACACTCACAATACATATATGTACAGTACACTCACAATACATCTATGTACAGTACACTCACAATACATCTATGTACAGTACACTCACAATACATATATGTGCAGTACACTCACTCTGTTCAACAAAATACATCTATGTGCAGTAGACTCACTCTGTTCAACAAAATACATATATGTGCAGTACACTCACTCTGTTCAACAAAATACATCTATGTGCAGTACATACATTTCAAGTTATATTATAACACATACATTGTGCATAGCCATTCTACAAAGAATTATATGAGACAATAGCAATTACTATATTATATATATATATATTATTTCTGTCTCATCTATGTACAGTACATACATTTCAAGTTATATCATAACACATACATTGCACATAGTCATTCTATAAATGAGAATTAAAAGAGACAATAGCATATTACAATATGCGAAACATGTTTTAATCTCTAAAAACTATGTAAAAGTCGCTAATCATAACACTAAACAATATTTAAAATACTGCATCAGAACCACTTGTGATTCGATTGTGGGGGGGGGGGGATTAACAGCTTTTATATAGTTCACATAAACATGGGGTGGTGGTGGAAGGGGTGGCTGTGGATGGGGTGGTGGTGGATGGGGTGGTGGTGTATGGGGTGGCTGTGGATGAGGTTGTGGTGGATGGGGTGGTGGTGGATGGGGTGGTGGTGGAAGGGGTGGCTGTGGATGGGGTGGTGGTGGATGGGGTGGTGGTGGATGGGGTGGTGGTGGAAGGGGTGGTGGTGGATGGGGTGGCTATGGATGGGGTGGCTGTGGAAGGGGTGGCTGTATAGCTGTTACTCATGCTGTATTTGTATAGCTATATTTGTATAGCTGTATTTGTATAGCTGTTATTCATGTTGTATTTGTATAGCTGTTATTCATGCTGTATTTGTATAGCTGTTATTCATGCTGTATTTGTATGGCTGTTATTCATGCTGTATTTGAATAGCTGTTATTCATGCTGTATTTGTATGGCTGTTATTCATGCTGTATTTGTATAGCTGTTATTCATGCTGTATTTGTATAGCTGTTATTCATGCTGTATTTGAATAGCTGTTATTCATGCTGTATTTGTATAGCTGTTATTTATGCTGTATTTGCATAGCTGTTATTCATGTTGAATTTGTATAGCTGTTATTCATGCTGTATTTGTATAGCTGTTATTCATGTTGAATTTGTATAGATGTTATTTATGCTGAACAGGATATAAAATTAGATAACATAAAACAAAAGAGATATGTATCAATGGTTAGACACAAATGCACCACTTACCACCAGTGCAGGGTTCTGGAGCGCTTGAACCGGTAGGGCAAAAATACCCTGGGGTACATTCGCCTCCAGTCTGGTTATTTGGGCAGAAGCAGTCTGGTGCCGTGTAATTCCCAATTTCTGTTGGTTGACTCGACCACGCTCCTCTTATACAGTAATATCCAGAATCACACAATCCTGTTGAACTGGATAAACCGGAAGTTGCGCAGTATTCACCAGGTGGACATGGTAAACAATCCTCAACGCTTACTTTACCGGTGTCTGGGTTGTAATATCCCTTATCACATGGATTCTCCGTGCCTATGATCGTGCCACTCGGACAATAGTACCCAGAGGGACACACGTTACTGGCATCGGTCGAGTTAGCCAGACAGTAGAAGCCTTCGGGACATTCTGTGCATGTCAATGCTCCCTCTGTAGAGCTAAAAAGCAGGAAAATACACTCTTAGTTTACAGTACTACATTAACAATTTCCTTCATCGAGATTTACGTTAATATACTATTATATCTCCATACATGCAGTGGATAGGTAGTCGCCATATCTATCCCACCTCCATAGATATTATAGGGACTTCCTAGAGATTTAGGTTAATATACTATTATATCTCCATACAAACGACAGCCATTTAGCTATCATGCAGTGGATACCTAGTCGACATACCTATCACACCTCCATATATATTACTGAGACTACATAGAGATTTAGGTTAATATACTATTATATCTCCATACAAACGACAGCCATTTAGCTATCATGCAGTGGATAAGTAGTCGCCATATCTATCCTACCTCCATAGATATTACTGAGACTACATAGAGATTTAGGTTAATATACTATTATATCTCCATACAAACGACAGCCATTTAGCTATCATGCAATGGATAAGTAGTCGACATCTATCACACCTCCATAGATATTACTGGAACTACATTGGATTCTGGCCTTTATTATGAACATTGGTTTGGCTACTACCTTGCCAATGTATGTGGTATTGGTAATGGCGTCTATGAGGGAAAGGGTTGGGCAGCTGTAGTTAAGTTGGGTTTTTATGGCATATCAATACAGATTCAAGCTTTCCGATTGGTTAAACTGAGTATAAATCTCGACTAGTTTTTGACCCCTTTGATATTTTATTTAATTATCGGTCTGTGGCTTGCACAGAGATAAGATGACTGTCATCTCACTGGTGTAGCAGATCAGTGGTCCAGTGGTTAACACGCTGCAATTTTCATATCTGGGAAAACACTTTTTTGATGTTCAACATAAACATTTTCGGGAATGGTGCAAAACAAAACTTTGAATCCACTCAGAAAACAGAAAAACAAAAGACTGAAACTGATTTTAAGACTGATCACCAGTCAGCCGGAGGACATGTTACTGGCAAGGCGTTCAAATACGATGTCCTGCATTTTCATAAGATTAATAATAGCAATCAGTCATACAATGTTTCACAAGGCTGGTTTACTAGATGTAAGAGACACGACATTAAATTTCATCGTACAATTCGCATGTCGCAGCATATTGTCTGCAGTCTCCAATGATGCTAAGGTTGACAAGTTTCTAAGTTTCATAATGAAGTTGAGAAAGCTTCGCACGGTATTACCTATGTGTACGGATAGACGATGCAGACTTTATACAGTCGTGTAGGGTATTACCTATGTGTACGGATAGACGACAAAGACTTAATACAGTCGTGTAGAGTATTACCTATGTGTACGGATAGATGATGCAGACTTTATACAGCCATGTAAGGTATTACCTATGTGTACGGATAGACGATGCAGACTTTATACAGCCATGTAAGGTATTACCTATGTGTACGGATAGATGATGCAGACTTTATACAGCCATGTAAGGTATTACCTATGTGTACGGATAGATGATGCAGACTTTATACAGCCATGTAAGGTATTACCTATGTGTACGGATAGACGATGCAGACTTTATACAGCCGTGTAAGGTATTACCTATGTGTACGGATAGACGATGCAGACTTTATACAGCTGTGTAAGGTATTACCTATGTGTACGGATAGACGACAAAGACTTAATACAGCCGTGTAAGGTATTACCTATGTGTACGGGTAGACGACAAAGACTTAATACAGTCGTGTAGAGTATTACCTATGTGTACGGATAGACGATGCAGACTTTATACAGCCGTGTAAGGTATTACCTATGTGTACGGATAGACGGCAAAGACTTTATATAGTCGTGTAAGGTATTACCTATGTGTACGGATAGATGGCACAGACTTTATACAGCCGTGTAAAGTATTACCTATGTGTGCGGATAGACGGCAAAGATTTAATACAGCCGTGTAAGGTATTACCTATGTGTACGGATAGACGATGCAGACTTTATACAGTCGTGTAAGGTATTACCTATGTGTACGGATAGACGATGCAGACTTTATACAGCCGTGTAAGGTATTACCTATGTGTACGGGTAGACGATGCAGACTTTATACAGCCATGTAAGGTATTACCTATGTGTACGGATAGACGATGCAGACTTTATACAGCTGTGTAAGGTATTACCTATGTGTACGGGTAGACGATGCAGACTTTATACAGCTGTGTAAGGTATTACCTATGTGCATGGAGCCGATTATCACGTAATAAAAGTAATTACAGTAATACGAGTAAAATTACAAATACAATGTGATGCACATTACTATGTTACTATGTGATTTTCTTTCAAGTTTATTTAAGATTAAACAGCTGTGTTTTATTACAGATTTAAAAATGCTATATTTTGTACTTTTTTATACGAACAAAATACCAATGTTGGCACCTTTTTGAAAGGATTCTAATACATACAAGATTTCTTTATTTTTCAATATGCTTACTTGAACAGCTTAAAGAGATATAAACAGGCTCAAACTAAAGCAACATGATCTAGACTAGTCTGGCAGACTCAAACAACAGGATCTGCACCATCCTGGCAGACTCAAACAACAGGATCTGCACCATCCTGGCAGGCTTAAACTAAAGCAACAGGATCTGCACCATGCTGGCAGGCTTAAACTAAAGCAACAGGATCTGCACCATCCTGGCAGGCTTAAACTAAAGCAACAGGATCTGCACCATGCTGGCAGGCTTAAACTAAAGCAACAGGATCTGCACCATCCTGGCAGGCTTAAACTAAAGCAACAGGATCTGCACCATGCTGGCAGGCTTAAACTAAAGCAACAGGATCTGCACCATCCTGGCAGGCTTAAACTAAAGCAACAGGATCTGCACCATGCTGGCAGGCTTAAACTAAAGCAACAGGATCTGCACCATCCTGGCAGGCTTAAACTAAAGCAACAGGATCTGCACCAGCCTGGCAGGCTTAAACTAAAGCAACAGGATCTGCACCATGCTGGCAGGCTTAAACTAAAGCAACAGGATCTGCACCATCCTGGCAGGCTTAAACTAAAGCAACAGGATCTGCACCAGCCTGGCAGACTTAAACTAAAGCAACAGGATCTGCACCATCCTGGCAGGCTTAAACTAAAGCAACAGGATCTGCACCAGCCTGGCAGACTCAAACTAAAGCAACAGGATCTGCACCAACCTGGCAGGCTTAAACTAAAGCAACAGGATCTGCACCAGCCTGGCAGGCTTAAACTAAAGCAACAGGATCTGCACCATGCTGGCAGGCTTAAACTAAAGCAACAGGATCTGCACCATCCTGGCAGGCTTAAACTAAAGCAACAGGATCTGCACCAGCCTGGCAGACTTAAACTAAAGCAACAGGATCTGCACCATCCTGGCAGGCTTAAACTAAAGCAACAGGATCTGCACCAGCCTGGCAGGCTTAAACTAAAGCAACAGGATCTGCACCAACCTGGCAGGCTTAAACTAAAGCAACAGGATCTGCACCAGCCTGGCAGGCTTAAACTAAAGCAACAGGATCTGCACCATGCTGGCAGGCTTAAACTAAAGCAACAGGATCTGCACCATGCTGGCAGGCTTAAACTAAAGCAACAGGATCTGCACCAGCCTGGCAGGCTTAAACTAAAGCAACAGGATATGCACCAGCCTGGCAGACTTAAACTAAAGCAACAGGATCTGCACCATCCTGGCAGGCTTAAACTAAAGCAACAGGATCTGCACCATGCTGGCAGGCTTAAACTAAAGCAACAGGATCTGCACCATGCTGGCAGGCTTAAACTAAAGCAACAGGATCTGCACCAGCCTGGCAGGCTTAAACTAAAGCAACAGGATCTGCACCATCCTGGCAGGCTTAAACTAAAGCAACAGGATCTGCACCATCCTGGCAGACTTAAACTAAAGCAACAGGATCTGCACCAGCCTGGCAGACTTAAACTAAAGCAACAGGATCTGCACCATCCTGGCAGGCTTAAACTAAAGCAACAGGATCTGCACCAGCCTGGCAGGCTTAAACTAAAGCAACAGGATCTGCACCATCCTGGCAGGCTTAAACTAAAGCAACAGGATCTGCACCATCCTGGCAGACTCAAACTAAAGCAACAGGATCTGCACCAGCCTGGCATACTTAAACTAAAGCAACATGATCTGCACCATCCTGGCAGGCTTAAACTAAAGCAACAGGATCTGCACCAACCTGGCAGGCTTAAACTAAAGCAACAGGATCTGCACCAACCTGGCAGGCTTAAACTAAAGCAACAGGATCTGCGCCAGCAATGAAAGTTTACTTTTAAGCAAATAATTTAAATATAATGTACCTATAAGTTCCTGGGTCACAGCCAAGGGGGTTACTGGTTCCAGCTGGACAATAATGGCCGATGGTACATGGACCCCCAGTGGAGTCGGTTGTTGGGTTATTGGGTACACTGGCACCCTGTATGCAGTAAAACCCTGCGCTACAGACATCGGTTGGCTCTAGTAGACCGGTAGTTGCGCAGTAGAATCCAGGATCACACGTGGTGCACTCGGATTCTAAGGAAAGTCCGCTAGTGTTGCTATATGTACTCATTGGACATGGTGATGGGTTCACAGTTGCCGCTCCGCAGTAGGATCCTGCAGGACACACACCAGCAACGCCAACAGCACCAGTGGGCGTTGCCGAATCCGAACCGGATGTGCAGAAATAAGCAGAATTACAATTGCCACTCACAACAGTCAGTCCTGGAATATGGCAATAAGAGCCGCCAGTACACATGGTACAGTCTGTTTCAGCTGCTAAATTGGGAGTACCTCCGTATGTGCTGGCGGGACACTTGATTCCGACGTCTCCTGTACCAGATGGACAATAATTGCCCTGCGGACAGTCTATCAAATTTAGACCATCATCACAGTAGTAGCCAGCAGTACAGTCTGTACAAACTGATGCCTGGGTGGTTGACATGAATGTACCTACAGCACATGGTATCGGTGTAGCAGTTCCAATTGGACAATAGTGGCCGGTAGAACATTCGTTACCAGTGGCGTCGGTTGGAGTTGCAGTTATCGCACCCGAGTCGCAGTAATACCCAGCAGCACAGGGTCCGGTAGGTTCAATAAGTCCTGTAGTAGCACAGTAGTATCCACCGTCACAAGCCGGACATTGACTGGATGAGCTCAATCCGGTACTGTTTGACATGGTTCCGATAGGGCACAGGGCTGGAGCGGTTGTACCTGTGTCACAGTAATGGCCTACTGGGCAGGACACTCCGGTTGTGCCATCAATAGGTTCCGGCACAGATGCCCCACCAATACAATAATAACCGGCTGTACAGTCACCTGCAAATATCGAAACCAGTTAATTACTTACGCGAAGACTGTGCTGAATTATCAACAAACTGAAAATCTGGAGTCTCTATCTGAAGAGTCAATGACATTAAAATCTGAGAACCAGCCTGTGGTGCTTGTTTCAAAGTAAATATTTACAGACAGATTATGCACTTAATTACAGTAAAATCTGAGAACCAGCCTGTGGTGCTTGTTTTAAAGTAAATATTTACAGACAGATTATGCACTTAATTACAGTACATTTGGAGAACCAGCCTGTGGTGCTTGTTTTAAAGTAAATATTTACAGACAGATTATGCACTTAATTACAGTACATTTGGAGAACCAGCCAGCCTGTAGTGTGTGTGTATTTATTGACTGCCTGGTTGATTACACTAAAATTTGAGAACCAATCTGTTCTGCTTGTCAGTTTATGAAAATGTTTAATGCAAAACTTTGTCATGGTATAATATTTAAAAGAATAACCAGGACAGGTTCAGAAGAATGAATGATACAAGAAATATTAATGGTGCTTTTTTTAAACTTTATTTATTTTACAACGATTGCGAAGCAAGTTTTAACATATTATATTAATCACTCTCGGTGGCGCGCATGAAAGTGTAAATGTGGTCATTCGTGTGGGAGGAAACCGGAGTACCCGGAGTACACGGAGAAAACCCACCTGTCCGATCTGGCGACCAGCGTACCATCTGACATACTTCCCTGTCCGAGGATCGAACCCGGGTTGCATTGGTGAGAAGAGAGCGCGCTAACCACTGCGCTAATCAGACAGCTGGTGCTTACATTCACATTTCATTACAGGAAGTTTGTACGAGTCATTGACACACATGAGAACATACCTGTTGTGCTGGTCAGTCCAACACTTTCGCAGTATTTGCCTGGATCACATGCAGTACACTCGCTGGAGGTTTCAAGTTGGGTAATTGTGCCGTAAGTCCCCTTAGGGCAGCCATGCTGGGTATTAAACTCTGTTCCACTAGGACAGTAGTAACCCATAGGACATACATATGCATTGTAACTGGTGATGGGAGCATCACTAACATCACAGTAGAAGCCTGTAACACATAACATATTAACTGATACAGCAGAGGTTGGTATCACAGATAACATATTAACTGATACAGAAGTGGTTTGCAACACAGATAACATAGTAACTGATACAGTAGTGGTTTGTATCACAGATAACATATTAACTGATACAGCAGTGGTTTGCAACACATATATTATATTAACTGATACAACAGAGGTTTGCAACACAGATAACATATTAACTGATACAGCAGTGGTTTGCAGCACACATAACATATTAACTGATACAGTAGTGGTTTGTATCACATATAACATATTAACTGATACAGCAGTGGTTTGTATCACAGATAACATATTAACTGATACAGCAGTGGTTTGCAGCACAGATAACATATTAACTGATACAGCAGTGGTTTGCAACACAGATAACATATTAACTGATACAGCAGTGGTTTGCAACACGGATAACATATTAACTGATACAGCAGTGGTTTGCAGCACAGATAACATATTAACTGATACAGCAGTGGTTTGCAGCACATATAACATATTAACTGATACAGCAGTGGTTTGTAACACAGAGAACATATTAACTGATACAGCAGTGGTTTGTAGCACACATAACATATTAACTGATACAGTAGTGGTTTGCAACACATAACATATTAACTGATACAACAGTGGTTTGCAACACAGATAACATATTAACTGATACAGCAGTGGTTTGTATCACATATAACATATTAACTGATACAGTAGTGGTTAGCAACACAGATAACATATTAACTGATACAGCAGTGGTTTGCAGCACAGATAACATATTAACTGATACAGCAGTGGTTTGTAGCACACATAACATATTAACTGATACAACAGTGGTTTGCAACACAGATAACATATTAACTGATACAGCAGTGGTTTGTAACACAGATAACATATTAACTGATACAGCAGTGGTTTGTAGCACACATAACATATTAACTGATACAGTAGTGGTTTGCAACACATAACATATTAACTGATACAGCAGTGGTTTGTATCACGGATAACATATTAACTGATACAGAAGTGGTTTGCAACACAGATAACATAGTAACTGATACAGTAGTGGTTTGTATCACAGATAACATACTAACTGATACAGCAGTGGTTTGCAGCACATATAACATATTAACTGATACAGCAGTGGTTTGTAGCACACATAACATAGTAACTGATACAGTAGTGGTTTGCAACACATAACATATTAACTGATACAACAGTGGTTTGCAACACAGATAACATATTAACTGATACAGCAGTGGTTTGTATCACAGATAACATATTAACTGATACAGTAGTGGTTAGCAACACAGATAACATATTAACTGATACAGCAGTGGTTTGCAGCACAGATAACATATTAACTGATACAGCAGTGGTTTGTAGCACAGATAAAATATTAACTGATATAACAGTGGTTTGCAACACAGATAACATATTAACTGATACAGCAGTGGTTTGTAGCACAGATAACATATTAACTGATACAGCAGTGGTTTGTAGCACAGATAACATATTAACTGATACAGTAGTGGTTTGTAGCACAGATAACATATTAACTGATACAGCAGTGGTTTGTAGCACAGATAACATATTAACTGATACAGCAGTGGTTTGTATCACAGATAACATATTAACTGATACAGCAGTGGTTTGTAGCACAGATAACATATTAACTGATACAGCAGTGGTTTGTAACACAGAGAACATTAATTTGCTTCTAAGGAGCCATTCTTACACACAGTCCACATTTATAAAGCAGAATTATAAGGGACCAGTCTTACACACAGTCCACATTTATAAAGCAGAATTATAAGGGACCAGTCTAACACACAGGCCACATTTATAAGGCAGAATTATAAGGGACCAGTCTAACACACATTCCACATTTATAAAGCAGACTTATAAGGGACCAGTCTAACACACATTCCACATTTATAAGGCAGAACTGTAAGTGACCAGTCTAACACACAGTCCACATTTATAAGGCGGAATTGTAAGGGACCAGTCAAACACACAGTCCACATTTATAAGGCAGAATTATAAGGGACCAGTCTAACACACAGTCCACATTTATAAGGCAGAATTATAAGGGACCAGTCTAACACAGTCCACATTTATAAGGCAGAATTATAAGGGACCAGTCTAACACACAGTCCACATTTGTAAGGCAGAATTATAAGGGACCAGTCTAAGACACAGCCCACATTTATAAGGCAGAATTATAAGGGACCAGTCTTATACACAGTCCACATTTATAAGGCAGAATTATAAGGGACCAGTCTAACACAGTCCACATTTATAAGGCAGAATTATAAGGGACCAGTCTAACACACAGGCCACATTTATAAGGCAGAATTATAAGGGACCAGTCTAACACACAGTCCACATTTATAAGGCAGATTTATAAGGGACCAGTCTAACACAGTCCACATTTATAAGGCAGAATTATAAGGGACCAGTCTAACACACATTCCACATTTATAAGGCAGAATTATAAGGGACCAGTCTAACACACAGTCCACATTTATAAGGCAGAATTATAAGTGACCAGTCTAACACACAGCCCACATTTATAAGGCAGAATTATAAGGGACCAGTCTAACACACAGTCCACATTTGTAAGGCAGAATTATAAGGGACCAGTCTAAGACACAGCCCACATTTATAAGGCAGAATTATAAGGGACCAGTCTTATACACAGTCCACATTTATAAGGCAGAATTATAAGGGACCAGTCTAACACAGTCCACATTTATAAGGCAGAATTATAAGGGACCAGTCTAACACACAGGCCACATTTATAAGGCAGAATTATAAGGGACCAGTCTAACACACAGTCCACATTTATAAGGCAGATTTATAAGGGACCAGTCAAACACAGTCCACATTTATAAGGCAGAATTATAAGGGACCAGTCTAACACACATTCCACATTTATAAGGCAGAATTATAAGTGACCAGTCTAACACACAGCCCACATTTATAAGGCAGAATTATAAGGGACCAGTCTAACACACAGCCCACATTTATAAGGCAGAATTATAAGTGACCAGTCTAACACACAGCCCACATTTATAAGGCAGAACTGTAAGTGACCAGTCAATTTGTCCACAAATTTAATTTAAATGTTGACTTACCAGATGGGCACGCTTTACAAGACGACTGTCCGGTCTGATCCTGGTAAGATCCAGATTCACAGTTCACGCCAAGGTGGTTACCCCCTTCACAGTATTGTCCTGCAGGGCAGAGTTCAGCGCTGCTTGAACTAGACCCAGTAGGGCAGTAGTATCCTGCAAATGCACAATATTTTTAACATTTACACAGATATTTGATAGTGTTAGAACATTTCTAACATTTACACAAATGTTTGGCGAGTGTTAGAACATTTCTGACATTTACATAGATGTTTGTCAGTGTTAGAATATTTCTGACATTTACATAGATGTTTGGTCAGTGCATATCATTTCTAACATTTACACAGTTGTTTGGTCAGCGCTAGAACATTTCTAACATTTACACAGATGTTTGGTCAGTGTTAGAACATTTCTAACATTTACACAGTTGTTTGGTCAGTGCTAGAACATTTCTAACATTTACATAGATGTTTGGTCAGTGTTAGAACATGTCTAACATTTACGCAGATGTTTGGTCAGTGTTAGAACATTTCTAACATTTACATAGATGTTTGGTCAGTGTTAGAACATGTCTAACATTTACGCAGATGTTTGGTCAGTGTTAGAAGAGTTCTAACATCTACACAGATGTTTGGTCAGTGTTTGTACATTTATGACAGCTACACAGATGTTTGTTAAGTGTTAGACAATTTGGGTTTCTAACATTATACAGTCAACAAGTATTGGATACTGAAGTAGCTACAATTCATTCCGTAAGGGACGTCGCTAATGTTGCTATATCAAGTATTGGATACTGAAGTAGCTACAATTCATTCCGTAAGGGACATCGCTAATGTTGCTATATCAAGTATTGGATACTGAAGTAGCTACAATTCATTCCATAAGGGACGTCGCTAATGTTGCTATATCAAGTATTGGATACTGAAGTAGCTACAATTCATTCCGTAAGGGACGTCGCTAATGTTGCTATATCAAGTATTGGATACTGAAGTAGCTACAATTCATTCCATAAGGGACGTCGCTAATGTTGCTATATCAAGTATTGGATACTGAAGTAGCTACAATTCATTCCGTAAGGGACGTCGCTAATGTTGCTATATCAAGTATTGGATACTGAAGTAGCTACAATTCATTCCGTAAGGGACGTCGCTAATGTTGCTATATCAAGTATTGGATACTGAAGTAGCTACAATTCATTCCGTAAGGGACGTCGCTAATGTTGCTATATCAAGTATTGGATACTGAAGTAGCTACAATTCATTCCGTAAGGGACGTCGCTAATGTTGCTATATCAAGTATTGGATACTGAAGTAGCTACAATTCATTCCGTAAGGGACGTCGCTAATGTTGCTATATCAAGTATTGGATACTGAAGTAGCTACAATTCATTCCGTAAGGGACGTCGCTAATGTTGCTATATCTTGTGATCCGACACGTTACTATTCTTAGTATTGATATATGTTTTGTATTCACACATGTCAATGAAACTGAATCATTCATTAACACATGATTAAGCTCGTTACAACTCTGTAAACGTGCTCAAATGCGCTCAAACATAGAATTCTAACATGGCTGTATGGAATTTGTAAACGTGCTCAAATGCGCTCAAACATAGAATTCTAACATGACTGTATGGAATTTACCATGTTTAAATCTGCAATAAAACATTGTTCAGTGTGTGGTGTCAAATGTGACATCATTTTCCCAACATTTTTGTTATTTTGTGACTTCATTTACGCGCACTAAAAAATAACGATATAATATTTGTATTTTTACACTCCTGGTGATTTCATACAATATTGTATGAAACTCGTTTCACAAAATATGATATGAAATCACGACGTGTGTAAGATCGTTTTTATCACATTACCATATTGGGTTTACATCATATTTTTGCACAAAATAACGCTGCTACTTTCATTTTGGCGCCAACTGTCAGCGCAAATTGTCATGACGTCACTAAAGTAGCATGACGTCACTACACAAAGCAGTGTTATATTTATGTTTGAAACGAAACTTCTTTTAAATCGTAGTTTGTCTAACAATTAACATAGAAATATGGTTACTATACAGTTTAATTTACAAATTATAAGGCTTACTCTCTCAACCAATCAGAATCCTTCCAGGTGTTATTACACGTGTGTACATATAGGAAATTATGATATGGTGTTATTACACTGAATACAAGCAAAGTTATGTGATAAAGTGGAATAACACATGGTTTGTCGTTCTGAGTTCCGGAATGAACCATTTAGGCCTATGGACGATGTGGTTAATTCCTAAGAGTCAGAACACCAAACCATGTTTTATTCGGTCCTTGATTCCATTATACCAGGTGTGCTCTGCACCACATGGTCCAGTTGGATGTGTGAGACCTTCATCCTGACGTGTGAGTATTTGATTTTACCTGCACCACATGGTCCTGTTGGATATGTGAGACCTTCATCCTGACGTGTGAGTATTTGATTTTACCTGCACCACATGGTCCAGTTGGATATGTGAGACCTTCGTTTTGACAGTAGGATCCCTGGATACAGTCATCACAGTCTGTAGTTACCATGTTCCCAGTTGTATTGGAGAAGGTTCCAGCTGGGCATTTAGCAGGGTTGCTGGTAGACCCCGAGACTAATGTACATAAACAATACTGAAGATTAGAATCTTTGACAAGTCTAAATAACGATACACTTGAAAGAAACGAACATTTTATGGGATACGAGGGGGGGGGGGGTTATTGACCCTGCCAATGCTCTCTATATATTACATATATAAACATTTCTCCCCAAGCTCAAAATAGGGAGAATAGATGTCATGGAAACTCCCCCCACATCACCATCTAGCTCCAGCCCTGTATAATTAGTTTATACAAATTTATGTTAGCTCAATTGCGAAACAAGTTCTTTCAACTTATATTAAATCACTCTCGAGACCTCATTCCTGATGGAATCCATCGCCACGTGGGAGAGAGAAGAGGCAACGTATAATTGGTTGCATAGTAACTCATACAGGTACTAACATCCTTGTTATGCGAACTAAAACACTAAATCTGTGACAAGTAGCACAACATCCAGGGGCATAGCTTCTGCTTGATATATATGTGTAGGCACCATTAGAACAGAGGGATCATCAGGGGTGTATCTCATACAGGACAATTTTGAAAGTGTGTATCGTTGTAGCAACATTCTGAGGCATTTTAAGGCATGTTTTGACGAGGGCATGTTTTGAGCATGTTTTGACGAGGGCATGTTTTGACGAGAAATAAGAAACATATTTGTGCAGTTCAGAAAATCTTATTATAAAAAGTAATGAAATACTCGATGTTTTCGCGACATATCACTACACCTCCACCCCTTACCTTTCATTTATTAATGCAGTGTTTGCATTTTCATAATTCATATTTTTGAAGGAAATGTGTAGGCCTACAATTCCTATAAGGAGATAAACCATTGACATCTTGTTTTCATGATCTGCCAATAATCTTAAAAGTGATGTTATGTTACGTTATATTTCGGTACGCCTGCATCAGCACCATTTTGGGCTATATTGCCGGCGGGCAGTTTACTTAACAACACATTTCCTGGGCAGGCTCCAGCGGTTAACCAGTACTTGGGTGCACCAACCTCCGTAAGAAACTGCCAACTTTTTCATATAAATGAGACATGGCCTGAGCGGGGCTCGAACCCGTGACCATCAGTGATGATAGGTTACAGTGGTATACAAGTCAGCGACCTTAACCACTCGACCAGGAGGCGGACTTTAAAAGTGATGTATGCGGATAAAAGGAACAGTAACTGCTTATGATTGCTTTCCTCATGCTACACGATAAACTCACTTGTAACTGTTTTAACTGGCTATAATATTGAGGTCCACCTCCCCCACCGACAGATAAATTTTAGAACATAACTTTATGAGGGTTTATATATTACCATATTGATCCTAACAATTAATTGATTATCGATAACTCTGCCTGAGCCTCAATTTGTTACAAGTATTGACAGGTAATATAACAGTAAACCCCATGCATTGCTGTAAGTTCATCTGCCAGACTTGTCCCTAATCTAAGTTGGCCCAATGTCTAACCCTTTCCTTCATAGAGATTTAGGTTAATATAATATTATATCTCCATACAAACGACAGCCATTTAGCTATCATGCAGTGGATAAGTAGTCGCCATATCTATCCCACCTCCATAGATATTACTGGGACTACATAGAGATTCTGGCCTTCATTATGAACATTGGTTTGGCTACAAATGTCGTATTGGTAATAGTGTCAAAGGTGCTTCTATGAGGGAAAGGGTCAATACTGTTTATAATTCTGCAAAGTCAAAATCAATGACACTTACCGCAGTAGTGACCCTCCATACAGACATTACCCATAATGCCATCCACAGGATCAGCACGATTGGAACCAGCGTTACAGTAGTAGCCGGCATCACATTGTCCCGTTACAACAGACAGACCTGACAATGAAAACCATCCTTAGAGCACATGTTTGTATTTGTCTTATAGACCTGACAATGAAAACCATCCTTAGAGCACATGTTTGTATTTGTCTTATAGACCATCAGCGTTAACACTATAATGATATACATTTATACACTGGCTGAGGGAGATTCTGACTAGTACTAAGTAGATGGCATCAGTTAATACATACACTGGGTGAGGGAGATTCCGACTAGTACTAAGTAGATGGCATCAGTTAATACATAGCCTACACTGGGTGAGGGAGATTCCGACTAGTACTAAGTAGATGGCATCAGTTAATACATACACTGGCTGAGGGAGATTCCGACTAGTACTAAGTAGATGACATCAGTTAATACATACACTGGCTGAGGGAGATTCCGACTAGTACTAAGTAGATGACATCAGTTAATACATACACTGGCTGAGGGAGATTCCGACTAGTACTAAGTAGATGACGTCAGTTAATACATACACTGGGTGAGGGAGATTCCGACTAGTACTAAGTAGATGACGTCAGTTAATACATACACTGGGTGAGGGAGCTTCCGACTAGTACTAAGTAGATGACATCAGTTAATACATACACTGGGTGAGGGAGATTCCGACTAGTACTAAGTAGATGGCATCAGTTAATACATACACTGGCTGAGGGAGATTCCGACTAGTACGAAGTAGATGGCGTCAGTTAATGGTTTTATTACAAATTCACCTGATGTTTGAAAAAAATGTTATACACTTTATATATTTTACAATGATAGCAAACAAGCTATCACAACTTATATTAATCACTCTTGTTGGCGCGGATGAAAGCGTATTTGTGTGTGTGGGGGAACAGGAGAAAAATCATTCCTGTGGAAACAGAGGACATATCATACCAGTGGAAACAGAGGACATATTATACCTGTGGATACAGAGGACATATCATACCTGTGGATACAAAGGACATATCATACCTGTGGATACAGAGGACATATACCTGTGGATACAGAGGACATATCATACCTGTGGAAACAGAGGACATACCATACCTGTGGATAGAGGACATATCATACCTGTGGAAACAGAGGACATATCATACCTGTGGAAACAGAGGACATATCATACCAGTGGATACAGAGGACATATCATACCTGTGGATACAGAGGACATATCATACCTGTGGATACAGAGGACATATCATACCTGTGGATACAGAGGACATATCATACCTGTGGATACAGAGGACATATCATACCTGTGGATACAGAGGACATATCATACCTGTGGATACAGAGGACATATCATACCTGTGGATACAGAGGACATATACCTGTGGATACAGAGGACATATCATACCTGTGGATACAGAGGACATATCATACCTGTGGATACAGAGGACATATACCTGTGGATACAGAGGACATATACCTGTGGATACAGAGGACATATCATACCTGTGGATACAGAGGACATATCATACCTGTGGATACAGAGGACATGTCATACCTGTGGATACAGAGGACATGTCATACCTGTGTATACAGAGGACATATCATACCTGTGGATACAGAGGACATGTCATACCTGTGGATACAGAGGACATGTCATACCTGTGGATACAGAGGACATATACCTGTGGATACAGAGGACATATCATACCTGTGGATACAGAGGACATATCATACCTGTGGATACAGAGGACATATCATACCTGTGGATACAGAGGACATATCATACCAATGGATACAGAGGACATATCATACCTGTGGATACAGAGGACATATCATACCAGTGGATACAGAGGACATATCATACCTGTGGATACAGAGGACATATCATACCAGTGGAAACAGAGGACATATCATACCTGTGGATACAGAGGACATATCATACCTGTGGATACAGAGGACATATCATACCTGTGGAAACAGAGGACATATCATACCTGTGGATACAGAGGACATATCATACCTGTGGATACAGAGGACATATACCTGTGGATACAGAGGACATATCATACCTGTGGATACAGAGGACATATCATACCTGTGGATACAGAGGACATATCATACCTGTGGATACAGAGGACATATCATACCAGTGGATACAGAGGACATATACCTGTGGATACAGAGGACATATCATACCTGTGGATACAGAGGACATATCATACCTGTGGATACAGAGGACATATCATACCTGTGGATACAGAGGACATATACCTGTGGATACAGAGGACATATACCTGTGGATACAGAGGACATATCATACCTGTGGATACAGAGGACATATCATACCTGTGGATACAGAGGACATATACCTGTGGATACAGAGGACATATACCTGTGGATACAGAGGACATATCATACCTGTGGATACAGAGGACATATCATACCTGTGGATACAGAGGACATATACCTGTGGATACAGAGGACATATACCTGTGGATACAGAGGACATATCATACCTGTGGATACAGAGGACATATCATACCTGTGGATACAGAGGACATATACCTGTGGATACAGAGGACATATACCTGTGGATACAGAGGACATATCATACCTGTGGATACAGAGGACATATCATACCTGTGGATACAGAGGACATATACCTGTGGATACAGAGGACATATACCTGTGGATACAGAGGACATATCATACCTGTGGATACAGAGGACATATCATACCTGTGGAAACAGAGGACATATCATACCTGTGGATACAGAGGATATATCATACCTATGGATACAGAGGACATATCATACCTGTGGAAGCACAATAGTGTCCCTCTGTACAGAGAGTTTCTTGGCAAGCTCCTGTGAGACAGAGATGACCAGCAGAACATGTGTCACCGGTAGTACCATCAGTAGGCGTGGCACTTTCTGCACTCCCCAAACAGAAATACCCTGCAACATACAACAATCGAGTCATGCTTGGTTATTTAAAAGGCCCCTCTGAGCATTGCGTCAGACATGGGCAAGTCCTTGGGGAAAACCACCGACCTTACACATACTAACTGCATTATAACTTATAAGTATCCTCATTTTAAAGAATCATTAATAATCATAAATGAGAATCCATCCCAAAATGTTCAAGTTGTACATGCACATGGTGCTAGGGATTGAGCCTGCTACTGTTGTACATGCACGTGGTGCTACATGCACATGGTGCTAGGGATTGAGCCCGCTACTGTTGTACATGCACGTGGTGCTACATGGTGCTAGGGATTGAGCCCGCTACTGTTGTACATGCACGTGGTGCTACATGCACATGGTGCTAGGGATTGAGCCCGCTACTGTTGTACATGCACGTGGTGCTACATGCACATGGTGCTAGGGATTGAGCCCACTACTGTTGTACATGCACGTGGTGCTACATGCACACAAACCCCACGTACATGCACGTGGTGCTAGGGATTGAGCCTGCTACTGTGTACATGCACGTGGTGCTAGGGATTGAGCCCGCTACTGTTGTACATGCACACAAACCCCACACACACCACACACACAAACCCCACACACACCACACACACAAACCCCACACACACACAAACCCACACACACACAAACCCACACACACACAAACCCCACACACACAAAACCCACACACACACAAACCCCACACAACCAAACCCCACACAACCAAACCCCACACACACCAAACCCTGGTGCTAGGGATTGAGCCCGCTATGTTGTACATGCACGTGGTGCTAGGGATTGAGCCTGCTACTGTTGTACATGCATGTGGTGCTAGAGATTGAGCCCGCTACTGTTGTACATGCACGTGGTGCTAGGGATTGAGCCTGCTACTGTAGTACATGCACATGGTGCTAGGGATTGAGCCTGCTACTGTTGTACATGCACATGGTGCTAGGGATTGAGCCTGCTACTGTTGTACATGCACATGGTGCTAGGGATTGAGCCCGCTACTGTTGTACATGCACGTGGTGCTAGGGATTGAGCCTGCTACTGTTGTACATGCACATGGTGCTAGGGATTGAGCCCGCTACTGTTGCTCATGCACGTGCTGCTAGGGATTGAGCCCGCTACTGTTGTACATACATGTGGTGCTAGGGATTGAGCCCGCTACTGTTGTACATGCAGATGGTGCTAGGGATTGAGCCTGCTACTGTTGTACATGCAGATGGTGCTAGGGATTGAGCCCGCTACTGTTGTACATGTACGTGCTGCTAGGGATTGAGCCCACTACTGTTGTACATGCACATGTTGCTAGGGATTGAGCCTGCTACTGTTGTACATGTACGTGCTGCTAG
Organism: Archivesica marissinica; assembly: GCA_014843695.1. Classification (NCBI taxonomy): domain Eukaryota; kingdom Metazoa; phylum Mollusca; class Bivalvia; order Venerida; family Vesicomyidae; genus Archivesica; species Archivesica marissinica. The sequence goes on from CM026399.1 coordinate 60,772,095, forward strand.
GAATTGAGCCTGCTACTGTTGTACATGCAGATGGTGCTAGGGATTGAGCCTGCTACTGTTGTACATGCACGTGGTGCTATAGATTGAGCCCACTACTGTTGTACATACACATGGTGCTAGGGATTGAGCCCGCTACTGTTGTACATGCACGTGCTGCTAGGGATTGAGCCCGCTACTGTTGTACATGCACATGGTGCTAGGGATTGAGCCCACTACTGTTGTACATACATGTGGTGCTAGGGATTGAGCCCGCTATTGTTGTACATGCACGTGGTGCTAGGGATTGAGCCCGCTACTGTTGTACATGCACGTGGTGCTAAGGATTGAGCCCGCTACTGTTGTACATGCACATGGTGCTAGGGATTGAGCCCACTACTGTTGTACATGCACATGGTGCTAGGGATTGAGCCCGCTACTGTTGTACATGCACATGGTGATAGGGATTGAGCCTGCTACTGTTGTACATGCACATGGTGCTAGGGATTGAGCCTGCTACTGTTGTACATGCACGTGGATGCTATTTTCCATTTATTGTAAATGCTGGCTGTTATTTTCCATTTATTGTAAATGCTGGCTGTTATTTTCCATTTATTGTAAATGCTGGATGTTATTTTCCATTTATTGTAAATGCTGGCTGTTATTTTCCATTTATTACAAATTCTGGCTATTAGTTTCCATTTATTGTAAATGCTGGCTGTTATTTTCCATTTATTACAAATGCTGGCTGTTATTTTCCATTTATTGTAAATGCTGGCTGTTATTTTCCATTTATTGCAAATGCTGGCTGTTATTTTCCATTTATTGTAAATGCTGGCTGTTATTTTCCATTTATTACAAATGCTGGCTGTTATTTTCCATTTATTGCAAATGGCTATCCTTGTATATATGATTCTCACTTTACAAAATACTGTTAGAAGCCATTGTTTTCCATTTATATAATTATTGAATTAATAAATTTAGCTGTAAGTTTTCAATTTATGCCTTAATATTTATATCGCTATTACAGTTACTTCCTGATTGTATACATTGTCGTATGAGGGTTACCAACTAATAATATGCAGCTGACATGTGCACTCAAAGCTATTGGCATGCATGCAGAGTAGGCTGTTCTAGTTATCTGTTCCGGCACACGGTAAGTTGCATATCACGGACAAAAAACGTTTTAAATGCAAAATGTATAATTTCTTTGTGCCCTCGATTCATTCCTCATTTATTTATTTATATTATCAGATTTGTTATATATATGTTATATTTCGGGTTTTACGCCTGCATCAGCACCATTTTGGGCTATATCGCCGGCGGGCAGTTTACCTAACAACACCTTTCCTGGGCAGGCTCCAGCGGTTAACCAGTACTTGGGTGCACCAACCTCCGTAAGAAACTGCCACCTTTTTCATATAAATGAGACACGGCCTGAGCGGGGCTCAAACCCGTGACCATCGGTGATGATAGGTTACAGTAGTATACGAGTCAGCGACCGTAACCACTCGACCACGGAGGCGGACTGGATTCATTCCTCAACACAAATGAAAGTTAACAAATTTTATAATGGGAATAACTACATATAGTAAAATCAAGAGTACCTGCATCACAGTCTCCGGAGGTTGCACTCAGTCCAGTGTTACTGCAGTGTTTGCCACAAGGGCATGGTAAACAGTCCGCTACTTCCATTCCCCCAATGGCGTTTCGGTAAGATCCTAGCGGACACGGGAATTCAGTAGCAGTACGTGTGCCATTAGGGCAGTAATGTCCGATCGGACACGGGGTGTTCTCGTATGCGGTCGTGTCATCTAGGCAGTAGTACCCAGCTGGGCAGGTGAAGCAGGAGGCTTGCTGTGTGAGTTTATTGTATGTTCCAGCCTCGCATGGGTAAGGTGATGCTGTTCCGGATGGACAGTAGTGACCCACTGTGCATGGACCACCAATGGTAGGATCAGATCCTGGAATAAGACACATAGATAAGTATTCACTACCTGATGCCATAGACATGTATTTATGAGTGTATTCACTACCTCATGCTATAAAGAGATCCCTGTCCATAGCCCAAGTACAAACACATCCCTGTCCACATCCCAAGTACAAACACATCCCTGTCCATATCCCACGACAAACACATCCATGTCCCCAGCCCAAGTACAAACACATCCCTGTCCACACCATTTTGGGCTATATCGCAGGCGGGCAGTTTACCTAACAACACCTTTCCTGGGCAGGCTCCAGCGGTTAACCAGTACTTGGGTGCACCAACCTCCGTAACAAACTGCCAACTTCATATAAATGTGACACGGTTCATCCAAAGACAAACACATCCCTGTCCCCAGCCCAAGTACAAACACATCCCTGTCCCCAGCCCAAGTACAAACACATCCCTGTCCCCAGCCCAAGTAAAACACATCCCTGTCCACAGTCCAAGTACAAACCCATCCCTGTCCCCAGCCCATGTACAAACACATCCCTGTCCCCAGCCCATGTACAAACACATCCCTGTCCACAGTCCAAGTACAAACCCATCCCTGTCCCCAGCCCATGTACAAACACATCCCTGTCCCCAGCCCATGTACAAACACATCCCTGTCCCCAGCCCATGTACAAACACATCCCTGTCCACAGCCCATGTACAAACACATCCCTGTCCCCAGCCCAAGTACAAACACATCCCTGTCCCCAGCCCAAGTACAAACACATCCCTGTCCACAGCCCAAGTACAAACACATCCCTGTCCACAGCCCAAGTACAAACACATCCCTGTCCATAGCCCAAGTACAAACACATCCCTGTCCCCAGCCCAAGTACAAACACATCCCTGTCCCCAGCCCATGTACAAACACATCCCTGTCCCCAGCCCATGTACAACACATCCCTGTCCACAGCCCATGTACAAACACATCCCTGTCCACATCCCAAGACAAACACATCCCTGTCCATATCCCAAGACAAACACTGATGATGATGTACGTTTATTTACCCTCGCCACCAGTAAACCATATGGGCGAGCGTTCTAAGATGATTATTCTCTGTGATGCTTATGGTGACATCCTCAGATGGCTCCTTCCTTCTTTCTGTGCCAGGGTGACAAGTCCTGGTCTGTGTGCGATCCCTTTTAGGGCCACATCCTCCACGATTAGTCGGCTCACAGCAGCAAAATGGTTCGGTTGTTCCGTCGTTGTCCACCCCGCTGACGCATCCGGGGTCAAGGTCGCATCCCTCCGTCTCCAACCGCTCGCCCGTAGTTGGAGACAGATAAAAGAGTTCGAGGCGACGAGTGCGCCATCCACGCGAAACGACTGCCGTCTTCTCCTGCCCAGTCACTCGTCGCCTCTTCAACGCCCCAGTGTTAACTGTCGTTGATCCAGGTAAGTGTAATACACTCAAAAAGAGTCGATGTGGGTCCTCGTCTGTATGCGTCAGCGGCGTGGATTGGTCACTTCGGAACAGGTGATCCAATTTCCTGCTGTGAGCTGTGCCTTGTTCCCGACGTGCACGGTGTGGAGGTACGAACAAGCCAAGACAAACACATCCCTGTCCCCAGCCCAAGTACAAACACATCCCTGTCCACAGCCCATGTACAAACACATCCCTGTCCACAGCCCATGTACAAACACATCCCTGTCCACAGCCCAAGTACAAACACATCCCTGTCCACATCCCAAGTACAAACACATCCCTGTCCACATCCCAAGTACAAACACATCCCTGTCCCCAGCCCATGTACAAACACATCCCTGTCCACAGCCCAAGTACAAACACAGCCCTTCCCACATCCCAAGTACAAACACATCCCTTTCCACATCCCAAGTACAAACACATCCCTGTCCCCAGCCCATGTACAAACACATCCCTGTCCACAGCCCAAGTACAAACACATCCCTTTCCACAGCCCAAGTACAAACATCTAAATACATTCAAAGTACAACAATCTTATGTATATCAAGAACCAACTACATCAAGAGAATTTAGTCCTATCAGTCATGGAGTATAAATTTAGATATATAATGAACGATATTAGCTAACATTTGAAATCATAACTCATCAAATTAAAGAAAATCAACACAAAGCAGTGAGAAATAAAATGTGTTATTCTACTGCTTTCAACCAGTGAATAACATATTTTATTTCACTGATAAATTTCTATATTTCATTAGTTCATAGCTCGATCTTAGCTCGATTGCGAAACTAGTTCTTACAACTTAAATTAATCACTCTCAAGACCTTATTCCTGATGGAATCCATCGCCACGAGAGAGAGAAAGAGAGAAGAGGCAGTGTGGAATTTAAATGCCTTGCCTAAGAGCACAATCGTAACTGCTCCAGCGGGGCTCAAACTACGGGCCTTCCGCACCTGAAGCGAACGCATTACCACTGCGCTATCACGACTTCCACAAATACTTAATCAAACTTAAAATAAATTTATATAAACTAAACTAGTTGTTATTACAGTAATTTCAATAGTTTATGCTTTGTTCTACCAACTTTTCACGTTGAATGAATTTGTATAGGTTGAATTCATTACCTGTTGGATCAGGATTTCCGTTGCCATCCAGACAAAAGAAGCCTGGGTCACATGGTCCAGAAGGCGTTGTCAGATTGGTAGAGGCACAATAATTGCCTTGGGAACAAGGGGTGCAGTCAGACTCCTCCTCTCCCAGCTCTGTAGCTCGATACGTGGTGATGGGACACGGCGTGGGGTCCTTCGTCTGCCGAGGACAGTAGTGGCCCGCTGGGCACGGCCCACCATCTCCTGTTGATGTAGCCGATGTCGGCTGGCTTATACTGGTACCTAATTAAAGTAGATCAACAAAAGTATAGATAAATTGCCAACACACAATTGAAAATGTAAATATGTGTTTTTTTATTATTTTGAATTGGAATGAATTTAGCTGTATTTGATCTACTAGTTGGATGCACAATCAATATTAACACTTTCAACACCACAGATCTCTAAATAGGCTTACAAAAAGTGTAGATCCAGATGAGCCGGCTCGTGAACAGCCGTCTCATCAGGATCTGCACTTTTTGCCAGTAGTGTTACTATTTGTAGACAAAATTACCTATTTTGATAAATGTACTGGTCATAATGTAATTTTCTGATTAATTTATTGGTCTGAAAATATCGTGGACCAGTCCATGTTAGTTACTTGGTGTTGAATGGGTTAACTAATCAGTTCCAGAGGGGATGCCGATTGAAGAAATTGAGGTCAGCTGACTGCCCAAATAGCTCAACATTAGCTAGCAAATAATATTGTTAAAAAGATACCAAAACAGTTATGGAACCTACCGGTATGTCTTCCAGATTATATCTTTAGGTCAAATTTATATACTTTTTCATCTAATTCTAATATTTATTCAAGCAAAATTCAGCAGACCTAGGATATCTAGTAATATTGATTAGGGATAGGGTGCTAACTAACCATATTTACCATGTGCACGTTATCAGCAGATAAAATCACTTTGGCAAACAGCATAGAGCCAGATCAGACGGAACATGTGTCGTCTGATCAGGCTCTATGCTGTTTGCTAGTCAGATAGTGGAGCTAAAACATTTGGCTGGATAGCAAACAATATAGATCCTGATCAGACGCGGCGTTACGCCACGGCTGGTCTGGATCTATGTTGTTTGAAAATGTGATTTTATTTACTCAGTAAGCAAGTACAGTAAGCAGCCCTGCCTCAGAACTTATGCTTGAAACAACAAAGAGTTGAACCTGTACTTGGGCATAGATCAACTGTATTTGCTTCTAGAAAATACTCTAAAATGCTCCCATCATATTATAGTCGAGTAGCACATAAACAAAATAACACGGTAGCTCAAGCGAGTTATTATTATCACTTGAAAGTCTGCTTAAAAACATTAACTCATAATGGTTTAACAATATGGTAGTTGTTTCAAATGTTGCTATATGAACGTACCAGATTCACAGTAGTAACCTTTATCACAAATACCGGTTCCCGAATCGGTGTTGCTAGAGTCGAAATCAATGGCTCCTAGACTGTGGCAGTAGTAGCTTCCCAAGCATTGCTGGCAATCAGTAACGTCAGCCATACCTAGAAATAACAAGCAACATCCGACATACCTAGAAATAACAAGCAACATCAGACATGCCTAGAAATAACAAGCAACATCCGCCATACCGAGAAATAACAAGCAACATCCGACATACCTAGAAATAACAAGCAACATCCACCATACCTAGAAATAACAAGCAACATCCGACATACCTAGAAATAACAAGCAACATCCGACATACCTAGAAATAACAAGCAACATCCAACATACCTAGAAATAACAAGCAACATCAGACATACCTAGAAATAACAAGCAACATACCTAGAAATAACAAGCAACATCTGACATACCTAGAAATAACAAGCAACATCCAACATGCCTAGAAATAACAAGCAACATCCGACATTCCTAGAAATAACAAGCAACATCCGACATACCTAGAAATAACAAGCAACATCTGACATACCTAGAAATAACAAGCAACATCCGACATACCTAGAAATAACAAGCAACATCCGACATGCCTAGAAATAACAAGAAACATCCGACATGCCTAGAAATAACAAGCAACATCTGACATACCTAGAAATAACAAGCAACATCAGACATACCTAGAAATAACAAGCAACATCCGACATACCTAGAAATAACAAGCAACATCCGACATACCTAGAAATAACAAGCAACATCAGACATACCTAGAAATAACAAGCAACATCCGACATACCTAGAAATAACAAGCAACATCAGACATACCTAGAAATAACAAGCAACATCCGACATACCTAGAAATAACAAGCAACATCCGACATACATAGAAATAACAAGCAACATCCGACATACCTAGAAATAACAAGCAACATCCGACATACCTAGAAATAACAAGCAACATACCTAGAAATAACAAGCAACATACCTAGAAATAACAAGCAACATACCTAGAAATAACAAGCAACATCCGACATACCTAGAAATAACAAGCAACATCTGACATACCTAGAAATAACAAGCAACATACCTAGAAATAACAAGCAACATACCTAGAAATAACAAGCAACATCCGACATGCCTAGAAATAACAAGCAACATCCGACATACCTAGAAATAACAAGCAACATCCAACATGCCTAGAAATAACAAGCAACATCAGACATACCTAGAAATAACAAGCAACATCAGACATACCTGAAACTAACAAGCAACATCCAACATGCCTAGAAATAACAAGCAACATCCGACATACCTAGAAATAACAAGCAACATCAGACATACCTAGAAATAACAAGCAACATCAGACATACCTGAAACTAACAAGCAACATCCAACATGCCTAGAAATAACAAGCAACATCCGACATGCCTAGAAATAACAAGCAACATCCGACATACCTAGAAATAACAAGCAACATCAGACATACCTAGAAATAACAAGCAACATCAGACATACCTGAAACTAACAAGTAACATCCAACATGCCTAGAAATAACAAGCAACATCCGACATGCCTAGAAATAACAAGCAACATCCGACATACCTAGAAATAACAAGCAACATCCGACAATGCCTAGAAATATTTATATATTTTTTTATATTTCGGGTTTTACGCCTGCATCAGCACCATTTTGGGCTATATCGCCGGCGGGCAGTTTACCTAACAACACCTTTCCTGGGCAGGCTCCAGCGGTTAACCAGTACTTGGGTGCACCAACCTCCGTAAGAAACTGCCAACTTTTTCATATAAATGAGACACGGTCTGAGCGGGGCTCGAACCCGTGACCATCAGTGATGATAGGTTACAATGGTATACAAGTCAGCGACCTTAACCACTGTGACTCGACCACGGAGGCGGACTCGGGCATTTATATGTTTGCATCTTTTTCGTCAAATTGGTTTGGTATCGTTTCTTTTTTGACTCAGTATATTATCAGACCTGTACATAGTACAGAATCATATAATATATTTACATCACGTGACTGGTTAGATACATATTAAAGTGTGTTTATTGTATTAGTAACAGAGGATGTACATTATATTTCAGCAGACTATCATACAGTATCAAGTATTATTTATCAAGAAAAACGGTTACGTTGACATTAAACTGTCGTTAGGGAATTTCTGTAATACACAGCTTTTTTCATATAATTTGCTAATTTAAATACGATTGTTTTATCAGATGTTTTTAATAATTCTAGATATTTATACATAGAAGGCCTTGTGCAATAGTACAGCTTTAAATATGTTTGTCGAATGTTAATGTAGCATGGACCAACACATACACAAGCAGACATCATAAAGGTGTTATGTCGAGATTGATGAAAACAAAACTTGTGCCCGTGCTGTATATGCAGGGATACAGTACAGCCAATAAAGACCATATTTATTGTAGCTTACAATCATACAAAGTAGTGGTCCGTCCGATTAGCGCAGTGGTTAGCGTGCTCACTTCTCACCAATGCATCCCGGGTTCGATCCTCAGACTGGGAAGTATGTGAGATGGTACGGTGGTCGCCAGATCGGACAGGTGGGTTTTCTCCGTGTACTCCAGTTTCCTCCCACACGAATGACCACATATACGCTTTCATCCACGCCAACGAGAGTGATTAAGTTGTTAAAACTTGTTTCGCAATCATTGTAAAATAAATAAAGTTTATGCTTAAAGTAGTGGTCCTAATTCTTAACGCCTGTTCGACAATTCTCACCTTTATCAGGGTTGTACGTCCCTATGGGGCACTTCTCCTGCCCAGCCCACGATGTATTTCCAGGGCAGTAGTGGCCGCGGTCACATTTGTGTATACTTTCATTCCCGTAACAGAAATATCCAGATGGACAGTCGAAACATGCAGCCATGTTTGTAACATTCATGTATGTGCCTGCTGCACAAGCAATAGGATCAGCTGCAAGAGACATACATATTATGATTGTAGTAAACACGCAGACAACTTGAAACATGTCATACAAGAGACATACACATTATGATTGTAGTAAACACGGGGACAACTTGAAACATGTCACACAAGAGACATACACATTATGATTGTAATAAACACGCAGACAACTTGAAACATGTCATACAAGAGACATACACATTATGATTGTAGTAAACACGGGGACAACTTGAAACATGTCACACAAGAGACATACACATTATGATTGTAGTAAACACGGGGACAACTTGAAACATGTCATGCAAGAGACATACACATTATGATTGTAGTAAACACGGGGACAACTTGAAACATGTCATACAAGAGACATACACATTATGATTATAGTAAACACGCAGACAACTTGAAACATGTCATACAAGAGACATACACATTATGATTGTAGTAAACACGGGGACAACTTGAAACAAGAGACATACACATATTTTTGCCGCATAACCCCTAACCCAAGACCACTAGACAGTAAATCTATTGTTCTCTTAGCCTTAGCTACGTATGTTCCATTTTATTGGTGGGGACAGACAGACAGACGGGCTGGTGGACGTGCGGACAGGCAGGCAGACAGACAGAAAGATAGAGTACTTTGTTAATAATAATAATAATCTTTTTTTAATTTACATTTACTGCCAATGAAATGCCAATTTTGTAAATTTCAATGGAATAATCTTGAAACAGCGAATTTGTAACATTTTTGTGTGTTTTACGTTTATTTATCGTCGCTACCGGTTGTCCATATGAGCGACGCCTCCTGAAGAGATTAGTCATTTTAGATTTTTGGAGGATAGTACAATGATACAGACAGAGGCCCATTCCAGAGTCTCCTCTGGTTCTTTTACGTACACAGTGTAAAGCACCGACACGAGACCTCAGTTTAACGTCCCATCTGAAAGACTGTTAATTTTATTAGGGTCAGACGGGGGATCATGAAGGTACTGGGTCTCTTATCCTTGTTCTTAGAAGGACAAGACTAAAAAGTACTGTGTGACATTAAATGCATACAACTAAAAAAGTACAGTACCGGTCTCTGTGGGACAATAATGGCCGACAGTACACACGTCTCCTGTGATGCCACCATCTGCGGGTTTATTGGAGTACGCGCCTTCCTTACAGTACCATCCAGCAGCACACACACCATTTGATGCGCTTAGACCGCTCCCGCTGCAGACAAGACCTCCTTCACAAAGTGTACAGTTATCCTCATGAGTGTTGCCACTGTTGTTGGAATATGTTCCCTCAGGACAAGGAAAGTGTTCATATGCTGATGTCTCTTCGGGACAGTAGTAGCCCGGTGGACATAAATCACCGAATGTTTGTCCAATCGGAGCTCTTGTATTGGAACCATTAGAGCAGTAGTGCCCGGCATCACAATTTACATTTGGTGCAATCAAACCATCTGTTTCACATGCTTTTCCCACAGTGCATGAATCGCACAGGGACACATCGTGATCGCCCTCATCAACCTGGTACGTTCCAGCCGGGCACGGTGTAGGTCCATCACTCTTTAACGGGCAATATGAACCCTGAGGACATATAATTGGATCCGTTGTAGCTGTACCATTACAGTAGTATCCTTGTGTACAATCGAGACAACCGTCCGCCAGACTGGCTGGTTGAAATGTGCTCGGTGGACAAGGTGACTGATTGAATGCACCGGAACTTGTGTAATAACCAGCTTCAGCTCCATACTGTGTCGGTATACCAGAACCGCCGGTACAGTAGTAACCGGGAGAACATTCTTCCGACGCATTAACGCTATTAGATCCTGCACAGAAATATCCCGGATCACATGGTATACAGCTGCTTTCATTGGTAGCTCCGGCAGAGTTGCTATAGTAACCAACGGGACAAGATTTTGGGGTTGCAGATCCCGCTGGGCAATAGCCACCGGCAGGGCACAAACCACCGGTTAAACCGTCAGGTGGTGCTGAATTGAATGCCTTTTCTATGCAGTAAAACCCTGTAATTAAACAAATATTGATAAATTAGTTGCGATCACTAATTAATCTAGAAAACTTACCAGGTTTATAAACCTACCAGCATTATAAACCTACCAACATCATAAACCTACCAACATTATAAACCTACCAGCATTATAAACCTACCAGCATTATAAACCTATAAACCTACCTTCATTATAAACCTACCAACATTTTAAACCTACCTTCATTATAAACCTACCAACATTATAAACCTACCAACATTATAAACCTACCAACATTATAAACCTACCTTCATTATAAACCTACCAACATTATAAACCTACCAACATTATAAACCTACCAGCATTATAAACCTACCAGCATTATAAACCTATAAACCTACCTTCATTATAAACCTACCAACATTATAAACCTACCAACATTATAAACCTACCAGCATTATAAACCTACCTTCATTATAAACCTACCAACATTATAAAACTACCAACATTATAAACCTACCTTCATTATAAACCTACCAACATTATAAACCTACCAACATTATAAACCTACCAACATTATAAACCTACCAGCATTATAAACCTATAAACCTACCAACATTATAAACCTACCAGCATTATAAACCTACCAGCATTATAAACCTATAAACCTACCAATATTATAAACCTACCAACATTATAAACCTACCAACATTATAAACCTACCAACAAACATTATAAACCTATCAACAAACATTATAAACCTACCAGTATTATAAACCTACCTACATTATAAACCTACCAACATTATAAACCTACCAGCATTATAAACCTATAAACCTACGTTCATTATAAACCTACCAAAATTATAAACCTACCAACATTATAAACCTACCAACATTTTAAACCTACCAACATTATAAACCTACCAACATTATAAACCTACCTTCATTATAAACCTACCAGCATTATAAACCTACCAACATTATAAACCTACCAACATTATAAACCTACCAACATTTTAAACCTACCAACATTATAAACCTACCAACATTATAAACCTACCTTCATTATAAACCTACCTTCATTATAAACCTACCAACATTATAAACCTACCAACATTATAAACCTACCAGCATTATAAACCTACCAACATTATAAACCTACCAACATTATAAACCTACCAGCATTATAAACCTACCAGCATTATAAACCTATAAACCTACCAACATTATAAACCTACCAGCATTATAAACCTACCAGCATTATAAACCTATAAACCTACCAATATTATAAACCTACCAACATTATAAACCTACCAACATTATAAACCTACCAACAAACATTATAAACCTATCAACAAACATTATAAACCTACCAGTATTATAAACCTACCTACATTATAAACCTACCAACATTATAAACCTACCAGCATTATAAACCTATAAACCTACGTTCATTATAAACCTACCAAAATTATAAACCTACCAACATTATAAACCTACCAACATTTTAAACCTACCAACATTATAAACCTACCAACATTATAAACCTACCTTCATTATAAACCTACCAGCATTATAAACCTACCAAAATTATAAACCTACCAACATTATAAACCTACCAACATTTTAAACCTACCAACATTATAAACCTACCAACATTATAAACCTACCTTCATTATAAACCTACCTTCATTATAAACCTACCAACATTATAAACCTACCAACATTTTAAACCTACCAACATTATAAACCTACCACATTATAACCTACCAACATTATAAACCTACCAACATTATAAACCTACCAGCATTATACACCTATAAACCTACCTTCATTATAAACCTACCAACATTATAAACCTACCAACATTATAAACCTACCAACATTATAAACCTACCAGCATTATAAACCTACCAACATTATAAACCTACCAGCATTATAAACCTATAAACCTACCTTCATTATAAACCTACCAACATTATAAACCTACCAACATTATAAACCTACCAACATTATAAACCTACCTTCATTATAAACCTACCAACATTATAAACCTACCAGCATTATCAACCTACCAGCATTATAAACCTACCAACATTATAAACCTACCAGCATTATAAACCTACCAGCATTATAAACCTACCTTCATTATAAACCTACCAACATTATAAACCTACCAACATTATAAACCTACCAGCATTATAAACCTACCTTCATTATAAACCTACCAACATTATAAACCTACCAACATATTATATACCTACCAACATTATAAACCTACCTTCATTATAAACCTACCTTCATTATAAACCTACCAGCATTATAAACCTACCAAAATTATAAACCTACCAACATTATAAACCTACCAACATTTTAAACCTACCAACATTATAAACCTACCAACATTATAAACCTACCTTCATTATAAACCTACCTTCATTATAAACCTACCAACATTATAAACCTACCAACATTTTAAACCTACCAACATTATAAACCTACCAACATTATAAACCTACCAACATTATAAACCTACCAACATTATAAACCTACCAGCATTATACACCTATAAACCTACCTTCATTATAAACCTACCAACATTATAAACCTACCAACATTATAAACCTACCAGCATTATAAACCTATAAACCTACCTTCATTATAAACCTACCAACATTATAAACCTACCAACATTATAAACCTACCTTCATTATAAACCTACCAACATTATAAACCTACCAGCATTATAAACCTACCAGCATTATAAACCTACCAACATTATAAACCTACCAGCATTATAAACCTACCAGCATTATAAACCTACCTTCATTATAAACCTACCAACATTATAAACCTACCAACATTATAAACCTACCAGCATTATAAACCTACCTTCATTATAAACCTACCAACATTATAAACCTACCAACATTATAAACCTACCAACATTATAAACCTACCTTCATTATAAACCTACCAACATTATAAACCTACCAACATTATAAACCTACCAACATTATAATCCTATCAACATTATAAACCTACCAACATTATAAACCTACCAGCATTATAAACATATAAACCTACCAACATTATAAACCTACCAGCATTATAAACCTACCAGCATTATAAACCTATAAACCTACCAACATTATAAACCTACCAACATTATAAACCTACCAACAAACATTATAAACCTACCAACATTATAAACCTACCAACATTATAAACCTACCAACATTATAAACCTACCAACAAACATTATAAACCTACCAACATTATAAACCTATCAACAAACATTATAAACCAACCAGTAGTATAAACCTACCTACATTATAAACCTACCAACATTATAAACCTACCAACATTATAAACCTATAAACCTACCAACATTATAAACCTACCAACATTATAAACCTACCAGCATTATAAACCTATAAACCTACCTTCATTATAAACCTACCTTCATTATAAACCTACCAACATTATAAACCTACCAACATTATAAACCTACCAACATTATAAACCTACCAGCATTATAAACCTATAAACTTACCTTCATTATAAACCTAACTTCATTATAAACCTACCAACATTATAAACCTACCAGCATTATAAACCTATAAACCTACCTTCATTATAAACCTACCTTCATTATAAACCTACCAACATTATAAACCTACCAACATTATAAATCTACCAGCATTATAAACCTACCAACATTTTAAACCTACCAACATTATAAACCTACCAACATTATAAACCTACCAACATTATAAACCTACCAACAGTATAAACCTACCAACATTATAAACCTATAAACCTACCAACATTATAAACCTACCAACATTATAAACCTACCAGCATTATAAACCTACCAGCATTATAGCATTATAAACCTACCAGCATTATAAACCTACCAACATTATAAACCTACCAACATTATAAACCTACCAGCATTATAAACCTATAAACCTACCAACATTATAAACCTACCAGCATGACAAACTTACTGACATTATAAACCTACCAGCATTATAAACCTTTAAACCTACCAACATTATAAACCTACCAGCATGACAAGCTTACCAGCATTATTAACTTACCAGCATCACAAACCTACCAGCATGCCAAACGTACCAGCATCACAAACGTACCAGCATCACAAACCTACCAGCATTACAAACTTACCAGCATCACAAACCTACCAGCATCACAAACCTACCAGCATGCCAAACTTACCAGCATTACAAACTTACCAGCATCACAAACCTACCAGCATTACAAACCTACCAGCATTACAAACCTACCAGCATCACAAACCTACCAGCATCACAAACCTACTAGCATCACAAACTTACCAGCATCACAAACTTACCAGCATTACAAACTTACCAGCATTATTAACTTACCAGCATGAGAAACTTACCAGCATTATTAACTTACCAGCATCACAAACCAACCAGCATCACAAACTTACCAGCATGCCAAACTGACCAGTATTACAAACTTACCAGCATGCCAAACTGACCAGTATTACAAACCTACCAGCATCACAAACTTACCAGCATGCCAAACTTACCGGTATTACAAACCTACCAGCATGCCAAACTTACCGGCATCACAAATATCTGTAGGGGTAGTTAGAGCGATCCCATCACAGTAGTATCCTCCAGGGCATGGAGTGCAGTCAATATCTCGGCGGAGGTTCGTTGTGTTTCCATAGTGACCAAGTGGACATCGCTGGGCCAAAATACTTCCGGATACACAGTAAAATCCTAAAAATAGATGGCGGACTTTGTATATTTACAAAGTTTCACTGCAATTCGTAACATCCTCGTAATATATAATATTACAATTTCCATAGTCATCTATAATCCCACAATCATGTTGAACTGTTGCATTCTGGGTTATCGATTAAACATACATATGGGCCAAACCAGTGGGGGATACCAATTAGCGGATTAAACAGTAATGTTGAATGTTATTTGAGCCCTTCTTGATGCCGCAGGTTTGAGCTATGCCGCTAGTTTGATCTATGCCGCGGGTTTGAGCTATGCCGCGGGTTTGATCTATGCCGTGGGTTTGAGCTATGCCGCGGGTTGATCTATACCACGGGTTTGAGCTATGCCGCGGGATTGATCTATGCCGTGGGTTTGACTATGCCGCGGGTTTGATATATGCCGTGGGTTTGACTATACCGCGTGTTTGATATATGCCGCGGGTTTGACTATGCCGCGGGTTTGATATATGCCGTGGGTTTGACTATGCCGCAGATTTGAATATGCCGCGGGTTTGACTATGCCGCGGGTTTGACTATGCCGCGGTTTTGATCTATGCCGCAGGTTTCACTATGCCGCAGATATGATCTATGCCGGTCAAGTACAAATTGACATTTTAAAAATAAGAAGATAATAGACAATAATACATAACTACGACATAATTAACGTAACGCTGATGCGAAAATTAAATACTGTAAGCTAATAATCATATTGTAATATTGAAACATGTACATGATGCTGTTACAAATTATATTGTCTCTATATGTCTTATTTCACATTATAAATTGTTATGTTTCTACATCATGTCTTATTTCACATTATTAATTGTTATGTTTCTACATGTCTTATTTCACATTATAAATTGTTATGTTTCTACATCATGTCTTATTTCACATTATAAATTGTTATGTTTCTACATGTCTTATTTCACATTATAAATTGTTATGTTTCTACATCATGTCTTATTTCACATTATTATTTGTTATGTTTCTACACGTCTTATTTCACATTATAAATTGTTATGTTTCTACATGTCTTATTTCACATTATTAATTGTTATGTTTCTACATGTGTTATTTAACATTATTATTTGTTATGTTTCTACATGTCTTATTTCACATTATTAATTGTTATGTTTCTGCATGTCTTATTTCACATTATTAATTGTCATGTAGAAACATTATTAATTGTTATGTTTCTACATGTCTTATTTCACATTATTAATTGTTATGTTTCTACATGTCTTATTTCACATTATTATTTGTTATGTTTCTACATGTCTTATTTCACATTATTATTTGTTATGTTTCTACATGTCTTATTTCACATTATTATTTGTTATGTTTCTACATGTCTTATTTCACATTATTATTTGTTATGTTTCTACATGTCTTATTTCACATTATTAATTGTTATGTTTCTACATCATGTCTTATTTCACATTATTAATTGTTATGTTTCTACATGTCTTATTTCACAATATTAATTGTTATGATTCTACATGTCTTATTTCACATTATTATTTGTTATGTTTCTACATGTCATATTTCACATTATGTAAATAAATGGTGTCCTTCGTGGCACGAAAATATATATAAAAAGACAAAACCTTATTAGTAATAAGCACGGTGTAAAGCACTGACACGAGACCTCGGTTTAACGTCCCATCTGAAAGACTGTTAATTTTATTAGGGTCAGACGGGGGATCGAACCTGCGATCCCTGGATTACCATTCCAGTATGTTACCACTGGACTACAGATCCGTCTGTAATTGATGAAAACACACCCAGACGGATCTGTAGTCCAGTGGTAACACGCTGGACTGGTAATCCAGGGATCGCAGGTTCGATCCCCCGTCTGACCCTAATACAATTCACAGTCTTTCAGATGGGACGTTAAACCGAGGTCTCGTGTCGGTGCTTTACACCGTGCACGTAAAAGAACCAGAGGAGACTCTGGAATGGGTCTCTGTCTGTATCATGCACTACCCTCCAAAATCTAAAATGACTCATCTTTTCAGGAGGCGTCGCTCATATGGGCAACCGGTAGCGACGATAAATAAACGTAGAAACACACATAAATAAGTAATAAACATATACAAAAGTGTGAAATATTATGCAAAAATTGCAAAAAATGGCTACTATCTAGTGCACTGTGCATGCCAGTAATTTATCTGCTGAATTATGTATGCTTTACATTTTACTATTTGCTTCCCCTATTTCATCAATACGAAGCTGCACACATTATTTTTATTGTATTATTGCAGATTCTGTTAGATATAAAACAAACTATGGCAGAAAATAGAAGTGTCCAAATAATGAGTAAGTCTTTTTAGAATTTTAATTGGCATTTTAATTACGACTATTGGGATTTCACTATTGGTGTTTACCTCCCTTGATATTAGCTGTTTTCTGATATTCCATATACCGGTATGAGAAGGTGTTATATATTGATGCAAAAGAAATGACATTTTAATACATTTTTACAACGAAATTACATTGCAAATAGCCATAAAATGCATTGTTCACGTACAAATGCATTGCTACTACAAATTCTTCCGATTACATTTGAACACAAATATTGAATCAATAAACAGTGTGTTTGTGGTCTACAAACTTTCAAAAGCGAATGTAGGATTTCATATACCGGTCATCCACGCTCCTGAATTGACATTTCTTTGTCATTGTAGTCAATACTAAACGCTTGATACTGTCGCTTAGAGATAATAAATTTAACTAAGATTAGTCTACAAATAAATATGTATAGGCACAAATGTGAGATATAATGGTAAATCTGTACCATAAATCTCGTTATTCGTGATACACAGGTTGCATTACGCATGTATGTCGACCATGTTTACATTATTTTGTATACGACGTTTGTATTAGTTGAAATACTCAGTTTTTGAGGCACTTATTTGGAAAAAAGTTATACAATATAATAGGAAATTACATTCTGTATAAATTTGCATTTTCACTGATATATTGTCACTTTAAAGATATGATTAAAAACATCTTTTTTCTTAACGGAAAAGGGTCGTCAACAAGCAGACTAGAGTAAGATCATTATTACCTCTTTCGCAATCTTTCGGTACAGCAAGGCCTTCTTCATCACAGTAGAATCCCGCGATACATTCAGTGCAGTCATCGAACGATTCCTTGGCAGATCCATCACGGTAGAATCCAATGGGGCATGGGTAGGTATGTTGGTCTCCAGTGCCTCTGGGACAGTAGTAACCTCCGGGGCATTCTCCAGACACGCTCGTTAGGCCTTCTGTGTCACAGTAGTATTCCGCGGTACAATTCTCACACTCAGATACCATCTGGAGACCTTTCTTATCACTGAAGGTTCCTATAGGACACGGCACAGGGTAAGGGTTTACATCACCTTTCAGGCAGTAATGACCTTCACGACAGGCATTATTTGTTAGGTCCGGCATATATGACATTCCACCAGCACACTCGGTACCTGCTGGGCAGATTAGTTTGGTGTTCATGAAATCCTCAGAGGTGGCGTTTATATTGCAGTATCTACCCGGGTCACATGTCGTACATACAATTGCTCCAGCACCGGAATAATTACCCTTCTCACATACCACGGGGTCAGTCATTCCAGTTACTTCACAATAATAACCTGCAGTACATTCAGAACAGCTCGTCAAATTCTCTCCTTTTGTTTCATCCCGGAAAGTACCCCTGTGGTAAAATAATTGGCAACAATGTTTTACAAGCATAAACAATACAGTAAAATAATTGGCAACAATGTTTTACAAGCATAAACAATTCAGTAAAATAAACGGCAACAACGTTTTACAAGCATAAACAATACAGTAAAATAATTGGCAACAATGTTTTACAAGCATAAACAATACAGTAAAATAATTGGCAACAATGTTTTACAAGCATAAACAATACAGAACTAAATTTCAAAATGTCTGTGTGTTTTACGTTTTTTTATCGTTGCTACCGAGATTAGTCATTTTAGATTTTTGGAGGATAGTGCAATGATACAGACCCATTCCAGAGTCTTCTGGTTCTTGTATGTGCACGGTGGCGATGGATTCCATCAGGAATGAGGTCTCGAGAGTGATTAATAATAAGTTGAAAGAACTTGTTTTGCAATCGAGCTATATTATATATACTAATAACTCATCATGGTGCTGGTCTTTATCCTCTCTTGTTAAAGTCTGACGATAGATTTAAAAGATAAACTGCATTTTAAAATCTTCAAAGGGGCATAATTCTGTCAAAAATAATCTAGAGATCTGGCCTCAGAACGCAGACAAGACTGAAGTGAAACTGTACAAACGGAGGGATACACGACTAAAGTTCTGGCCGCAGAACGCAGACAAGACTGCAGTGAAACTGT
The DNA here is from genome assembly GCA_014843695.1 of Archivesica marissinica. Classification (NCBI taxonomy): domain Eukaryota; kingdom Metazoa; phylum Mollusca; class Bivalvia; order Venerida; family Vesicomyidae; genus Archivesica; species Archivesica marissinica. Next base: position 60,792,114 of record CM026399.1, read on the forward strand.
ACAAACGGAGGGATACACAGGCAGTGATTCTGCTAAAGCACTGACCTCTACAAAACAAGGGAATATCAGTTTGGCAGTAAAGTCTCAGCCATGTATAGTAACATTACTGAAGTCAGTAGGGGCTACAGAAGCCATGCAGGAGCACAATCTGGAAATATACAGAAAGTCTACTTACTCTGGACAATCTGTAGGGGATACAGAGCCCATTGGACAGTAAGACCCTGTGGTACAGTCTTCACATTGCTCCCAGGCTGTATTTCCAGTAGTGCCACTGAATGATCCGGCATGACATGGGAACTGTTCTCCATATTCAGTACCTATGCAATGAGATTTAAATACACCTTTAAGTAGTGTAAATCTTGCAACATTGTTTTACAAGGGACAGCCTGATCTATCCTCCAACCCTATACAAACAATTGTCTTTAGTGTGAAAAGTTGATAAAAAGGAAACAAAAGAAAATTTATTGAATCATCAATTCCAACTCTCACCGAATCATCAATTCCAATGAATCATCAATTCCAACTCTCATCGAATCATCAATTCCAACTCTCAATGAATCATCAATTCCAACTCTCACCGAATCATCAATTCCAACTCTCACCGAATCATCAATTCCAACTCTCACTGAATCATCAATTCCAACTCTCACTGAATCATCAATTCCAACTCTCACCGAATCATCAATTCCAACTCTCACCGAATCATCAATTCCAACTCTCACCGAATCTTCAATTCCAACACTCATCAAATCATCAATTCCAACTCTCAATGAATCATCAATTCCAACTCTCAATGAATCATCAATTCCAACTCTCAATGAATCATCAATTCCAACTCTCACTGATTCATCAATTCCAACTCTCACTGAATCATCAATTCCAACTCTCAATGAATCATCAATTCCAACTCTCACCGAATCATCAATTCCAACTCTCATCAAATCATCAATTTCAACTCTCACTGAATCATCAATTCCAACTCTCACTGATTCATCAATTCCAACTCTCACTGAATCATCAATTCCAACTCTCAATGAATCATCAATTCCAACTCTCACTGAATCATCAATTCCAACTCTCACTGAATCATCAATTCCAACTCTCAATGAATCATCAATTCCAACTCTCACTGAATCATCAATTCCAACTGAATCATCAATTCCAACTCTCAATGAATCATCAATTCCAACTCTCACCGAATCATCAATTCCAACTCTCACCGAATCATCAATTCCAACTCTCATCGAATCATCAATTCCAACTCTCACTGAATCATCAATTCCAACTGAATCATCAATTCCAACTCTCAATGAATCATCAATTCCATCTCTCAATGAATCATCAATTTCAACTCTCAATGAATCATCAATTCCAACTGAATCATCAATTCCAACTCTCACTGAATCATCAATTCCAACTCTCAATGAATCATCAATTTCAACTCTCAATGAATCATCAATTCTAACTCTCACTGAATCATCAATTCCAACTCTCACCGAATCATCAATTTCAACTCTCAATGATTCATCAATTCCAACTCTCACTGAATCATCAATTCCAACTCTCATCGAATCATCAATTCCAACTCTCACTGAATCATCAATTCCAACTGAATCATCAATTCCAACTCTCAATGAATCATCAATTTCAACTCTCAATGAATATCAATTCCAAATCTCACCGAATCATCAATTCCAACTCTCAATGAATCATCAATTCCAACTCTCACCGAATCATCAATTCCAACTCTCAATGAATCATCAATTCCAACTCTCACGATCATCAATTCAACTCTCATGAATCATCAATTCCAACTCTCATGAATCATCAATTCCAACTCATGAATCATCAATTCCAACTCTCAATGAATCATCAATTCCAACTCTCAATGAATCATCAATTCCAACTCTCAATGAATCATCAATTCAACTCTCAATGAATCATCAATTCCAACTCTCACTGAATCATCAATTCCAACTCTCAATGAATCATCAATTCCAACTCTCAATGAATCATCAATTCCAACTCTCATCGAATCATCAATTCCAACTCTCAATGAATCATCAATTCCAACTCTCAATGAATCATCAATTCCAACTCTCACTGAATCATCAATTCCAACTCTCACGAATCATCAATTCAACTCTCAATGATCATCAATTCCAACTCTCACTGAATCATCAATTCCAACTCTCAATGAATCATCAATTCCAACTCTCAATGAATCATCAATTTCAACTCTCAATGAATCATCAATTCCAACTCTCACTGAATCATCAATTCCAACTCTCAATGAATCATCAATTCCAACTCTCAATGAATCATCAATTCCAACTCTCAATGAATCATCAATTCCAACTCTCACTGAATCATCAATTCCAACTCTCACTGAATCATCAATTCCAACTCTCAATGAATCATCAATTTCAACTCTCAATGAATCATCAATTCCAACTCTCACTGAATCATCAATTCCAACTCTCACCGAATCATCAATTTCAACTCTCAATGAATCATCAATTCCAACTCTCACTGAATCATCAATTCCAACTCTCAATGAATCATCAATTCCAACTCTCAATGAATCATCAATTTCAACTCTCAATGAATCATCAATTCCAACTCTCACTGAATCATCAATTCCAACTCTCAATGAATCATCAATTCCAACTCTCAATGAATCATCAATTCCAACTCTCAATGAATCATCAATTCCAACTCTCACGAATCATCAATTCCAACTGAATCATCAATTCCAACTCTCAATGAATCATCAATTCCAACTCTCAATGAATCATCAATTTCAACTCTCAATGAATCATCAATTCCAACTCTCACTGAATCATCAATTCCAACTCTCACTGAATCATCAATTCCAACTCTCAATGAATCATCAATTTCAACTCTCAATGAATCATCAATTCCAACTCTCACTGAATCATCAATTCCAACTCTCATCGAATCATCAATTCCAACTCTCACTGAATCATCAATTCCAACTCTCACTGAATCATCAATTCCAACTCTCAATGAATCATCAATTTCAACTCTCAATGAATCATCAATTCCAACTCTCACTGAATCATCAATTCCAACTCTCATCGAATCATCAATTCCAACTCTCACTGAATCATCAATTCCAACTCTCAATGAATCATCAATTCCAACTCTCACTAAATCATCAATTTCAACTCTCAATGAATCATCAATTTCAACTCTCAATGATTCATCAATTCCAACTCTCACTGAATCATCAATTCCAACACTCAATGAATCATCAATTCTAACTCTCAATGAATCATCAATTCCAACTCTCATCGAATCATCAATTCCAACTCTCACTGAATCATCAATTCCAACTCTCAATGAATCATCAATTTCAACTCTCAATGAATCATCAATTCCAACTCTCACTGAATCATCAATTCCAACTCTCACTGAATCATCAATTCCAACTCTCAATGAATCATCAATTCCAACTCTCACCGAATCATCAATTCCAACTCTCATCGAATCATCAATTCCAACTCTCACTGAATCATCAATTCCAACTGAATCATCAATTCCAACTCTCAATGATTCATCAATTCCAACTCTCACTGAATCATCAATTCCAACTCTCACTGAATCATCAATTCCAACTCTCACTGAATCATCAATTCCAACTCTCAATGAATCATCAATTCCAACTCTCAATGAATCATCAATTTCAACTCTCAATGAATCATCAATTTCAACTCTCAATGAATCATCAATTCCAACTCTCACTGAATCATCAATTCCAACTCTCAATGAATCATCAATTCCAACTCTCATTGAATCATCAATTCCAACTCTCACTGAATCATCAATTCCAACTCTCAATGAATCATCAATTTCAACTCTCAATGAATCATCAATTCCAACTCTCACTGAATCATCAATTCCAACTCTCACTGAATCATCAATTCCAACTCTCAATGAATCATCAATTCCAACTCTCAATGAATCATCAATTCCAACTCTCAATGAATCATCAATTCCAACTCTCACCGAATCATCAATTCCAACTCTCATCGAATCATCAATTCCAACTCTCACTGAATCATCAATTCCAACTGAATCATCAATTCCAACTCTCAATGAATCATCAATTCCAACTCTCACTGAATCATCAATTCCAACTCTCAATGAATCATCAATTTCAACTCTCAATGAATCATCAATTCCAACTCTCACTGAATCATCAATTCCAACTCTCACTGAATCATCAATTCCAACTCTCAATGAATCATCAATTTCAACTCTCACTGAATCATCAATTCCAACTCTCAATGAATCATCAATTCCAACTCTCACCGAATCATCAATTCCAACTCTCATCGAATCATCAATTCCAACTCTCACTGAATCATCAATTCCAACTGAATCATCAATTCCAACTCTCAATGAATCATCAATTCCAACTCTCAATGAATCATCAATTTCAACTCTCAATGAATCATCAATTCCAACTCTCACTGAATCATCAATTCCAACTCTCACTGAATCATCAATTCCAACTCTCAATGAATCATCAATTCCAACTCTCACTGAATCATCAATTCCAACTCTCATCGAATCATCAATTCAACTCTCAATGAATCATCAATTTCAACTCTCATGATCATCAATTCCAACTCTCACTGAATCATCAATTCCAACTCTCAATGAATCATCAATTCCAACTCTCAATGAATCATCAATTTCAACTCTCAATGAATCATCAATTCCAACTCTCACTGAATCATCAATTCCAACTCTCACTGAATCATCAATTCCAACTCTCACTGAATCATCAATTCCAACTCTCACTGAATCATCAATTCCAACTCTCAATGAATCATCAATTCCAACTCTCACCGAATCATCAATTCCAACTCTCATCGAATCATCAATTCCAACTCTCACTGAATCATCAATTCCAACTGAATCATCAATTCCAACTCTCAATGAATCATCAATTCCAACTCTCAATGAATCATCAATTTCAACTCTCAATGAATCATCAATTCCAACTCTCACTGAATCATCAATTCCAACTCTCACTGAATCATCAATTCCAACTCTCAATGAATCATCAATTTCAACTCTCAATGAATCATCAATTCTAACTCTCACTGAATCATCAATTCCAACTCTCACCGAATCATCAATTTCAACTCTCAATGATTCATCAATTCCAACTCTCACTGAATCATCAATTCCAACTCTCATCGAATCATCAATTCCAACTCTCACTGAATCATCAATTCCAACTGAATCATCAATTCCAACTCTCAATGAATCATCAATTCCAACTCTCAATGAATCATCAATTCCATCTCTCAATGAATCATCAATTTCAACTCTCAATGAATCATCAATTCCAACTCTCACTGAATCATCAATTCCAACTCTCACTGAATCATCAATTCCAACTCTCAATGAATCATCAATTCCAACTCTCACCGAATCATCAATTCCAACTCTCATCGAATCATCAATTCCAACTCTCACTGAATCATCAATTCCAACTGAATCATCAATTCCAACTCTCAATGAATCATCAATTCCAACTCTCAATGAATCATCAATTTCAACTCTCAATGAATCATCAATTCCAACTCTCACTGAATCATCAATTCCAACTCTCACTGAATCATCAATTCCAACTCTCAATGAATCATCAATTTCAACTCTCAATGAATCATCAATTCTAACTCTCACTGAATCATCAATTCCAACTCTCACCGAATCATCAATTTCAACTCTCAATGATTCATCAATTCCAACTCTCACTGAATCATCAATTCCAACTCTCATCGAATCATCAATTCCAACTCTCACTGAATCATCAATTCCAACTCTCAATGAATCATCAATTCCAACTCTCAATGAATCATCAATTTCAACTCTCAATGAATCATCAATTCCAACTCTCACTGAATCATCAATTCCAACTCTCACTGAATCATCAATTCCAACTCTCAATGAATCATCAATTCCAACTCTCACCGAATCATCAATTCCAACTCTCATCGAATCATCAATTCCAACTTTCATTGAATCATCAATTCCAACTGAATCATCAATTCCAAATCTCAATGAATCATCAATTCCAACTCTCAATGAATCATCAATTTCAACTCTCAATGAATCATCAATTCCAACTCTCACTGAATCATCAATTCCAACTCTCACTGAATCATCAATTCCAACTCTCAATGAATCATCAATTTCAACTCTCAATGAATCATAAATTCTAACTCTCACTGAATCATCAATTCCAACTCTCACCGAATCATCAATTTCAACTCTCAATGATTCATCAATTCCAACTCTCACTGAATCATCAATTCCAACTCTCATCGAATCATCAATTCCAACTCTCACTGAATCATCAATTCCAACTCTCAATGAATCATCAATTCCAACTCTCACTAAATCATCAATTTCAACTCTCAATGAATCATCAATTTCAACTATCAATGATTCATCAATTCCAACTCTCACTGAATCATCAATTCCAACACTCAATGAATCATCAATTCTAACTCTCAATGAATCATCAATTCCAACTCTCATCGAATCATCAATTCCAACTCTCACTGAATCATCAATTCCATCTCTCAATGAATCATCAATTTCAACTCTCAATGAATCATCAATTCCAACTCTCACTGAATCATCAATTCCAACTCTCACTGAATCATCAATTCCAACTCTCAATGAATCATCAATTCCAACTCTCACCGAATCATCAATTCCAACTCTCATCGAATCATCAATTCCAACTCTCACTGAATCATCAATTCCAACTGAATCATCAATTCCAACTCTCAATGATTCATCAATTCCAACTCTCACTGAATCATCAATTCCAACTCTCACTGAATCATCAATTCCAACTCTCACTGAATCATCAATTCCAACTTTCAATGAATCATCAATTCCAACTCTCAATGAATCATCAATTTCAACTTTCAATGAATCATCAATTTCAACTCTCAATGATTCATCAATTCCAACTCTCACTGAATCATCAATTCCAACTCTCAATGAATCATCAATTCTAACTCTCAATGAATCATCAATTCCAACTCTCATCGAATCATCAATTCCAACTCTCACTGAATCATCAATTCCATCTCTCAATGAATCATCAATTTCAACTCTCAATGAATCATCAATTCCAACTCTCACTGAATCATCAATTCCAACTCTCACTGAATCATCAATTCCAACTCTCACCGAATCATCAATTCCAACTCTCATCGAATCATCAATTCCAACTCTCACTGAATCATCAATTCCAACTGAATCATCAATTCCAACTCTCAATGAATCATCAATTACAACTCTCAATGAATCATCAATTTCAACTCTCACTGAATCATCAATTCCAACTCTCAATGAATCATCAATTTCAACTCTCAATGAATCATCAATTCCAACTCTCACTGAATCATCAATTCCAACTCTCACTGAATCATCAATTCTAACTCTCACTGAATCATCAATTCCAACTCTCACCGAATCATCAATTTCAACTCTCAATGATTCATCAATTCCAACTCTCACTGAATCATCAATTCCAACTCTCATTGAATCATCAATTTCAACTCTCAATGAATCATCAATTTCAACTCTCAATGATTCATCAATTCCAACTCTCACTGAATCATCAATTCCAACTCTCAATGAATCATCAATTCCAACTCTCAATGAATCATCAATTCCAACTCTCATCGAATCATCAATTCCAACTCTCACTGAATCATCAATTCCAACTCTCAATGAATCATCAATTTCAACTCTCAATGAATCATCAATTCTAACTCTCACCGGATCATCAATTCCAACTCTCACTGATTCATCAATTCCAACTCTCACTGAATCATCAATTCCAACTCTCAATGAATCATCAATTCCAACTCTCACGTTTATTTATTGTCGCTACCGGTTGCCCATATGAGCGACGCCTCCTGAAGAGATTAGTCATTTTAGATTTTTAGAGAAAAGTGCAATGATACAGAAAGAGACCCATTCCATGGTCTCCTCTGGTTCTTTTACGTGCACGGTGTAAAGCATCAACACGAGATCTCGATTTAAAGTCCCATCTGAAAGACTGTTAATTCTATTAGGGTCAGACGGGGGATTGAACCTGCGATCCCTGGATTACCAGTCCAGCGTGTTACCACTGTACTACAGATCCGTCTGTATTTGAGATGGATAAATCATGTGCATATAATAAATTACCACACTGGTATCTGCTAATCATTCTTAAAATACAATTTGTAAGTAAATTATGACTGCTAAATTTGAATAAAAAGTAATTCATTTTAATATTAGTAATTATTACCACCTTTGCCCACCATGTGAAATACAGTTGACAAAATTAAACCTGAAGTTACCTTTAGAACAATATTCCCACATACAAGCATACAACATACATTATCTAGGTGGGAATTGGGTAGATCCTTTCCTGAATGCAAGGAATTATGGGATAAGAGCATCATACAACATACATTATCTAGGTGGGAATTGGGTAGATCCTTTCCTGAATGCAAGGAATTATGGGATAAGAGCATCATACAACATACATTATCTAGGTGGGAATTGGGTAGATCCTTTCCTGAATGCAAGGAATTATGGGATAAGAGCATCATACAACATACATTATCTAGGTGGGAATTGGGTAGATCCTATCCTGAATGCAAGGAATTATGGGATAAGAGCATCATACAACATACATTATCTAGGTGGGAATTGGGTAGATCCTTTCCTGAATGCAAGGAATTATGGGATAAGAGCATCATACAACATACATTATCTAGGTGGGAATTGGGTAGATCCTATCCTGAATGCAAGGAATTATGGGATAAGAGCATCATACAACATACATTATCTAGGTGGGAATTGGGTAGATCCTTTCCTGAATGCAATGAATTATGGGATAAGAGCATCATACAACATGCATTATCTAGGTGGGAATTGGGTAGATCCTTTCCTGAATGCAAGGAATTATGGGATAAGAGCATCAGATTATAACTTACTAAGTTAGAAGTAATGTATTACAAGTGTAATGTACTTACTGATAGGGCAATAATGTCCAGCTGAACATAGATCTGTCGGTGAAGATGACCCCTCCAAACAATAGTAGCCACTTGGACATTCAATGCACTGTTCCACTTGATAGAGATTTGTCAAGTTGGCGTACGATCCTGCTGGACACGGATACTGTGTTGCTGAACCAGTACCAGTGGGACAGAAGTAACCTTGTCCGCAGGCTTCAGGAGCCTTTTGTACACCTCCAGAGCCACCTGTGCAAGCAAACTTTTGAGGACAATCTTCACATTGTTCTACGTGTGTTAGGTTGTTGAAGTCTGTGTACGTGCCGGCCGGACATGCATATTCACCCTGGTTGAATGCGTTATTTCCACCGGGGCAGTAGTAGCCAGGTGAACAACGCGAGTCTGCCTCTGCAAGGCCTGTTGTTGTACATGCAAAACCTGCAAGACAGTCCTGACAGTCGGTGAGATTACCTTTTTCAATGTTTGGGTTGTAGGTTCCGGCGGGACAGCTTAGTGGAGAGGCTGTGCCAGATGGGCAGTAGAAACCAGTAGGACAACTAATGCAGTCGGTTTCTGCAACAGAATTTTCCTTTTCTGTATATTTCCCCATCGGGCATGCTGTCGGTGTTCCGGATTCTGTTGGACAATAGTAGCCCTTTGGACATTTATAGGCATCATAATTTGGAAAATCAGTTCCACCAGGGCAATATCTGCCTGCTGGACAAAGTACACAAGCTGTATCGCTTGTAGCTCCGAGATAACTGTTATATGTACCTGCAGGGCACGGATTATCTTTGTAATCACCAGTTGCTGTTGGGCAGTAGTAGCCCTCGTGACACAGGAAAGATTCAGTTGGTTGGCCTGCAGTATGCTCCAGACAGTAGTAACCCTGATTGCAATCGGTGCAATCGGTGGCAGCAGTATAACCAGTGGCATCCCCATATGTGCCGGCAGCACAGGGAGTTTCATCTTTACCATCTACACAGTAGTACCCCATAGTGCAGATAGCACTGGGTGGATCCTCCCGTGTGCTGCCCTCGAGGCAGGCATAACCTGCAATACAGTTGTTACATACAGTAGCACCTGCAGAGCTCCAAAAGCCTGCTGGACATACGACGGGATCTACTGCCGAATCTACACAAATGTACCCAGCGGGGCATTCCCTGCAGGCTGTTAATCCACCTAAACTATAATAACCGGTGGCACATGATGAACCGGGAGCATTATTATTTGGACACTGCTTCCCGGCTTCGCATTCCGTACAGGACTTGGCTCCGGCTTCTGAGTAGTATCCATATTGACATTGTAGTTGTGTTAGATCATATATTGTAGGGCATTCATAGCCGGCTGGACATTCAACACATGCATCGCGTCCGCCCTCGCTGTAAAATCCCTCTGCACATTCAGTCATTGTATCCGAGGTTGTAACTGGACATGCATGTCCCGGTGGACATTCCGTACACGTAGTTGTTTCGGCCAGAGCGTAAGTGCCAGCAGTACAAGTAATTATAGTAGCATAGCTGACATCAGGACATGCTGTTCCAGCTGCACATGGGGTGCAAGAAGTAGCACTTCCTGTAGCGTAGAACCCAGATAAACACGGTGCTCTATCGGTACCATCCTTACTCGGACATTCAAATCCATTTTCACAATCTGTACACACAGTCGACTTCATATAGGCATATTGTCCAGCTGCACAATCCACAGGCAGCGCAGTAGCGCTGGCACAATACTGTCCTGATGGGCAAGGTGTACATATCCCTGTACCTGATGCAGCATAGTACCCTGTGAAACAGAAACAATAACTACTATTAACTTACTACTCTTACAATAACTAGATATCTTACGCAGTGAAATGGTGATGCATTTGGCATATCCTATACAATTAGGGTTATTGTCTACATGGCAAAATCCATCATGTATATCCTACACAGGTAAGGTTAGCAACATACAGTGTATTTTGGGTCAAAAATCAGTCCTTTAAAAATATCAATATATGCATTCGAGATTACAGAGCCAAAATTGTTTTTGGGTAGGTAGCATCTTAAGACATACAATAATTGTTTATACGGGGGAAAGTCCGAGAAGCTTGTGCAAGCAAGTACTGCCTACAGATAACTTATAGCTTGTGCAGGCACGTACTGCCTACAGATAACTTATAGCTCGTATAGGCACGTACTGCCTACAGATAACTTATAGCTCATATAGGCACATACTGCCTACAGATAACTTATAGCTTGTACAGGCATGTACTGCCTACAGATAACTTATAGCTCATACAGGCACGTACTGCCTACAGATAACTTAAAGCTCGTACAGGCATGTACTGCCTACAGATAACTTATAGCTTGTACAGGCATGTACTGCCTACAGATAACTTATAGCTTGTACAGGCATGTACTGCCTACAGATAACTTATAGCTTGTACAGGCACGTACTGCCTACAGATAACTTATAGCTTGTACAGGCATGTACTGCCTACAGATAACTTATAGCTTGTACAGGCACATACTGCCTACAGATAACTTATAGCTTGTACAGAGAACGTATGCCTTAGATGACATTTAACGCACCTAATTTCAATGGTGTCCAGATAGATAAGGCCACAGGTTTGCATTAGATGACATTTATCGCACCTGATTTCAATAGTGTGCAGATAGATCAGGCCACAGGTTTGCCTTAAATGATTACGGTGCACTAACGGTGTAGTAATGCACTGATACTCGATTAATTAGTCTGCTGTATTCTTTCAAATTTAAACATGTCTCTTTTACACTCTATCTGATTGAGATTCGATCATGTCCACTTCTCTTAAGAATTTGATAATGTCCTTTTGTGTGTTTTCCGTTTATTTATCGTCGCTACCGGTTACCCATATGAGCGACGCCTCCTGAAGAGATTAGTCATTTTAGATTTTTGGAGGATAGTGCAATGATACAGACAGAGACCCATTCCAGAGTCTCCTCTGGTTATTTACGTGCACAGTGTAAAGCACCGACACAAGACCTCGGTTTAACGTCCCATCTGAAAGACTGTTAATTTTATTAGGGTCAGACGGGGGATCGAACCTGCGATCCCTGGATTACCAGTCCAGCATGCTACCACTGGACTACAGATCCGTCTGTCCGATTAGAAAAGGGAGTTATATACACATATCGCTCCATATGTTTCACTCATTTTGCACTAATTATGGACAAGTTTAAGTTTGCCTAAATACGTTAATTGAATCGTAATTATTAAGATGAGCCATTTATCCAATGATTGGTTGATTGCCGATAAGTGTGTACCTGTAGTGAACATACTGTTACAGTAAACACCTTCAACAATCTTTATTTTTTTGTTTGTTTACGCAGGCACGGTGGTCCGTCTTTGATCAGGTAAATTTGTCGAATGAAAGTCGCACTTTGGCAACAAAGTGGCATTTTGACATAACGAGTGTGAAATTAAAATCCAGCCGCGGGAATCACAGAACGTGGCTGCTTAGCACAGGTGGCTGCTTAATAGAGGGCAAATGTATCATAAAGCAACATATTATGAATCTGGATACTGGCTGCTATAATAGGTTGGCTGCAAAATAGAGGTGACCACTAACACAGGTTTCACTGTATATTATACCTAATATTTGAAGATATTATACCTAATGCCAATATTTGAATATATTATACCTAATGGCAATATTTGAATATATTATACCTAATGGCAATATTTGAATATATTATACCTAATGGCAATATTTGAATATATTATACCTAATGCCAATATTTGAATATATTATACCTAATGCCAATATTTGAATATATTATACCTAATGGCAAAATTTGACCCACGACATATTAATGAGATAGAATTATTGGTGTATATTACCTGTTCGGCATGTAGACACGGACCCGCTGGACGTACACGATGATCCAGCTGGGCATGAAGTACAGGATGTCTGGCCTCCGTTAGAGTAGCTTCCAGAAGCACATGGTGATGGTGCTGAGTTTGTGGTCGGACATTCGTAACTAGCAGGACACAGAGTACAAGATGTGGCCTTCGCCAGGGAATATTCACCAGTAGAACAAGGTATAGGGGCAAGACTGAAAACACACATAAATTGATCTCATCACTTACTTTGCTCATGCATAGAAATACAGACTTATTTAGGATTACTGCACGGGTTAATAGTGGCACAAAACAGTGTGGCTTTTAACTTTTCTCTCAGCAGAATCCATGTAGAAGCACAGATCCACAGAACCCGGGTAGAATCACTGATCCACGGGGCACACAGTCTGGGTAGAATCACTGATCCACGGGGCACACAGTCTGGGTAGAATCATTGATCCATGGGGCACACAGTCTGGGTAGAATCACTGATCCACGGGGCACACAGTCTGGGTAGAATCACTGATCAACGGGGCACAGTCTGGGTAGAATCACTGATCCACGGGGCACACAGTCTGGGTAGAATCACTGATCCACGGGGCACACAGTCTGGGTAGAATCATTGATCAACGGGGCACACAGTCTGGGTAGAATCATTGATCCACAGGGCACACAGTCTGGGTAGAATCACTGATCCACGGGGCACGGGGCACACAGTCTGGGTAGAATCACTGATCCACGGGGCACAGTCTGGGTAGAATCACTGATCCACGGGGCACACAGTCTGGGTAGAATCACTGATCCACGGGGCACACAGTCTGGGTAGAATCATTGATCCATGGGTAGAGAACCCTGGTTGAAGCAATGTAAAATAAATGCATGACACTGCAGGAACAGTTTATATAAAGAGACACAGTCTGAGCGCGGCTCGAACCCGTCACGTGACCATCAGTGATGATAGGTTACAGTGGTATAAAAGTCAGCAACTGTAACCACAGATTTTAAGTTTTACAGTTTCAAGATCTGCACACACAATTTGTGTAATTACTAAACGTTACCTCCCTTTATGGATATTTATTTACAAAATTGCTATTAGCTTTGTAAATGGTTGCAATCGTACGGTAAAACTACGATACAATTGCATATGAACAATATAATTATATATAACTTATTGAAAGGTACATATGCAGGATCTGGACAGCTAAATATAACTTAAATGAAAGGTACATATGCAGGATCTGGACAGCTAAATATAACTTAAATGAAAGGTACATATGCAGGATCTGGACAGCTAAATATAACTTATTGAAAGGTACACACGCAGGATCTGGACAGCTAAATATAACTTATTGAAAGGTACATATGCAGGATCTGGACAGCTAAATAATTATAACTTAATTGAAAGGTACATATGCAGGATCTGGACAGCTAAATATAACTTATTGAAAGGTACATACGCAGGATCTGGACAGCTAAATAATTATAACTTAATTGAAAGGTACATACGCAGGATCTGGACAGCTAAATATAACTTAAATGAAAAGTACATACGCAGGATCTGGACAGCTAAATATAACTTAAATGAAAGGTACATACGCAGGATCTGGACATTCATTTCCAGCAGTGCAGTCTGTGCAGGAAGTTGCTCCTGTGGATCCACCAGTGTGCTTTCCTGAACCACACTCTGTGGGGCTCTGGGAGGTGAACGGACATATGCTGCCAGATGGACAAATGGTGCAGCTGCTCTCCCCGTCAAGGCTGTATTCCCCGGTAGAACATCCTGTCGGGCTGTCTGTATCCGTCACACACTCGTGTCCGGCGGGGCATGCAGAACATGTGGCAGTATTCTAGAATGATTAATTAAAACTTTTATTCATGCTCAGCCCAGAATGATATGCAGTGAAACCCCTCTAGACCGAACTGCCTTCGAGATAGGAGAGGTTCGGTTTGGAGGGGTTTCGATTTAGATGGGTTTTATGGGATCATCATCTTTAGTAATCGCATCACTCTGTATATATGGGAGGGTGTGGGGATGGACGATGTTTTGAAATTTCCAAATTACAGGTAGAGCAAGAAATTAAAATACTAATACATACGTGTAATTGAATTAGTGCATCCAAAATGTTATCGCATAGCCGGTGATATAAAAAAATTCATTTATTGGCGTGGTCGTGAATTAGCATTAACAGAAACCAGCGCTAATTATATATTTAGCATGCAGTGGTGTAAACGGTTAATAATATATAGTACGTATCTGAGAAGATATCACACGATTTTCTAAACAACTGCCATGGCTCCCCGGCTGTCCGATTAACGCAGTGGTTAGTGCGCTCGCTTCTCACTAATGCAACCCGGGTTCGATCCGATGAGATGGTACGGTGGTTACCAGATCGGACAGGTGGGTTTTCTCCGGGTACTCCTTTCACACTAATGACCACATATACACGTGAGTGATTAATATAAGTTGTTAAAACTTGCTTCGCAATCGTTGTAAAATAAATAAAGTTTAAGCTTAAAATTAAACTCCCATGATCAAAGTCGAGTACTGCAGTCATAATCACATTTGATGTCTTTGTGGATAATAAAACATAAATCTTGCAGTCAGCGTTACAATTATGTTTATTTACAATAGCAAGTTCCGACGGTCACATAAAATTTAAAGCGTTCATTGCATAGATTTTATTGTTTCACAGAAATTGCTGAAGTCCACAAAATTTGCTCAATCGTTATCACCGTGAAGTCACACAATCACGGAAATGGACAATCACGGAAACGCACAATCACGGAAACGCACAATCACGGAAACCAACAATCACGGAAACCAACAATCATGGAAACGCACAATCATAGAAACCAACAATCCGACCATAGTATTATTACTCGGTAACATATGACAACATGTAAATATTTAAATTTTACTAACTGACATGACCAGCTTTAATAAATAACAATCCAGGACCAATCTAACAGCTCACGTTTTTTTTATAGACAGCTGTGTACAAGTTATATTTTATGTTATATTTCGAGTTTTACGCCTGCATCAGCACCATTTTGGGCTATATCGCAGTTTACATAACAACACCTTTCCTGGGCAGGCTCCAGCGGTTAACCAGTACTTGGGTGCACCAACCTCCGTAAGAAACTGCCAACTTTTTCATATAAATGAAACACGGCCTGTGCGTGGCTCGAACCCGTGACCATCAGTGATGATAGGTTACAGTGGTATACAAGTCAGCGACCATAACCACTCGACCACAGAGGCGGACTTTGTGTACAATAGAGATTCACGAAGCAGGACTATCGAGATGCTTACATCGAGCTAGTAAGTATGGTATGATGATTATAACTCTATTCCATAGCCTGGAATTGTACCTGTGAGCATAGCCTATAGATGACAGGGGCGTAGCTAGCGATTGAGTTTGTAGGCCCGACTAATAAATTGAATGCAATGTTGCTAGGGGTCTGTCTGTATACCACGTCCCCACAGAAAATTTTGAATCTGCAGACCCAAGCCTTCCCTTCAGGGCCTTATAGTAGATACATGCCTGGATGAATAGAACAGGTAATTCCTCTAGCACAAGGAAAATATTATATCCCCAATGAAAAAGGCTTAAAACAGAATAAAAATTTCACCTTAGGAACAAAGGCAACTAGATCTAATAAGCATCTTACCAATGGGCTGTAGTATCCAGTTTCACAGTTGACTGGAGCATCCGAAGGATCAATGCACGATTGACCAGTAGGACAGCTGGTGCATGATGTCGCCTGAACCGATGAATATTTACCGGATGTACAGACGGTAGGCGCAGCATCCACAGTAGCGCAGGAGAACCCAGCTGGACACGGTGTGCATGACGTGCTCTGTAAAATATTGCAAAACTGACATTAGCTGAATTATTTATGTTAGCTATGTCTGATTGCGAAATTTACAAATGTTTGGCACATCTGGTTGCAATTGTCTTCGATTTTATGCTGATGATATAGACTTAAATAAATTGATCTCAGAGGATTGTGAGCTGTGACATATACCATCTCTACATATACAAATACATTAAAGGACATCTCCTGTAACCTGTAATTGATATTGTGAGCATATACCATCTCTACATATACAAATACATTAAAGGACATCTGTAACCTGCAATTGATATTGTGAGCTGTGACATATACCATCTCTACATATACAAATACATTAAAGGACAACTCCTGCAACAGCTTCAAGTTCAATTACTTCATTTCTATTCAAGCTACCGTAATCGTTTGTGTATATGACGCACTTTTTTCCTCCAAAATAGTATCCAAAAGTCTGGTGCGTCTTATACTCCAGTTTAAAACTAAATTCCATTGTTTCAAAGATTCAAAAACGACAAATGGCATATTACAACAAAGGGAAATAAATATTTTTTCTCTAAGTCCCATAATGTGCTGAATTTGTTTCGGATTTCGTTCGAATTTATATATCTATATTGTGTGGGAAAACATTCAAAGTTAAAAATGTTATTTAATTTATGATAAAAAAATAGAAAATCGATTATTAAAAAATATTAAAATCAACAAAAGCAACTTTTATTTAAGGAAAATTAATGATTGTTCACATTTATCAAGTTTGCAAACAACAAATTACTGATTGCTGTTTGGCGTATGTGCCGCTAATTATCATTGTTAATGTGTTGAGATTGACAAGTTTGACTAGGTGTTGGACATGATGAAATTATGTCACTTTAAATACTAGAACTTGTTGAGATTTTTTACTCACTCACTGACACATGTCTAACACGCTATTATACTGATTGTATAAATGAAGTCATGAGCAGATGGTCGTACCCGGCGAATAAGAAGTTTGCCATCTAAGTCGAAGCACATGGGTACACAGAGCCGTGCTCAGAGAGAGAAGATGGCATATTAACGATTTAGTGGTCATACACCAGAGTTATTATCACGACTAGTAACGCTTTCAAATCACATTCAGTTCATATATTTATTATTAGTTTTCGCGACATTTGGTCCTTTTCTTCAGATGCGTTTTATACACTAAATAAGTTTTTTCCCCTGGAATTTCTCTGTTCTTTTTAACTGCGTCTTATCCTCCAGTGCGACCTATACACAAACAATTACAGTAATAATGTGTTGACATAAAACATAAAATACTTCCGAATAACTTACAGTTCCTTGCAGACTGTAATATCCAGACCCACAGGCTACTGGGAGTAGAGGGTTGGAACATTCGGATCCAGCAGGGCACTGGGCACACGAGCCAGCTCCAGCACTACTCGTCGTACCTGAAATAATTAGCTTGCAAATTAAGCTTGACAATGTAGCTTATCTTGAACTTGCAATAATGAGCAAGTTAAATTCAACTCTGCAGTCTTACCTAGAATTTGGAGTACCAGAAATAACTAGTGAGTGAATTAAACCCTGCAGTGTCTGGAACTTGTACTATGTGAAATAACTAGTTAGTGAATTACACTCAACCCTGTAGTGCCTGGAACTTGTACTATGTGAAATAACTAGTGCGTGAATTACACTCAACCCTGTAGTGTCTGGAACTTGTACTATGTGAAATAACTAGTGAGTGAATTAAACTCAACCCTGTAGTGCCTGGAACTTGTACTATGTGAAATAACTAGTTAGTGAATTACACTCAACCCTGTAGTGCCTGGAACTTGTACTATGTGAAATAACTAGTTAGTGAATTACACTCAACCCTGTAGTGCCTGGAACTTGTACTATGTGAAATAACTAGTGAGTGAATTACACTAAACCCTGTAGTGCCTGGAACTTGTACTATGTGAAATAACTAGTTATTGAATTACACTTAACCCTGTAGTGTCTGGAACTTGTACTATGTGAAATAACTAGTGCGTGAATTACACTTAACCCTGTAGTGTCTGGAACTTGTACTATGTGAAATAACTAGTTAGTGAATTACACTTAACCCTGTAGTGTCTGGAACTTGTACTATGTGAAATAACTAGTGCGTGAATTACACTCAACCCTGTAGTGTCTGGAACTTGTACTATGTGAAATAACTAGTGAGTGAATTAAACTCAACCCTGTAGTGCCTGGAACTTGTACTATGTGAAATAACTAGTTAGTGAATTACACTCAACCCTGTAGTGCCTGGAACTTGTACTATGTGAAATAACTAGTGAGTGAATTACACTAAACCCTGTAGTGCCTGGAACTTGTACTATGTGAAATAACTAGTTAGTGAATTACACTTAACCCTGTAGTGTCTGGAACTTGTACTATGTGAAATAACTAGTGCATGAATTACACTTAACCCTGTAGTGTGTGGAACTTGTACTATGTGAAATAACTAGTGCATGAATTACACTTAACCCTGTAGTGTCTGGAACTTGTACTATGTGAAATAACTAGTGCGTGAATTACACTCAACCCTGTAGTGTCTGGAACTTGTACTATGTGAAATAACTAGTGAGTGAATTAAACTCAACCCTGTAGTGTCTGGAACTTGTACTATGTGAAATAACTAGTGAGTGAATTACACTCAACCCTGTAGTGTCTGGAACTTGTACTATGTGAAATAACTAGTGAGTGAATTAAACTCAACCCTGTAGTGTCTGGAACTTGTACTATGTGAAATAACTAGTGAGTGAATTCAACTGAACCCTACAGTGTCTGGAACTTGTACTATGTGAAATAACTAGTGAGTGAATTACACTTAACCCTGTAGTGTCTGGAACTTGTACTACCGGTATGTGAAATAACGAGCCTGTAGTTTATGCAATATTAAGCAGGTTACCGTGACCTATAAGTGCCCTCAAAAGTACTGGATGCTTGAATAATGCAAGTCAACAAATGTGAACTGGCTAATGCATATAACATAGATCTGCTAATGCATATAACATAGAGCTGCTAATGCATATAACATAGATCTGCTAATGCATATAACATAGAGCTGCTAATGCATATAACATAGATCTGCTAATGCATATAACATAGATCTGCTAATGCATATAACATAGATCTGCTAATGCATATAACATAGAGCTGCTAACGCATATAACATAGATCTGCTAATGCATATAACATAGAGCTGCTAATGCATATAACATAGATCTGCTAATGCATTTAACATAGAGCTGCTAATGCATATAACATAGATCTGCTAATGCATATAACATAGATCTGCTAATGCATATAACATAGATCTGCTAATGCATATAACATAGATCTGCTAATGCATATAACATAGAGCTGCTAATGCATATAACATAGATCTGCTAATGCATATAACATAGAGCTGCTAATGCATATAACATAGAGCTGCTAATGCATATAACATAGAGCTGCTAATGCATATAACATAGAGCTGCTAATGCATATAACATAGAGCTGCTAATGCATATAACATAGATCTGCTAATGCATATAACATAGAGCTGCTAATGCATATAATATAGAGCTGCTAATGCATATAACATAGAGCTGCTAATGCATATAACATAGATCTGCTAATGCATATAACACAGAGCTGCTACTGCATATAATATAGAGCTGCTAATGCATATAACACAGAGCTGACAATGCAAATAACATAGATCTGCTAATGCATATAACATAAATCTGCTAATGCATATAACACAGAGCTGCTACTGCATATAACATAGAGCTGCTAATGCATATAACATATATCTGCTAATGCATATAACAGAGCTGCTAATGCATATAACACAGAGCTGCTACTGCATATAACATAGAGCTGCTAATGCATATAACATATATCTGCTAATGCATATAACAGAGCTGCTAATGCATATAACACAGAGCTGCTACTGCATATAATATAGAGCTGCTAATGCATATAACATATATCTGCTAATGCATATAACATAGATCTGCTAATGCATATAACATAGAGCTGCTAATGCATATAACATAGAGCTGCTAATGCATATAACATATATCTGCTAATGCATATAACATTGAGCTGCTAATGCATATAACATAGAGCTGCTAATGCATATAACATATATCTGCTAATGCATATAACATAGATCTGCTAATGCATATAACATAGAGCTGCTAATGCATATAACATAGATCTGCTAATGCATATAACATATATCTGCTAATGCATATAACATTGAGCTGCTAATGCATATAACATAGAGCTGCTAATGCATATAACATATATCTGCTAATGCATATAACATTGAGCTGCTAATGCATATAACATAGATCTGCTAATGCATATAACATAGAGCTGCTAATGCATATAACATAGAGCTGCTACTGCATACAATATAGAGCTGCTAATGCAACATAGAGTTGCTAATGCATATAACATAGATCTGCTAATGTATATAACATAGAGTAATTACTGCAAGATGACTGTGCTGCAACGACACCGGTTTGGAATTTAGCCTATGCCTAAACTAGAGTGTGAATACAGACAAACTAAAATGTTACCTGCCGCACAAGACGTGCAAACTGCATCTCCACTTATACTGTAATACCCTGCCAAACAATCAGTCGGGGAAACGTAGTCAGTGCCATTGAAACAATATTGTCCCACTTGACAAACTATACATGTGGAAGCTGCAACAGAGCTGTAATACCCTTCAGTGCATTGCTGAAAATTGATATATTCAGATATTAAAAAAGTTTGCAAAACAAGCTTTAACAACTTATATTAATCACTCTCGTTGGCGCGGATGAAAGCATAAATGTGGTCATTCATGTGGGAGGAAACCGGAGAAACCCACCTGTCCGATTTGGCGACCACCGTACCATCTCACATACTTCCCGGTCAAAGGATCAAACCCAGGTTACATTGATGAGAAGCAAGTGCGCTAACCATTGCGCTAATCGGACAGCCAGATTCGGATATAGAACTTACATGCATCTGTTTTATATTTCCTGCAACCTATTATCCCTTCCCGAAACACACTAAGAATTCTACAGATGTGTTATTTATAATTATTTTAATTTAGAGGAAGAATATAACAATAATGTCATGAACAAGACAAGAAAGAGGATATCCGGGTATATATAGTGACCAGAGGATATCAGGGTATAGTGAACAGAGGATATCTGGGTATATATAGTGACCAGAGGATATCCGGGTATAGTGAGCAGAGGATATCCGGGTATATATAGTGACCAGAGGATATCCGGGAATAGTGAACAGAGGATATCTGGGTATAGTGAACAGAGGATATCCGGGTATAAATAGTGACCAGAGGATATCTGGGTATATATAGTGACCAGAGAATATCCGGGAATAGTGAACAGAGGATAGCTGGGTATAGTGAACAGAGGATATATGGGTATAGTGAACAGAGGATATCCGGGTATAGTGAACAGAGGATATCCGGGTATATATAGTGAACAGAGGATATCCGGGTATAATGAACAGAGGATATCCGGGTATATATAGTGAACAGAGGATATCCGGGTATTATAGTGAACAGAGGATATCCGGGTATAGTGAACAGAGGATATCCGGGTATAGTGAACAGAGGATATCTGGGTATAGTGAACAGAGGATATCCGGGTATAGTGAACAGAGGATATCCGGGTATATATAGTGAACAGAGGATATCCGGGTATATATAGTGAACAGACGATATCCGGGTATAGTGAACAGAGGATATCCGGGTATAGTGAACAGAGGATATCCGGGTATAGTAAACAGAGGATATCCGGGTATAGTGAACAGAGGATATCCAGGTATATATAGTGAACAGAGGATATCGGGGTATAGTGAACAGAGGATATCCGGGTATAGTGAACAGAGGATATCCGGGTATATATAGTGAACAGAGGATATCCGGGTATATATAGTGAACAGAGGATATCCGGGTATAGTGAACAGAGGATATCTGGGTATAGTGAACAGAGGATATCCGGGTATAGTGACCAGAGGATATCCGGGTATATATAGTGAACAGAGGATATCCGGGTATATATAGTGAACAGAGGATATCCGGGTATAGTGAACAGAGGATATCCGGGTATAGTGAACAGAGGATATCCGGGTATAGTGAACAGAGGATATCCGGGTATAGTGAACAGAGGATATCCAGGTATATATAGTGAACAGAGGATATCGGAGTATAGTGAACAGAGGATATCCGGGTATAGTGAACAGAGGATATCCAGGTATATATAGTGAACAGAGGATATCCGGGTATATATAGTGAACAGAGGATATCCGGGTATAGTGAACAGAGGATATCTGGGTATAGTGAACAGAGGATATCCGGGTATAGTGACCAGAGGATATCCGGGTATATATAGTGAACAGAGGATATCCGGGTATATATAGTGAACAGAGGATATCCGGGTATAGTGAACAGAGGATATCCGGGTATAGTGAACAGAGGATATCCGGGTATAGTGAACAGAGGATATCCGGGTATAGTGAACAGAGGATATCCAGGTATATATAGTGAACAGAGGATATCGGAGTATAGTGAACAGAGGATATCCGGGTATAGTGAACAGAGGATATCCAGGTATATATAGTGAACAGAGGATATCCGGGTATAGTGAACAGAGGATATCCGGGTATAGTGAACAGAGGATATCCAGGTATATATATAGTGAACAGAGGATATCAAGGTATATATAGTGAACAGAGGATATCCAGGTATATATAGTGAACAGAGGATATCCAGGTATATATAGTGAACAGAGGATATCCGGGTATATATAGTGAACAGAGGATATCCGGGTATAGTGAACAGAGGATATCCGGGTATAGTGAACAGAGGATATCCAGGTATAGTGAACAGAGGATATCCGGGTATAGTGAACAGAGGATATATGGGTATAGTGACCAGAGGATATCCGGTTATAGTGAACAGAGGATATCCGAGTATATATAGTGAACAGAGGATATCTGGGAATAGTGAACAGAGGATATCCGGGTATAGTGAACAGAGGATATTCGGGTATATATAGTGAACAGAGGATATATGGGTATAGTGAACAGAGGATATCCGGGTATATATAGTGAACAGAGGATATCCGGGTATAATGAACAGAGGATATCTGGGTATAGTGAACAGAGGATATCCGGGTATAGTGAACAGAGGATATCCGGGTATAGTGAACAGAGGATATCTGGGTATAGTGAACAGAGGATATCCGGGTATAGTGAACAGAGGATATCCGGGTATATATAGTGAACAGAGGATATCCGGGTATATATAGTGAACAGACGATATCCGGGTATAGTGAACAGAGGATATCCGGGTATAGTGAACAGAGGATATCCGGGTATAGTAACAGAGGATATCCGGGTATAGTGAACAGAGGATATCCAGGTATATATAGTGAACAGAGGATATCGGGGTATAGTGAACAGAGGATATCCGGGTATAGTGAACAGAGGATATCCAGGTATATATAGTGAACAGAGGATATCCGGGTATATATAGTGAACAGAGGATATCCGGGTATAGTGAACAGAGGATATCTGGGTATAGTGAACAGAGGATATCCGGGTATAGTGACCAGAGGATATCCGGGTATATATAGTGAACAGAGGATATCCGGGTATATATAGTGAACAGAGGATATCCGGGTATAGTGAACAGAGGATATCCGGGTATAGTGAACAGAGGATATCCGGGTATAGTGAACAGAGGATATCCGGGTATAGTGAACAGAGGATATCCAGGTATATATAGTGAACAGAGGATATCGGAGTATAGTGAACAGAGGATATCCGGGTATAGTGAACAGAGGATATCCAGGTATATATAGTGAACAGAGGATATCCGGGTATATATAGTGAACAGAGGATATCCGGGTATAGTGAACAGAGGATATCTGGGTATAGTGAACAGAGGATATCCGGGTATAGTGACCAGAGGATATCCGGGTATATATAGTGACCAGAGGATATCCAGGTATATATAGTGAACAGAGGATATCCGGGTATAGTTAACAGAGGATATCCGGGTATAGTGAACAGAGGATATCCGGGTATAGTGAACAGAGGATATCCAGGTATATATAGTGAACAGAGGATATCAAGGTATATATAGTGAACAGAGGATATCCAGGTATATATAGTGAACAGAGGATATCCAGGTATATATAGTGAACAGAGGATATCCGGGTATAGTGAACAGAGGATATCCGGGTATAGTGAACAGAGGATATCCGGGTATAGTGAACAGAGGATATCCAGGTATATATATAGTGAACAGAGGATATCAAGGTATATATAGTGAACAGAGGATATCCAGGTATATATAGTGAACAGAGGATATCCAGGTATATATAGTGAACAGAGGATATCCGGGTATATATAGTGAACAGAGGATATCCGGGTATAGTGAACAGAGGATATCCGGGTATAGTGAACAGAGGATATCCAGGTATAGTGAACAGAGGATATCCGGGTATAGTGAACAGAGGATATATGGGTATAGTGACCAGAGGATATCCGGTTATAGTGAACAGAGGATATCCGAGTATATATAGTGAACAGAGGATATCTGGGAATAGTGAACAGAGGATATCCGGGTATAGTGAACAGAGGATATTCGGGTATATATAGTGAACAGAGGATATATGGGTATAGTGAACAGAGGATATCCGGGTATATATAGTGAACAGAGGATATCCGGGTATAATGAACAGAGGATATCTGGGTATAGTGAACAGAGGATATCCGGGTATAGTGAACAGAGGATATATGGGTATAGTGAACAGAGGATATCCGGGTATAATGAACAGAGGATATCCGGGTATAATGAACAGAGGATATCCGGGTATAGTGAACAGAGGATATCCAGGTATATATAGTGAACAGAGGATATCCGGGTATAGTGAACAGAGGATATCCGGGTATAATGAACAGAGGATATCCGGGTATAGTGAACAGAGGATATCCAGGTATATATAGTGAACAGAGGATATCCGGGTATAATGAACAGAGGATATCCGGGTATAGTGAACAGAGGATATCTGGGAATAGTGAACAGAGGATATCCGGGTATAGTGAACAGAGGATATCCGGGTATATATAGTGAACAGAGGATATATGGGTATAGTGAACAGAGGATATCCGGGTATAGTGAACAGAGGATATCCGGGTATATATAGTGAACAGAGGATATCTGGGAATAGTGAACAGAGGATATCCGGGTATAGTGAACAGAGGATATCCGGGTATATATAGTGAACAGAGGATATCTGGGAATAGTGAACAGAGGATATCCGGGTATAGTGAACAGAGGATATCCGGGTATATATAGTAAACAGAGGATATATGGGTATAGTCAACAGAGGATATCCGGGTATAATGAACAGAGGATATCTGGGTATAGTGAACAGAGGATATCCGGGTATAGTGAACAGAGGATATATGGGTATAGTGAACAGAGGATATCCGGGTATAGTGAACAGAGGATATCCAGGTAGTGAACAGAGGATATCTGGGTATGGTGAACAGAGGATATCCGGGTATATATAGTGAACAGAGGATATATGGGTATATATAGTGAACAGAGGATATTTGGGTATAGTGAACAGAGGATATCTGGGTATATATAGTGAGCAGAGGATATCTGGGTATAATGAACAGAGGATATCTGGGTATAGTGAACAGAGGATATCTGGGTATAGTGAACAGAGGATATCTGGGTATAGTGAACAGAGGATATCTGGGTATAGTGAACAGAGGATATCTGGGTATAGTGAACAGAGGATATCCGGGTATAATGAACAGAGGATATGCAGGTATAGTGAACAGAGGATATCCAGGTATAGTGAACAGAGGATATCCAGGTATAGTGAACAGAGGATATCCGGCTATAGTGAACAGAGGATATCCAGCTATAGTGAACAGAGGATATCCGGCTATAGTGAACAGAGGATATCCGGCTATAGTGAACAGAGGATATCCGGCTATAGTGAACAGAGGATATCCGGCTATAGTGAACAGAGGATATCCGGCTATAGTGAACTCAATTTATTGACTGGTTTTGGCATGGACCTTCATTAGAAATGAAATAATGAACGTGTCGGAAGGCAAGATATTATCGACACAACACTATGGTTCAATCACATTATCTCGGTCCATAAACAGATCAGAAATTATTTAATCATAGTTTGGATGAGAAGTATTGTGTGTACATTATTTCTAGAATAAAATGTTATCTTTACTGAATGTATGGGTCATTGCTTCAGTATCCATCAAAATGTCATCTTTACTGAATGCATGGCTTTAGTATCCATCATATTGTCATCTCTATTGAATGTATGATCACAACTCAACTACAACCAGTGTAACCATAACTCTGCTAGAACCAGTGTCACCATAACTCTGCTAGAACATTGTAACCATAACTCTGCTAGAACCAGTGTAACCATAACTCTGCTAGAACATTGTAACCATAACTCTGCTAGAACCATTGTAACCACAACTCTGCTAGAACCAGTGTAACCATAACTCTGCTAGAACCAGTGTAACCATAACTCTGCTAGAACCAGTGTAACCATAACTCTGCTAGAACCAGTGTAACCATAACTCTGCTAGAACCAGTGTAACCACAACTCCGCTAGAACCAGTGTAACCATAACTCTGCTAGAACCAGTGTAACCATAACTCTGCTAGAACCATTGTAACCATAACTCTGCTAGAACCATTGTAACCACAACTCTGCTAGAACCATTGTAACCAAGAACCAGTGTAACCATAACTCTGCTAGAACCATTGTAACCACAACTTTGCTAGAACCATTGTAACCATAACTCTGCTAGAACCAGTGTAACCATAACTCTGCTAGAACCAGTGTAACCACAACTCCGCTAGAACCAGTGTAACCATAACTCCGCTAGAACCATTGTTACCATAACTCTGCTAGAACCATTGTAACCATAACTCTGCTAGAACCATTGTAACCATAACTCTGCTAGAACCATTGTAACCATAACTCTGCTAGAACCATTGTAACCATAACTCTGCTAGAACCAGTGTAACCATAACTCTGCTAGAACCAGTGTAACCACAACTCTGCTAGAACCAGTGTAACCATAACTCTGCTAGAACCATTGTAACCAAGAACCAGTGTAACCATAACTCTGCTAGAACCAGTGTAACCATAACTCTGCTAGAACCAGTGTAACCATAACTCTGCTAGAACCATTGTAACAATAACTCTGCTAGAACCATTGTAACCATAACTCTGCTAGAACCATTGTAACCATAACTCTGCTAGAACCAGTGTAACCATAACTCTGCTAGAACCAGTGTAACCACAACTCTGCTAGAACCAGTGTAACCATAACTCTGCTAGAACCATTGTAACCAAGAACCAGTGTAACCATAACTCTGCTAGAACCAGTGTAACCATAACTCTGCTAGAACCAGTGTAACCATAACTCTGCTAGAACCATTGTAACAATAACTCTGCTAGAACCATTGTAACCATAACTCTGCTAGAACCATTGTAACCATAACTCTGCTAGAACCAGTGTAACCATAACTCTGCTAGAACCAGTGTAACCACAACTCTGCTAGAACCAGTGTAACCATAACTCTGCTAGAACCAGTGTAACCATAACTCTGCCAGAACCAGTGTAACCATAACCTGCTAGAACCATTGTAACCATAACTCTGCTAGAACCAGTGTAACTACAACTCTGCTAGAACCAGTGTAAGCATAACTCTGCTAGAACCATTGTAACCATCACTCTGCTATAACTAGTGTAACCACAACTCTGCTAGAACCAGTGTAACCATAACTCTGCTAGAACCAGTGTAACCACAACTCTGCTAGAACCAGTGTAACCATAACTCTGCTAGAACCATTGTAACCATAACTCTGCTAGAACCATTGTAACCATAACTCTGCTAGAACCATTGTAACGATAACTCTGCTAGAACCATTGTAACCATAACTCTGCTAGACCCAGTGTAACCATAACTCTGCTAGAACCAGTGTAACCATAACTCTGCTAGAACCAGTGTAACCACAACTCTGCTAGAACCAGTGTAACCATAACTCTGCTAGAACCATTGTAACCATAACTCTGCTAGAACCATTGTAACCATAACTCTGCTAGAACCATTGTAACGATAACTCTGCCAGAACCATTGTAACCATAACTCTGCTAGAACCAGTGTAACCATAACTCTGCTAGAACCAGTGTAACCATAACTCTGCTAGATCCATTGTAACCATAACTCTGCTAGAAACAGTGTAACCATAACTCTGCTAGAACCATTGTAACCATAACTCTGCTAGAACCAGTGTAACCATAACTCTGCTAGAACCAGTGTAACCATAACTCTGCTAGAACCAGTGTATCCACAACTCTGCTAGAACCATTGTAACCATAACTCTGCTAGAACCATTGTAACCATAACTCTGCTAGAACCAGTGTATCCACAACTCTGCTAGAACCAGTGTAACCATAACTCTGCTAGAACCAGTGTAACCATAACTCTGCTAGAACCATTGTAACCATAACTCTGCTAGAACCAGTGTAACCATAACTCTGCTAGAACCAGTGTATCCACAACTCTGCTAGAACCATTGTAACCATAACTCTGCTAGAACCATTGTAACCATAACTCTGCTAGAACCAGTGTATCCACAACTCTGCTAGAACCAGTGTAACCATAACTCTGCTAGAACCAGTGTAACCATAACTCTGCTAGAATCATTGTAACCATAACTCTGCTAGAACCATTGTAACCATAACTCTGCTAGAACCATTGTAACCATAACTCTGCTAGAACCAGTGTAACCATAACTCTGCTAGAACCAGTGTAACCACAACTCTGCTAGAACCAGTGGAACCATACCTCTGCTAGAACCATTGTAACCATAACTCTGCTAGAACCAGTGTAACCATAACTCTGCTAGAACCATTGTAACCATAACTCTGCTATAACCAGTGTAACCATAACTCTGCTAGAACCATTGTAACCATAACTCTGCTAGAACCAGTGTAACCATAACTCTGCTAGAACCAGTGGAACCATAACTCTGCTAGAACCATTGTAACCATAACTCTGCTAGAACCATTGTAACCATAACTCTGCTAGAACCAGTGTAACCATAACTCTGCTAGAACCATTGTAACCATAACTCTGCTAGAACCAGTGTAACCATAACTCTGCTAGAACCATTGTAACCACAACTCCGTTAGAACCAGTGTAACCATAACTCTGCCAGAACCAGTGTAACCATAACCCTGCTAGAACCATTGTAACCATAACTCTGCTAGAACCAGTGTAACTACAACTCTGCTAGAACCAGTGTAACCATAACTCTGCTAGAACCATTGTAACCATAACTCTGCTAGAACCAGTGTAACCACAACTCTGCTAGAACCAGTGTAACCATAACTCTGCTAGAACCAGTGTAACCATAACTCTGCTAGAACCAGTGTAACCATAACTCTGCTAGAACCATTGGAACCATAACTCCTCTGCTAGAACCAGTGTAACCATAACTCTGCTAGAACCATTGTAACCATAACTCTGCTAGAACCAGTGTAACCATAACTCTGCTAGAACCAGTGTAACCATAACTCTGCTAGAACCAGTGTAACCATAACTCTGCTAGAACCAGTGTAACCATAACTCTGCTAGAACCAGTGTAACCATAACTCTGCTAGAACCAGTGTAACCATAACTCTGCTAGAACCATTGTAACCATAACTCTGCTAGAACCATTGTAACCATAACTCTGCTAGAACCAGTGTAACCACAACTCTGCTAGAACCAGTGTAACCATAACTCTGCTAGAACCAGTGTAACCATAACTCTGCTAGAACCAGTGTAACCATAACTCTGCTAGAACCAGTGTAACCATAACTCTGCTAGAACCAGTGTAACCACAACTCTGCTAGAACCATTGTAACCATAACTCTGCTAGAACCATTGTAACCATAACTCTGCTAGAACCAGTGTAACCACAACTCTGCTAGAACCAGTGTAACCACAACTCTGCTAGAACCAGTGTAACCATAACTCTGCTAGAACCATTGTAACCATAACTCTGCTAGAACCATTGTAACCATAACTCTGCTAGAACCATTGTAACCATAACTCTGCTAGAACCATTGTAACCATAACTCTGCTAGAACCAGTGTAACCATAACTCTGCTAGAACCAGTGTAACCATAACTCTGCTAGAACCATTGTAACCATAACTCTGCTAGAACCAGTGTAACCATAACTCTGCTAGAACCATTGTAACCATAACTCTGCTAGAACCAGTGTAACCATAACTCTGCTAGAACCAGTGTAACCATAACTCTGCTAGAACCAGTGTAACCATAACTCTGCTAGAACCAGTGTAACCATAACTCTGCTAGAACCATTGTAACCATAACTCTGCTAGAACCAGTGTAACCATAACTCTGCTAGAACCAGTGTAACCATAACTCTGCTAGAACCATTGTAACCATAACTCTGCTAGAACCAGTGTAACCATAACTCTGCTAGAACCAGTGTAACCATAACTCTGCTAGAACCATTGTAACCATAACTCTGCTAGAACCAGTGTAACCATAACTCTGCTAGAACCAGTGTAACCATAACTCTGCTAGAACCAGTGTAACCATAACTCTGCTAGAACCAGTGTAACCATAACTCTGCTAGAACCATTGTAACCATAACTCTGCTAGAACCAGTGTAACCATAACTCTGCTAGAACCATTGTAACCATAACTCTGCTAGAACCAGTGTAACCATAACTCTGCTAGAACCATTGTAACCATAACTCTGCTAGAACCAGTGTAACCATAACTCTGCTAGAACCATTGTAACCATAACTCTGCTAGAACCATTGTAACCATAACTCTGCTAGAACCAGTGTAACCATAACTCTGCTAGAACCATTGTAACCATAACTCTGCTAGAACCATTGTAACCATAACTCTGCTAGAACCAGTGTAACCATAACTCCGCTGGAACCAGTGTAACCATAACTATGCTAGAACCATTGTAACCATAACTCTGCTAGAACCAGTGTAACCACAACTCTGCTAGAACCAGTGTAACCATAACTCTGCTAGAACCATTGTAACCACAACTCCGCTAGAACCATTGTAACCATAACTCTGCTAGAACCAGTGTAACCATAACTCCGCTGGAACCATTGTAACCATAACTCTGCTAGAACCATTGTAACCACAACTCTGCTAGAACCAGTGTAACCATAACGCTGCTAGAACCATTGTAACCATAACTCTGCTAGAACCAGTGTAACCATAACTCTGCTAGAACCAGTGGAACCATAACTCCTCTGCTAGAACCAGTGTATCCACAACTCTGCTAGAACCATTGTAACCATAACTCTGCTAGAACCAGTGTAACCATAACTCTGCTAGAACCAGTGTAACCATAACTCTGCTAGAACCAGTGTAACCATAACTCTGCTAGAACCAGTGTAACCATAACTCTGCTAGAACCAGTGTAACCATAACTCTGCTAGAACCAGTGTATCCACAACTCTGCTAGAACCATTGTAACCATAACTCTGCTAGAACCATTGTAACCATAACTCTGCTAGAACCAGTGTATCCACAACTCTGCTAGAACCAGTGTAACCATAACTCTGCTAGAACCAGTGTAACCATAACTCTGCTAGAACCATTGTAACCATAACTCTGCTAGAACCAGTGTAACCATAACTCTGCTAGAACCAGTGTATCCACAACTCTGCTAGAACCATTGTAACCATAACTCTGCTAGAACCATTGTAACCATAACTCTGCTAGAACCAGTGTATCCACAACTCTGCTAGAACCAGTGTAACCACAACTCTGCTAGAACCAGTGTAACCATAACTCTGCTAGAACCATTGTAACCATAACTCTGCTAGAACCATTGTAACCATAACTCTGCTAGAACCAGTGTAACCATAACTCTGCTAGAACCAGTGGAACCATACCTCTGCTAGAACCATTGTAACCATAACTCTGCTAGAACCATTGTAACCATAACTCTGCTAGAATCAGTGTAACCATAACTCTGCTAGAACCATTGCAACCATAACTCTGCTAGAACCAGTGTAACCATAACTCTTCTAGAACCAGTGGAACCATAACTCTGCTAGAACCATTGTAACCATAACTCTGCTAGAACCATTGTAACCATAACTCTGCTAGAACCAGTGTAACCATAACTCTGCTAGAACCATTGTAACCATAACTCTGCTAGAACCAGTGTAACCATAACTCTGCTAGAACCATTGTAACCATAACTCTGCTAGAACCAGTGTAACCATAACTCCGCTAGAACCAGTGTAACCATAACTCTGCTAGAACCAGTGTAACCATAACTCTGCTAGAACCATTGTAACCACAACTCTGCTAGAACCAGTGGAACCATAACTCTGCTAGAACCAGTGTAACCAAGAACCAGTGTAACCATAACTCTGCTAGAACCATTGTAACCATAACTCTGCTAGAACCAGTGTAACCATAACTCTGCTAGAACCAGTGTAACCATAACTCTGCTAGAACCAGTGTAACCATAACTCTGCTAGAACCAGTGTAACCATAACTCTGCTAGAACCAGTGTAACCATAACTCTGCTAGAACCAGTGTAACCATAACTCTGCTAGAACCAGTGTAACCATAACTCTGCTAGAACCAGTGTAACCATAACTCTGCTAGAACCAGTGTAACCATAACTCTGCTAGAACCAGTGTAACCATAACTCTGCTAGAACCAGTGTAACCATAACTCTGCTAGAACCAGTGTAACCATAACTCTGCTAGAACCAGTGTAACCAAGAACCAGTGTAACCATAACTCTGCTAGAACCAGTGTAACCATAACTCTGCTAGAACCAGTGTAACCATAACTCTGCTAGAACCAGTGTAACCATAACTCTGCTAGAACCAGTGTAACCACAACTCTGCTAGAACCAGTGTAACCACAACTCTGCTAGAACCAGTGTAACCATAACTCTGCTAGAACCAGTGTAACCACAACTCTGCTAGAACCAGTGTAACCATAACTCTGCTAGAACCAGTGTAACCATAACTCTGCTAGAACCAGTGTAACCATAACTCTGCTAGAACCAGTGTAACCATAACTCTGCTAGAACCAGTGTAACCATAACTCTGCTAGAACCAGTGTAACCATAACTCTGCTAGAACCAGTGTAACCACAACTCTGCTAGAACCACTAGTGGAACTCAGAACAACAAACTATGTTTTATTCACACATAAATAATGCAAATACAAATATTCTTTTGATTCTAACATGCCCAAAATATATAAAAATCACAACATTTATTCTATTTTTAGACACAATGTGTTATTGCAGATTTAAAACACAGTAAATTCTGACTTTGCATATACATACATATTGCAAGCCATGTTAGAACTACACATACCGAGCATGTGCTGACACCAAGTGCACTGTAATATCCGGCGGCACAGTCTACGGCTACATCATTTTTATTTGGACATTCTTCACCTGCGGGACAGTTGTCGCACGATGTCTGGCCAGTTGATGTTTGATACTGTCCATCCTCGCACAGAACTTTGCCGACACTTGGATCCGCGCATGAATACCCGGTCGGACAAACTGTACATACGTTATTCTCTACGTAGGTTCCCGCCTGCAATGGCATAATTAATACAATTTATGCTAAATTTGAAAAATACAATTATCATCAAAACTCTCTAAATGAAAATGCAAATGGTGCACAATAACAAATAACATGATTATACCTCTAAGTATTTTCACACGCTAAATGATTTTCTAAACTTTTTAAGATTTTTCTTTAAGACAACAGAAAATCCGGGGGGGGGGGGGGGATGGACATTTTTATATAATATAATCTATTACAGTGTCAAATTATATTCTCAACCGTCACGGTGTAAAGCACCGACACGAGACCTCGGTTTAAAGTCCCAATTGAAAGACTTCGTTTTTTTAGGGTAAGACGGGGGATCGAACATGCGATCCCTGGATTACCAGTCCAACGTCTACTTTCACTGAGTACAGATCACATAAAAGCTGTTTAGTCATGGAAAACATTTGTTCAACAAATTATTTTCGGAAGAATGAATAGCAACAATGCCACTCTAAAATACACTTCCAAACATTAATAACAATACAGACACAACTGCAAATTATTATTGTTGAAAAA
This sequence comes from Archivesica marissinica, assembly GCA_014843695.1. Taxonomy (NCBI): domain Eukaryota; kingdom Metazoa; phylum Mollusca; class Bivalvia; order Venerida; family Vesicomyidae; genus Archivesica; species Archivesica marissinica. The sequence continues at coordinate 60,827,167 of CM026399.1, forward strand.
ATGTGTGCTATGTAACATTTACCATCAATTTTGAACGTTCAATCAAACTTGTTTTTTTCAAAATAATTTGCACGGAATTGTTATGGACTGCCAATACATACAGAGTGGTTGTAAAGTTTACATACAGAGTGGTTGTAAAGTTTACATACAGAGTGGTTGTAAAGTTTACATACAGAGTGGTTGTAAAGTTTACATACAGAGTGGTTGTAAAGTTTACATACAGAGTGGTTGTAAAGTTACATACAGAGTGGTTGTAAAGTTTACATACAGAGTGGTTGTAAAGTTTACATACAGAGTGGTTGTAAAGTTTACATACAGAGTGGTTGTAAAGTTTACATACAGAGTGGTTGTAAAGTTTACATACAGAGTGGTTGTAAAGTTTACATACAGAGTGGTTGTAAAGTTTACATACAGAGTGGTTGTAAAGTTTACATACAGAGTGGTTGTAAAGTTTACATACAGAGTGGTTGTAAAGTTTACATACATAGTGGTTATAAAGTTTACATACAGAGTGGTTGTAAAGTTACATACAGAGTGGTTGTAAAGTTTACATACAGAGTGGTTGTAAAGTTTACATACAGAGTGGTTGTAAAGTTTACATACAGAGTGGTTGTAAAGTTTACATACAGAGTGGTTGTAAAGTTTACATACAGAGTGGTTGTAAAGTTTACATACAGAGTGGTTGTAAAGTTTACATACAGAGTGGTTGTAAAGTTTACATACAGAGTGGTTGTAAAGTTTACATACAGAGTGGTTGTAAAGTTTACATACAGAGTGGTTGTAAAGTTTACATACAGAGTGGTTGTAAAGTTTACATACAGAGTGGTTGTAAAGTTTACATACAGAGTGGTTGTAAAGTTTACATACAGAGTGGTTGTAAAGTTTACATACATAGTGGTTGTAAAGTTTACATACATAGTGGTTGTAAAGTTTACATACAGAGTGGTTGTAAAGTTTACATACAGAGTGGTTGTAAAGTTTACATACAGAGTGGTTGTAAAGTTTACATACAGAGTGGTTGTAAAGTTTACATACAGAGTGGTTGTAAAGTTTACATACAGAGTGGTTGTAAAGTTTACATACATAGTGGTTATAAAGTTTACATACAGAGTGGTTGTAAAGTTACATACAGAGTGGTTGTAAAGTTTACATACAGAGTGGTTGTAAAGTTTACATACAGAGTGGTTGTAAAGTTTACATACAGAGTGGTTGTAAAGTTTACATACAGAGTGGTTGTAAAGTTTACATACAGAGTGGTTGTAAAGTTTACATACAGAGTGGTTGTAAAGTTACACAACACACTTACAGTACATGGAGTTGCCGTACTCCCGGCACAGGTTTTCCCATCTGGACACGTTGTACATGCTGTACTGCCTTGATCAGAGTACTGAAATATATAAATATAAAACGTTTTTTAAAAACATTTTCAGCAAAGAGATGCAACCCAGTTATTTACTTTTTTAAAGTAAGATTGGGAATTAAGAAACTTAACAATGATTATTCGGTAAAGTCTATGCCATTAGATCATTACATAGTACAAGTGAGCATCATCAAGTATTTTGTTTTTGTATACATGATTAGTAAATATTATAAACAACAATACCAAAACACAGAATTTCTATTTGCTGTAATACCAACCATAATCGCCAATAAGTTTTTAACCACCAGATTATGGCATCCCGTCAGTGCTAAAAAAATCATTTAAAACTTAAAATATTTTTTTAAAAATGTATTCAAATTTATGGTATTCATATTAATTAGTCTTGAAAAGAAAGCACTCTGACACTGTGAACATTCTTTCAACTTGCACTGGCTAAACATACAATTTACACATGGTCTGGTGTCCAATTTATCAACTTGTTTTATATACATATACAGTGCATGACAAAACCCACAGATTTCATGACTAAAGTAGGTTGGGGGGTCGTCTTATAGGCAAAGATCGTTTTATAGGTGATTATGGGTAGCAATGATGACCCCATGAGTAACCCCCAAACACATTGCAGCTTTGCTCTCGTCACAGGCTTGCATTGTCATATGTTTCCTTGCATTATCTCATATGTAACTACTCCATTTTATTGTTCCAATGAAGGATTTTAATTGGGTGCAAAAGCCCAAAACTCGCATCCATTTCAGGAATTCTTAAATTATCCATAGCACAATGTGGGCTTTTCGTTAAGCTGTTCTTGGTGCATATATATAAAGAATTAAGATAGAACAGTTTGGCAGTAAGACCACTAAAAATATATATCTCGCACCGATAATATTTCGAAGTTCTGCACGTTACGCTGTATAGTGCAGAACGCATGTCTTAACGTTGCCATAAGCACAATATTGATTGCAGAGCAATATATCAAGATTTTCTTAGCCGGAAAACATAAGGTGATCACTACTAGGCAAAACATCGTAAGGTGGACATTGAAACATCGTAAGGTGGACATTGAAACATCGTAAGGTGGACATTGAAACATCGTAAGGTGGACATTGAAACATTGTAAGGTGGACATTGAAACATCGTAAGGTGGACATTGAAACATCGTAAGGTGGACATTGAAACATCGTAAGGTGGACATTGAAACATCGTAAGGTGGACATTGAAACATCGTAAGGTGGACATTGAAACATTGTATGGTGGACATCAAAACAGTGTATGGTGGACATCAAAACATCGTAAGGTGGACATCAAAACATTGTATGGTGGACATCAAAACATTGTAAGGTGGACATCAAAACATTGTAAGGTGGACATCAAAACATTGTAAGGTGGACATCAAAACATTGTATGGTGGACATCAAAACATCGTAAGGTGGACATCAAAACATTGTAAGGTGGACATCAAAACATTGTATGGTGGACATCAAAACATTGTAAGGTGGACATCAAAACATTGTAAGGTGGACATCAAAACATTGTATGGTGGACATCAAAACATTGTAAGGTGGACATCAAAACATCTTAAGGTGGACATCAAAACATTGTAAGGTGGACATCAAAACATTGTATGGTGGACATCAAAATATTGTAAGGTGGACATCAAAACATCTTAAGGTGGACATCAAAACATTGTATGGTGGACATCAAAACATTGTAAGGTGGACATCAAAACATCTTAAGGTGGACATCAAAACATTGTATGGTGGACATCAAAACATTGTAAGGTGGACATCAAAACATCTTAAGGTGGACATCAAAACATTGTAAGGTGGACATCAAAACATTGTATGGTGGACATCAAAACATCTTAAGGTGGACATCAAAACATTGTATGGTGGACATCAAAACATTGTATGGTGGACATCAAAACATCGTAAGGTGGACATCAAAACATCTTAAGGTGGACATCGAAACATCGTAAGGTGGACATCGAAACATCGTAAGGTGGACATCAAAACATCGTAAGGTGGTCATCGAAACATTATAAGGTGGACATCGAAACATCATAAGGTGGACATCAAAAACATCGTAAGGTAGACATCGACCGACACTTACAGCCATTCAAGTTCGCATGGATGTGTATGTTAAATGTGTATTTCTACGAAATTAATGTTATTTTTCATTGGATAGTATGATGGAATTTCAGTTATATATGTGGAGGGGAAGATCTGTTAAAAACAAAGCTATAAACATTACATAACAATTTCTATATAGAATGCTTTTGGTTTGGCTTTTTGGTTTTTTACATAAACAACAAAATGTATTTTTACCTCTGGTTTTTACACTGAATGTATACTTATATTTACACTTTAACTTATTTGGCAATAAGGAATTCAAAATGTGTAGACAATTCACAGCATTGATTAGATAAGTATGTATTATTTGTATTTCATAGATTGTGTTTATATTAAACATGAATGTAAATAAACGGCAGACTGCAAGTCGATTTCATGATTTCACGACAATGGAAGTCGTGATAGCGTAGTGGATGCACGTTTGCTTCAGGTGCGAAAGGTCCAGAGTTTGAGCCCGCTGGAGCCATTACGATTGTGCCCTAGGCAAGGCACTTAAATTCCACATTGCCTCTTCTCTCTCCATGGCGATGGATTCCATCAGGAATGAGGTGTCGAGAGTGAAAGTTATATAAGTTGAAAAAACTTGTTTCGCAAGCGAGCTGAAATAAATTTGTATAAACTAAGTCGATTTCACTAAAGCGAGTCTCGCTCACTGCAAACGTGTTTTTGTGTTTGGAGGTACGTTAAGACGTGATTTACTGAACTTACATCTCCCAGTGCACAAGATACGTGTGCAATGGTAGCGTCGGCACACTGTGAACCAGCTGGGCATATTGTGCAACTTGCCAATCCTGCTGAGTCGGCGTAGTAACCAGAAGGACACTGAAATATCAGAGAAATGGATTAACTCGGCTAATTATATGAATGCATCCTGCTGAGGAATAGGCGGAAAACCAATTGGAATGCCAGAACCTGGCCCCCAAGGCCTGGGAAGGACAGAGCAAAGCTAACTGTTCTAAACACTTCTTGGAACCTGGTCCCACAAGGCCTGGGAAGGAGAGAGCATAGCAAACTGTTCTAAATAATTCTTGGGAAATGAAAGAAATGTGACTGTTCTGAACACCTCCTGGAAAATGCCAGGAATTTG
>CM026399.1:60832763-60899883 GCA_014843695.1 Archivesica marissinica
ACCCTATACAACCCTATCCCACCCTATACAACCCTATCCCACCATATACAAACCTATCCCACCCTATACAACCCTATACAAACCTATACAACCCTATACAAACCTATACAACCCTATACAACCCTATCCCACCCTATACAACCCTATACAAACCTATCCAACCAATACAATCGTTTTGGCATGCACCCGCATGTAAGACTGGTTGATAAGTATAAATTGCATGTTTGACCAGAGCATATTGAAGAGTGCTTTCTTTTCTGAAACTTGTGTGTTTTACGTTTATTTATCGTCGCTACCGGTTACCCATATGAGCGACGCCTCCTGAAGAGATTAGTCATTTTAGATTTCTGGAGGATAGTGCAACAGAGACAGAGACCCATTCCAGAGTCTCCTCTTGTTCTTTTACGTGCACGGTGTAAAGCACCGACATGACATCTTGGTTTAAAGTCCCATCTGAAAGACTGTTAATTTCATTAGGGTCAAACGGGAGATCGATCCTGCGATCCAGTCTACAGTCCAACCTGTCTTAAGCAGCCAGTCAAGGAAATCTCAGAAAGTGGCTGCTTAACACAGGTGGTTGCTTGTTAGAGGTCAACTGTTTAAATAAAGCAACACTGGGAATCTGGAAACTGGCTGCTTAATACTGGTTGGTTGCTTATTAGAGGTGACCACTAACACAGGTTTCACTGTATATAGCATTGATTTTATTCAACCAATATCACTGAATATTTCATTCTTTCATTGAATGTTTCCTAACCAAAGATGTTCTATGTTTCAGAACTGTAATTCTGGAGAGGAACCGAATGCGAATAAGGATGCTTGTGTTGCATGTAGTATTGGGTTCCACAGTGCTGGTGGAACAGTTTGCGACACATGTCCTACAGGTAGTATTCATTTTTAGTTGCATCCATATACAGACTTTTAAGCTTTATCCTTGTAACACCCTAGGTATTCCCTCGTGCAGTATATCAGACACCCCATGTGCCCCTCAATGCTTTATGTCCTCCATTTTTAGTTGCATTTAAGCTTTATCCTTGTATCACCCTAGGTATTCCCCCTGTGTCCCCTCTGGGAATTATCTCAGACATCCCATGGGCCCCTCTGGGCATCATATCAGACACCCAGGGATCCATCCAGGCAGTATATCGGACAACCCAGGTGCCCTCCATGCTTTAAATCAGACACCCAACATGAACATCCAACCATTGTATCAGACACCCAACATGAACATCCAACCATTGTATCAGACAACCAGGGTGAACATCCAACCATTGTATCAGATACCCAACATGAACATCCAACCATTGTATCAGACAACCAACATGAACATCCAACCATTGTATCAGGCACCCAACATGAACATCCAACCATTGTATCAGACAACCAACGTGAACAGCCAACCATTGTATCAGGCACCCAACATGAACATCTAACCATTGTATCAGATACCCAACATGAACATCCAACCATTGTATCAGACAACCAGGGTGAACATCCAACCATTGTATCAGACAACCAACATGAACATCCAACCATTGTATCAGATACCCAACATGAACATCCAACCATTGTATCAGACAACCAACATGAACATCCAACCATTGTATCAGACAACCAAAATGAACACCCAACCATTGTATCAGGCACCCAAGGTGAACATCCAACCATTGTATCAGACAACCAGGGTGAACATCCAACCATTGTATCAGACAACCAGGGTGAACATCCAACCATTGTATCAGACAACCAACATGAACATCCAACCATTGTATCAGATACCCAACATGAACATCCAACCATTGTATCGGACACCCAACATGAACATCCAACCATTGTATCAGGCACCCAACATGAACATCCAACCATTGCATCAGATACCCAACATGAACATCCAACCATTGCATCAGATACCCAACATGAACATCCAACCATTGTATCAGGCACCCAACATGAACATCCAACATGAACACCAACCATTGTATCAGACCCAATGTTGTTGTGTTTGTTGCATGAACATCAACCATTGTATCAGCACCAACATGAACATCCAACCATTGTATCAGATACCCAACATGAACATCCAACCATTGTATCAGACACCCAACATGAACATCCAACCATTGTATCAGGCACCCAACATGAACATCCAACCATTGTATCAGATACCCAACATGAACATCCAACCATTGTATCAGATACCCAACATGAACATCCAACCATTGTATCAGGGACACCCAACATGAACATCCAACCATTGTATCAGATACCCAACATGAACATCCAACCATTGTATCAGGCACCCAACATGAACATCCAACCATTGTATCAGGCACCCAACATGAACATCCAACCATTGTATCAGACACCCAACATGAACATCCAACCATTGTATCAGACACCCAACATGAACATCCAACCATTGTATCAGACAACCAGGGTGAACATCCAACCATTGTATCAGATGCCCAACATGAACATCCAACCATTGTATCAGACAACCAACATGAACATCCAACCATTGTATCAGACACCCAACATGGACATCCAACCATTGTATCAGACAACCAACATGAACATCCAACCATTGTATCAGACAACCAACATGAACACCCAACCATTGTATCGGACACCCAACATGAACATCCAACCATTGTATCAGGCACCCAACATGAACATCCAACCATTGCATCAGATACCCAACATGAACATCCAACCATTGCATCAGATACCCAACATGAACATCCAACCATTGTATCAGACAACCAACATGAACACCCAACCATTGTATCAGACACCCAACATGAACATCCAACCATTGTATCAGGCACCCAACATGAACATCCAACCATTGCATCAGATACCCAACATGAACATCCAACCATTGCATCAGATACCCAACATGAACATCCAACCATTGTATCAGGCACCCAACATGAACACCCAACATTAACATCCAACCATTGTATCAGATACCCAACATGAACATCCAACCATTGTATCAGGCACCCAACATGAACATCCAACCATTGTATCAGGCACCCAACATGAACATCCAACCATTGTATCAGACACCCAACATGAACATCCAACCATTGTATCAGACACCCAACATGAACATCCAACCATTGTATCAGACAACCAGGGTGAACATCCAACCATTGTATCAGATGCCCAACATGAACATCCAACCATTGTATCAGACAACCAACATGAACATCCAACCATTGTATCAGACACCCAACATGGACATCCAACCATTGTATCAGACAACCAACATGAACATCCAACCATTGTATCAGACAACCAACATGAACACCCAACCATTGTATCAGACAACCAACATGAATATCCAACCATTGTATCAGATGCCCAACATGAGCATCCAACCATTGTATCAGACAACCAGGGTGAACATCAAAGCCTCTATCACACACCCTAGGTGTACATCCAACTATGTAATCAGACACCCAATGTGAACATCATTATAACCTTAACATAATTGTCACTGAAAGAAAGACATAATCTACTGTAGAGCTTCAAAATCCCCATTTAATACATTTCATAGTTCTGGTTGCTGACAAATTTGACAAAACGTTGAATGTAATAAATGTCATTTTCATCATGTAACAAATAAATAAACAACACAATATATTTACAGGTCATAAATGTCCGAGTATGGGTATGTCCAATCCTACGGAGTGTTCAGATGGAGAATTCCAAGCTAGCACTGGCCAATCAACATGTGCAAGTTGTACTGAGGGAAAGGATTGTTCGGATAAAACAACAGAGACCAACTGTACCGCCGGTTATTACAGCGCAGCCGGGGAAAAATCTTGTACTGCTTGTGGTTCAGGTTAGAAATATTGAGGACTTATTATTTTTGTAGTAGTACAACATTCATACATCACCTGGAAAGCGTTGATTTTAGTCCAAAAATATGACAAGTAATAACAAGGAAACAGATTTCTGTTTGTTTTTCTATTGGACTGTTGCACTGATATTTACAAAAGATTAGTTAAAAATGATGTTTATGTTAACGTGTTTGTATATAAATATTGCTGTATATAATTGTAATGTTTTATGCATGCCAGTATGGTATGGCCAGTAGTATGTTGTGTCTGGGAAACTCTTACTATGCCATGAACAAAGGCAGTAACTTCTGTTCTACAGAAAATGTGTACCAGGTAACTAGGACACAATTTTGTGAAAATTAAAGATTTTTGTAATTAACTTGGCCTAGAAGGTGGTAACTTGACCTGATTTGTTTTGTTTTTTAAGGAGAGGAACCGACTGGGTCCCAGGATGCTTGCTCCAGTTGCAGTGCCGGATCATACAGTTCCGATGGAGCAGCGTGCGTCACATGTCCTACAGGTTTGATTTATTAGTTTTATTGGAGTTACCAGCATGCAATTCAGAATTTATTTTGCCGAGCACAATATTGGATGTCCGATTAGCAAAGTGGTTAGGGCGCTCGCTTCTTACAAATGCAACCCGGGTTCGATCCTCACACCGGGAAGTATGTGAGATGGTGGTTGCCAGATCGGACAGGTGGGTTTTCTCCGGGTACTCCTGTTTCCTCTCACACGAATTACAACATATAATGCTTTCATCCGCGCCAACAAGAGTGATTAATATAAGTTGTTAAAACTTGCTTCACAATCGTTATAAAATAAATATAGTTTAAAACCAAAAGCACAATATTGAATAAAAGCTCATGTAAGGGATTGAATATTCCTCACCAGACTGATCTGTAGTCCAGTGGTTAACATGTTGGACTGGTAATCCAGGGATCGCAGGTTTGATCCCCCGTCTGACCCTAATAAAATTAACAGTCTTTCAGATGGGACTTTAAACCGAGATGTCGTGTCTGTGCGCGTAAAAGAACCAGAGGAGACTCTGGAATTGGTCTCTGTCTGTATCATTGCACTATCCTCCAAAAATCTAAAATGACTAATCTCTTCAGGAGGCGTCGCTCATATGGGCAACCAGTAGCGACGATAAATAAACGTAAAACACACACACACACACACCATGGCATTTCGAAATATGTTAAGTGTGATAAAAAAATTTAAGATGTTTTTGTTAATTTTGTAATTCCAGGACGAGTAGATATTCATCTTGATGAAAAATATGATATAAATCCATATTCTTCTGATTAATGACCACATGTCTGCGTATAATCTTAATTTAATACACTACAAGCAATAGTTTCAACAATAGCTGGTTCTGTCTTCAAACACTTTACGAGTTTGCGGTATGCAATCAATGTAAAAACAAAGTTTATAAAACTACCATTGCCGGTACACCAAGCGCCTAGTAAATGCAGATTAGACCACGTCTAAAACGCTAACAAAAATCACAGTTTTAGCCCCAAAATCGGGAATGCACGGATTTTGTTTTTTACCAGTGGCTTGCTGCAATCGGGGGAAATATATTCTTTTTAACTAGGTGATTGTTGCCGAATAACGGACCCAAATTTGCCTAGAACACTCATAATGATCACATATCTGCATATAATAGAATAGCACCTATAGTCCCATCTGAAAGACTTTAATACTATTAGGTCAGATGGGGGATCGAACCGGAGATCCCTGGAACCACTGGACCACCGACCCGTCTATTGTGAGATATTGTACTTGAATGAATTAGAGAGAGATTTGAACACAAATGTATTTTCGAGTTCGAGCCCCGCTGGAGCCGTTATGATTGTGCCCTTAGGCAAGGCATTTAAATTCCACGTTGCCTCTTTTCTCTCCCTCATGGTGATGGATTCCATCAGGAATGAGGTCTCGAGAGTGATTAATATAAGTTGTAATAAATTGTTTCTCAATCGAATTAAAATAAATTTGTTTAAACTAAAAATGTATTTACAGGTCATAAATGTCCGAGCACGGGAATGTCCAGTCCTACAGAGTGTCCAGATGGAGAATTCCAAGCTAGCACTGGCCAATCAACATGTGCAAGTTGTACCGGGGGAAAGGACTGTTCGGATAAAACAATTGAGACCAACTGTACCGCCGGTTATTACAGCGCAGCCGGGGAAAAATCTTGTACTGCTTGTACTTCAGGTTAGAAATATTGAGGACTTATTATTTTTGTAGTACCGTATATATCCGGCCGTAAGTCGACGGTCAAATTTCGTATTAAAAATGCTGAATTTAAGCTAGATGCTTCCATAAATCGAGGGTACTTTGGACTTATGACATTTGTTAAGGCAATGGTTTTTTTTTTAATGAAACTGAGCTCAATTTGAGATTAACTCCATTAATAATCATACAAAAATGGACAACAATCATTTAGGAAGTTTATCAGCTTTTCTATGGTTAATAATGTAAATAATTGTCTAAGCAAATTGTTATATTAAAACAAATAAAACAAACAAACAAACAGACATAAAAAGTAAAAAAAAATCAACTTAAAAACATTTTCATCCATAAGTTGAGAAAAATGTTGAGTTATGGCCAGGAATATACCGTACAACATTTATACATTATCTTGAAAGCCTTGGCTAAATTGTGGACTTTTATTGCAACATTTATACATTATCTTGAAAGCCTTGGCTAAATTGTGGACTTTTATTGCAACATTTATACATTATCTTGAAAGCCTTGGCTAAATTGTGGACTTTTATTGCAACATTTATTCATTATCTTGAAAGCCTTGGATAAATTGTGGAGTTTTATTGCAACATTTATTCGTTATCTAGAAAGCCTTGGATAAATTGTGGACTTTTATTGCAACATTTATTCATTATCTAGAAAGCCTTGGATAAATTGTGGACTTTTATTGCAACATTTATACATTATCTAGAAAGCCTTGGATAAATTGTGGACTTTTATTGCAACATTTATTCATTATCTAGAAAGCCTTGGATAAATTGTGGACTTTTATTGCAACATTTATTCATTATCTAGAAAGCCTTGGATAAATTGTGGACTTTTATTGCAACATTTATTCATTATCTAGAAAGCCTTGGCTAAATTGTGGAAGTTTTATTGCAACATTTTCTGTTGACTTTAGGCCATGACAAGTAATGACAAGGTAACAGACCTGTTTGTTTTTCTAATCAATTGCTGAACTGACATTTACAAATATTTCATATTGTCATGTTTTGTTGAAAAAATTATTGAAAAAGAACATGTTTACATTTGCATGTTAAAGTGTTTGTATATAAATATTGCTCTATATATAATTGGAATGTTTTATTCATGCCATTCTGGGAATGTTTTATTCATGCCATTCTGGGAATGTTTTATTCATGCCATTCTGGGAATGTTTTATTCATGCCATTCTGGGTATGTTCTGGGAATGTTTTATTCATGCCATTCTGGGTATGTTCTGGGAATGTTTTATTCATGCCATTCTGGGTATGTTCTGGGAATGTTGTATTCATGCCATTCTGGGTATGTTCTGGGAATGTTTTATTCATGCCATTATCAGGTAATGTTGCATAATGGTTGCATGTCTGCAGGTAATGTTGCATACTGGTTGCATATCTGCAGGTAATGTTGCATAATGGTCACATGTCTGCAGGTAATGTTGCATAATGGTTGCATATCTGCAGGTAATGTTGCATAATGGTCACATATCTGCAGGTAATGTTGCATAATGGTTGCATGTCTGCAGGTAATGTTGCATAATGGTCACATGTCTGCATGTAATGTTGCATAATGGTTGCATATCTGCAGGTAATGTTGCATAATGGTCACATGTCTGCAGGTAATGTTGCATAATGGTTGCATATCTGCAGGTAATGTTGCATAATGGTCACATGTCTGCAGGTAATGTTGCATAATGGTTGCATATCTGCAGGTAATGTTGCATAATGGTTGCATGTCTGCAGGTAATGTTGCATAATGGTTGCATATCTGCAGGTAATGTTGCATAATGGTCACATGTCTGCAGGTAATGTTGCATGTCTGCAGGTAATGTTGCATGTCTGCAGGTAATGTTGCATAATGGTCACATGTCTGCAGGTAATGTTGCATAATGGTCACATGTCTGCAGGTAATGTTGCATGTCTGCAGGTAATGTTGCATGTCTGCAGGTAATGTTGCATAATGGTCACATGTCTGCAGGTAATGTTGCATAATGGTTGCATATCTGCAGGTAATGTTGCATAATGGTCACATGTCTGCAGGTAATGTTGCATGTCTGCAGGTAATGTTGCATGTCTGCAGGTAATGTTGCATGTCTGCAGGTAATGTTGCATGTCTGCAGGTAATGTTGCATGTCTGCAGGTAATGTTGCATGTCTGCAGGTAATGTTGCATGTCTGCAGGTAATGTTGCATGTCTGCAGGTAATGTTGCATGTCTGCAGGTAATGTTGCATGTCTGCAGGTAATGTTGCATGTCTGCAGGTAATGTTGCATGTCTGCAGGTAATGTTGCATGTCTGCAGGTAATGTTGCATGTCTGCAGGTAATGTTGCATGTCTGCAGGTAATGTTGCATGTCTGCAGGTAATGTTGCATGTCTGCAGGTAATGTTGCATGTCTGCAGGTAATGTTGCATGTCTGCAGGTAATGTTGCATGTCTGCAGGTAATGTTGCATGTCTGCAGGTAATGTTGCATGTCTGCAGGTAATGTTGCATGTCTGCAGGTAATGTTGCATGTCTGCAGGTAATGTTGCATGTCTGCAGGTAATGTTGCATGTCTGCAGGTAATGTTGCATGTCTGCAGGTAATGTTGCATGTCTGCAGGTAATGTTGCATGTCTGCAGGTAATGTTGCATGTCTGCAGGTAATGTTGCATGTCTGCAGGTAATGTTGCATGTCTGCAGGTAATGTTGCATGTCTGCAGGTAATGTTGCATGTCTGCAGGTAATGTTGCATGTCTGCAGGTAATGTTGCATGTCTGCAGGTAATGTTGCATGTCTGCAGGTAATGTTGCATGTCTGCAGGTAATGTTGCATGTCTGCAGGTAATGTTGCATGTCTGCAGGTAATGTTGCATGTCTGCAGGTAATGTTGCATGTCTGCAGGTAATGTTGCATGTCTGCAGGTAATGTTGCATGTCTGCAGGTAATGTTGCATGTCTGCAGGTAATGTTGCATGTCTGCAGGTAATGTTGCATGTCTGCAGGTAATGTTGCATGTCTGCAGGTAATGTTGCATGTCTGCAGGTAATGTTGCATGTCTGCAGGTAATGTTGCATGTCTGCAGGTAATGTTGCATGTCTGCAGGTAATGTTGCATGTCTGCAGGTAATGTTGCATGTCTGCAGGTAATGTTGCATGTCTGCAGGTAATGTTGCATGTCTGCAGGTAATGTTGCATGTCTGCAGGTAATGTTGCATGTCTGCAGGTAATGTTGCATGTCTGCAGGTAATGTTGCATGTCTGCAGGTAATGTTGCATGTCTGCAGGTAATGTTGCATGTCTGCAGGTAATGTTGCATGTCTGCAGGTAATGTTGCATGTCTGCAGGTAATGTTGCATGTCTGCAGGTAATGTTGCATGTCTGCAGGTAATGTTGCATGTCTGCAGGTAATGTTGCATGTCTGCAGGTAATGTTGCATGTCTGCAGGTAATGTTGCATGTCTGCAGGTAATGTTGCATGTCTGCAGGTAATGTTGCATGTCTGCAGGTAATGTTGCATGTCTGCAGGTAATGTTGCATGTCTGCAGGTAATGTTGCATGTCTGCAGGTAATGTTGCATGTCTGCAGGTAATGTTGCATGTCTGCAGGTAATGTTGCATGTCTGCAGGTAATGTTGCATGTCTGCAGGTAATGTTGCATGTCTGCAGGTAATGTTGCATGTCTGCAGGTAATGTTGCATGTCTGCAGGTAATGTTGCATGTCTGCAGGTAATGTTGCATGTCTGCAGGTAATGTTGCATGTCTGCAGGTAATGTTGCATGTCTGCAGGTAATGTTGCATGTCTGCAGGTAATGTTGCATGTCTGCAGGTAATGTTGCATGTCTGCAGGTAATGTTGCATGTCTGCAGGTAATGTTGCATGTCTGCAGGTAATGTTGCATGTCTGCAGGTAATGTTGCATGTCTGCAGGTAATGTTGCATGTCTGCAGGTAATGTTGCATGTCTGCAGGTAATGTTGCATGTCTGCAGGTAATGTTGCATGTCTGCAGGTAATGTTGCATGTCTGCAGGTAATGTTGCATGTCTGCAGGTAATGTTGCATGTCTGCAGGTAATGTTGCATGTCTGCAGGTAATGTTGCATGTCTGCAGGTAATGTTGCATGTCTGCAGGTAATGTTGCATGTCTGCAGGTAATGTTGCATGTCTGCAGGTAATGTTGCATGTCTGCAGGTAATGTTGCATGTCTGCAGGTAATGTTGCATGTCTGCAGGTAATGTTGCATGTCTGCAGGTAATGTTGCATGTCTGCAGGTAATGTTGCATGTCTGCAGGTAATGTGCATGTCTGCAGGTAATGTTGCATGTCTGCAGGTAATGTTGCATGTCTGCAGGTAATGTGCATGTCTGCAGGTAATGTTGCATGTCTGCAGGTAATGTTGCTGTCTGCAGGTAATGTTGCATGTCTGCAGGTAGTAATGTGCATGTCTGCAGTTATTGTTGAATGTGCAGTTAATGTTTGCATGGCTGCTGTTATTGCATGTTGCTGTTATGTTGCATTTTGCTGGTTGTTATGTCATTCCCCTTGGCCGGCTGTTATTGTCACTCCCTTGGCTGGCTATTATTGTCACTCCCTTGGCCGGCTGTTATTGTCACTCCCTTGGCCGGCTGTTATTGTCACTCCCTTGGCCGGCTGTTATTGTCACTCCCTTGACTGGCTGTTATTGTCACTCCCTTGGTCAGCTGTTATTGTCACTCCCTTGGCTGGCTGTTATTGTCACTCTCTTGGCTGGCTGTTTTTAAGACAAGTGTGACTGTACAATGTAGATAGTATGTAAGAACAAACCGTGTTTAAATTGTATTTTATTGCAGATATTTTAAATGCGTTTTTAAGCCACGGCAAGAAATTTAAAGAGGAAAGAACAGATTTTTTCGTAACTTTCATCGAAGCTAACAACGGCGGTTTTTGCTATATCGATAACTAGTTGTGTCGTGTTGCTTGTGTACATTTATGAGGATTACAGCATGATGTAAACACGGAAGTCTATTGTGTGGATCTTGTATGGTTTGTATTGGCTATAGATTGCCATAAATAAATCCCAAATCCTTTTGCAAACGTCATATATATATATATATGTCGGACTAGAATTAGATGAAAATATATATATATATATATGTCGGACTAGAATTAGATGAAAATATATATATATATGTCGGACTAGAATTAGATGAAAATATATATATATATGTCGGACTAGAATTAGATGAAAATATATATATATATATGTCGGATTAGAATTAGATGAAAATATATATATATGCTTGTAGTTTATCTTATATATAGCACATAGCATTGCATTTATGTTTTAATCTGTCAAATTCATTGAAATATATAGATTGTAGCATAGAACACACCATTGACCCAAGTGTGTATTAACCCATTCAACACCAAGTAACTGACATGGACTGGTCCATGATATTTTTAGACCAATAAAATGAATAAGAAAATTACATTTGGACCAGTTCATTTATCAAAATGGGTAATTTTGTCTAAAATAGCAATATTACTGGCAAAAAGTGCAGATCCTGATGAGACGGCTCGTCACGAGCCGGCTCATCTGGATCTACACTTTTTTGTAAGCCTATTTCGAGGTCTGTGGTGTTGAAAGGGTTAAAGATGAATTTGTGTACACAAATCGCTGTATTTCTTTAGTTATGTTTGAAATTAATTGTCGCCATTTCTTTTCAATAACTATAATATTGTCGTTCTGAAGGAAATTCTGATCATGGTATGAGAGACAAGACATGTCTAATAGACACTAGACACAATTAGATTATGCTGTTCATGATCTGATTGATGGAGAGGCTTTTCAGTTTGTTATCCCAATTATTGAGGCGCTGATAGAGACCGGCTATAAAATCTTGATCATGTAGATGGTTGAAAAATCAAGATTCTGTCAATATCTCAAAATTTCACCAATCAATTATTATTATTAATATTCACCATTCAATTATTATTATTAATATTCACCATTCAATTATTATTATTAATATTCACCAATCAATTATTATTATTAATATTCACCAATCAATTATTATTATTAATATTCACCATTCAATTATTATTATTAATATTCACCATTCAATTATTATTATTAATAATATTCACCATTCAATTATTATTATTAATATTCACCAATCAATTATTATTATTAATATTCACCATTCAATTATTATTATTAATAATATTCACCATTCAATTATTATTAATAATATTCACCATTCAATTATTATTAATAATATTCACCATTCAATTATTATTAATAATATTCACCATTCAATTATTATTATTAATATTCACCATTCAATTATTATTATTAATATTCACCAATCAATTATTATTATTATTATTATTAATATTCACCAATCAATTATTATTATTATTCACCATTCAATTATTATTATTATTGATAATATTCACCATTCAATTATTATTATTAATATTCACCATTCAATTATTATTAATAATATTCACCATTCAATTATTATTATTAATATTCACCATTCAATTATTATTAATAATATTCACCATTCAATTATTATTATTAATATTCACCATTCAATTATTATTATTAATATTCACCATTCAATTATTTTGTTCTATTCCAATTAATTCATTTTATCTCGAGTTTGTTTAAATTAATTCCCCCCTTTTTTATTATAGATTTAAGATTTTACTGTAACTTTATCATATATATTTGTTTTAATTTTGAAATTTTGATGTATGGTAATCTATGTTTTATTATGTGTTCATATCTGTGATACGTTATTTGTAAAGCGCCTTTGAACGTGTATTTCATATACCTCCATTAATTATTGGATTATCATGCCCGACTGTTACCTCCATTAATTATTGGATTATCATGCCCGACTGTTACCTCCATTAATTATTGGATTATCATGCCCGACTGTTACCTCCATTAATTATTGGATTATCATGCCCGACTGTTACCTACATTAATTATTGGATTATCATGCCCGACTGTTACCGCCATTAATTATTGGATTATCATGCCCGACTGTTACCTCCATTAATTATTGGATTATCATGCCCGACTGTTACCTCCATTAATTATTGGATTATCATGCCCGACTGTTACCTCCATTAATTATTGGATTATCATGCCCGACTGTTACCTCCATTAATTATGGATTATCATGCCCGACTGTTACCTCCATTAATATGGATTATCATGCCCGACTGTTACCTCCATTAATTATTGGATTATCATGCCCGACTGTTACCTCCATTAATTATTGGATTATCATGCCCGACTGTTACCTCCATTAATTATTGGATTATCATGCCCGACTGTTACCTCCATTAATTATTGGATTATCATGCCCGACTGTTACCTCCATTAATTATTGGATTATCATGCCCGACTGTTACCTCCATTAATTATTGGATTATCATGCCCGACTGTTACCTCCATTAATTATTGGATTATCATGCCCGACTGTTACCTCCATTAATTATTGGATTATCATGCCCGACTGTTACCTCCATTAATTATTGGATTATCATGCCCGACTGTTACCTCCATTAATTATTGGATTATCATGCCCGACTGTTACCTCCATTAATTATTGGATTATCATGCCCGACTGTTACCTCCATTAATTATTGGATTATCATGCCCGACTGTTACCTCCATTAATTATTGGATTATCATGCCCGACTGTTACCTCCATTAATTATTGGATTATCATGCCCGACTGTTACCTCCATTAATTATTGGATTATCATGCCCGACTGTTACCTCCATTAATTACTGGATTTTCATGCCCAACCTTTCCCTCAATCATTACTGGTTTATCATGCCCGACTATTACCTCCATTAATTACACCCCCACCCATTAATCACTCTCTCATTGAGTATATTTACACATAAAACCTAAATTGTCATTGCCCCCCCCCCCCCCACACCAAATATTGCATTTTCATGATAGAACACTTTTAGTACATTGCATATTTATTGCTTATTCCAAACACAGGGATTCAGCACGTTTGGGGGTACTAGTATATATATTTAACCCATTCAACCCCAAGTAACTGACATGGACTGGTCCATGATATTCTTAGACCAATAAATGAATAAGAAAATTACATTCGGACCAGTTCATTTATCAAGATGGGTAATTTTGTCTAAAATTAATAATTATTACTGGCAAAAAAGTGCAGATCCTGATGAGACGGCTCGTCATGAGCCGGCTCATCTGGATCTACACTTTTTCATAAGCCTATTTATAGGTCTGTGGGGTTGAAAGGGTTAAGTACTTAAACTACAATCGCTGTGATTCCAAATACTGGACTAAGATGAGCATTTCACAACATTTGATAACAAAGTTTGGCATTGGTTCAAAAGTTAACATTTTTTGATTGCATTTAGATTGAATAAGTTGGCCGATAATCTATAGGTCTTTTGAATGATATTCTATGAAGATCCATGAGATGTTACCTTCAATGTATTAATTGGCATAGCACTAAGATAAACACTGCAAAACCATAGTCAAATAAAGTTGTACAAAGAACTAAGATTTATTTTGGGAATTGTTGTAGAGTCAAGTATGGTGATACTATCAATATAGCACCGCTTTGGTCAGGGTGAGGTTGATATTTAATGAACCCATTCAAACACCAAGTAACTGACATGGACTGGTGTATGATATTTTTAGACCAATAAATTAATAAGAAAATTACATTAGGACCAGTTCATCTATTAAAATGGATAATTTTGCCTAAAAATAGTAATGTTACACGCAAAAAGTGCAGATCCTGATGTGACGGCTCGTTGCAAGCCGGCTCATCTGGATCTACACTTTTTGTAGGCCTATTAAGAGGTCTGTGGTGTTGAAAGGGTTAAGGCCTTTGCACAAAATGTTTGTAAATTAAAAATTGAACATATGCATGAAAGCATGTCTATATCAACTCTGCATGTTGGGAAAACTAAAGGCAATAAATAGTCCAAATAATTGTAGCAGACCGATCTGTAGTCCAGTGGTAGCACGCTGGACTGGTAATCCAGGGATCATAGGTTCGATCCCCCGTCTGACCCTAATAAAATTAACAGTCTTTCAGATGGGACGTTAAACCGAGGTCTTGTGTCGGTGCTTTACACTGTGCACGTAAAAGAACCAGAGGAGACTCTGGAATTGGTCTCTGTCTGTATCATTACACTATCTTCCAAAAATCTAAAATGACTAATATCTTGAGGAGGCGTCGCTCATATGAGCAACCGGTAACGAAGATAAATAAACGTAATAAAAAAAAAAAAGCAGACAGCATTTCATTAATGTGTTTTTCTTATTTCTGGAAATATTTCATGGAATTTCGTTAGTCCTTACAACACAATACTAATGAAATTGTATGATATATATGACTGTTCTTTTCACCGCTAGCATGTAGAGAGTTAATTTATACAAATTTATTTTAGCTTGAATGCGAAACAAGTTCTTACAAATAGAGAATATTAGGTTACTGTCTTATAAATTTTAATTTATTAGGCGAGTCGGAGAAAAAATACAAGGCGAGGCTCTTTATCCTACATTCTGAGTGTGCACCCAACACAAAAACAAACAAACTAGCCATGACAGCTTACAAACTCGCTACGCACTTGGTAATATGTTGCGCATTGATATTTCTATTTATAGATAAATGATAAATGACATTTCTCTGACAACAGAGTAGTTTCCAGAGGGGTCTCATCGAGTGCTGTTAATTCATCCCAAACAACCTGAAAGTTTGCCTGTACACGACTTTCTTCTTTGGACATTTTCCAAACTCAGCAGACAACACAATGTGATGACAGACACTTTATTTACAAACCGTAATCTGGGTCATAAAAGTAGTCCGTCACGAAAGCTTTATTAGGCACTGACTAATAAAGCAAAATTTATTAGGCAGGTCGTTTTTGTACGTTATTTCGCATGAAGGTAGGATAAATGATATTAATCACATTCGAGATCTCATTTATAATGGAATCCATCGCCACGAGGGAGAGAGAAGAGGCAACGTGGAATTTAAATGCCTTGCCTAAGGGCACAATCGTAATGGCTACAAAGGAGATTGAACGCCACGCCTTTCGCACCTGAAGCGAACTCGCTACCTCTGCGCTATCACGACTTCCACATAAAGAGTTAATAAACTGCAGAAGTCATTCTTCTAACAACAGCAGTTCTTTTGAATTGCTTTCTCAATGTTTATTAGGATAGTTTGTAATATTATCTAATATAAATAATATTTGCCAAATTTCCCCTTATATTTTAGTTATTTTGACAGGAATATTTGCCGTGGTTACCACTACCTCTTAAAATTATTGATTAATATAATGATTAGCCTCCATGGGGTAATCAATACCATTTCCTACTCGGTTACAAGGAACTGAGCAGTTGTGAGATGGGGTAATCAATACCATTTCCTACTCGGTTACAAGGAACTGAGCAGTTGTGAGATGGGGTAACCAATACCATTTCCTACTCGGTTACAAGGAACTGAGCAGTTGTGAGATGGGGTAACCAATACCATTTCCTACTCGGTTACAAGGAACTGAGCAGTTGTGAGATGGGGTAACCAATACCATTTCCTACTCGGTTACAAGGAACTGAGCAGTTGTGAGATGGGGTAACCAATACCATTTCCTACTCGGTTACAAGGAACTGAGCAGTTGTGAGATGGGGTAACCAATACCATTTCCTACTCGGTTACAAGGAACTGAGCAGTTGTGAGATGGGGTAACCAATACCATTTCCTACTCGGTTACAAGGAACTGAGCAGTTGTGAGATGGGGTAATCAATACCATTTCCTACTCGGTTACAAGGAACTGAGCAGTTGTGAGTAGGAACCCCACCAGATCGTCCTTTCTGGCATAGACCGGAACATTGGCGGTTTTTTGTTGTTAATTTATTGCGAAGCAAGTTTTAACAACTTATATTAATCACTCTCGTTGGCTCAGATGAAAGCGTGTGTGTGGTCATTCATGTGGGAGGAAACTGGAGTACCAGGAGAAATTTCCCACCTGTCCGATTTGCCGACCATCGTACCATTCCACATACTTCCAGGTCCGAGGATCGAACCAGGGTCGCATTGGTGAGAAGCGAGCGCGCTAACCACTGCGCTAATCGGACATTGGTATTTAACCCTTTCAACCCCACAGGCCTCTAAATAGGTTTATGAAAAGTGTAGATCCAGATGAGCCGGCTCGTGACGAGCCGTCTCATCAGGATCTGCACTTTTTTGCCAGTAATAATTATTACTATTTTTAGATAAAATTACCCATTTTGATAAATGAACTGGTCCAAAGGTAATTTTCTTATTAATTTATTGGTCTGAAAATATCACGCACCAGTCCATGTCAGATACTTGGTGGTGAATGGGTTAATATCATGCACCAGTCCATGTCAGATACTTGGTGGTGAATGGGTTAATATCACGCACCAGTCCATGTCAGATACTTGGGGTTGAATGAGTTAAAAGTATATCACAGATCATGATGTATGAATATGTTGATATTGGAAACCTAGTATACTGATTTTGATGAAACTTGTGACATTGTGTTGTGTGCCAGATTATATATACAGTCTGCATCCGTTATGTCGAATTCCGTCGGACCGAACACATTACTTTGACATAAACGTAGTTTTGACTTAAACGGAGCCAGTTATAGGTAAAATGATACTGAAACGGAACTTTGATTCGACTTCAAGATAACCGGAGGTATCTGTTCTATACCATACGCTCTCTCTCGAAAGTGCTGAAATAGTGGGTACCATACGCTCTCTCTCTCGAAAGTGCTGAAATAGTGGGTACCATACGCTCTCTCTCTCGAAAGTGCTGAAATAGTGGGTACCATACGCTCTCTCTCGAAATTGCTCTACTAATTAGTTTTTGGCCAACAATTTTGTGTGTGTGTCTGGTACCTGTGGTATGAAGTGAAATCGATATTTGCCATTGTCTGGTTCCCTGTTTTTATATTATGCTAATGCTAAATGGTAGAAAGTATTGCTGGGAACCAAAGATACAAACAGAAAATAGGAATAACCTAATTGATTATCTACAGAATGTGCTTCACATTCAGGGCATTGAAAAACATATAAAGAAATGAATGTATATACATAAAGAAATAAATCGGGTTACCCGGATAGAGACTTCAAAATGAAAAAAAGAAATGAAAGAAAAACATTTCCCAATATAGTTCAAGTATATCTTCTTTATAAATTCAAGGTATATCATTTGTTGTCATTCTTATTACTTTTCAATCAATACAAAATAAAAACTGCTGTAAAGTGTTAAAAAATGTTGCGACCAGTTTTCGTTCTAATGTGATCTGGAAATTTATACCCGTTAATGAAACATGAGTCCATCCAACAAGTGATGAATTGGCACACCACTGTAATAACTGTAAATATAAATGATATTCGAAGAATTTACAAAATCATTCTAGGTTAGAATTTTTGGGAGAAGTGAGAAAGCGCGTGATCGCTTCCTTAAATGGTGTTCTTTAATATACTTCTGCAAAATAGGGTTAAAATGCACAGTACAACCATTAAATACAACATTTGAATAGAAGGAGTGCTTTATAATAGGCCAGTGTATCTTACTAGACAAAATTTTGTTTGAAAATCGTAAAAACCATTTATTTTCTTTTGTTAAATTTTTTTTTCGGGAGAGGGCGAAGTCAGGGTCCCTAGGGCGACGATTTTGCCCACATCGCCCTCTAAACTGATCCCTGCTTAGTTGTTAGTTGTTAACTTATTTGTGTTGACAGTATTTATGTTAGAAAACAAATGTTCAGAAATGTTACTGATCTATATGTTAATACAAACATTCCTATATGGTATAACATTTGGCAAATGTTCACTGTATAAATCTTTTGAGATTTTAGAAGAAAACGCAATACTGATATTTACTGTAAAATTATTTTGTGTGCGTGTTTTATGTTTATTTATTGTCGCTACCAGTTGCCCATATCAGCAACGCCTCCTGAAGAGATTAGTCATTTTAGATTTTTGGAGGGTAGTGCAATGATACAGACAGAGACCCATTCCAGAGTCTCCTCTGGTTCTTTTACGTGCACTGTGTAAAGCACCGACACAATACCTCGGTTTAACGTCCCATCTGAATGACTGTTAATTTTATTAGGGTCAGACGGGGGATCGAACCTGCGATCCTTGGATTACCAGTTCAGCGTGTTAACCACTGAACTACAGATCCGTCTGTAAAATTATTTTAAAAATGTTCTGTTCTGTGTGTGTTTATTAGTGCTGTTGAGATGAGCACAGGGTATGTGTCACCGGTACCATTTTCCTTACATATTTTATATGCACCCACCATGATGTATGTTGAGATGTGAAGCCAAAAGAATTGCTATCCAGTTTTATGCTGTAGTACCTGCTATATTTACATGATTTGATATTGTGGAGCATTTCAGGAGATCGGGGGGGAGGGGGATGTCCTAAAGCTGTCCATGAGCTGGTGGATTTAGTGCATTCTAGTACATTTTCAAGAGTGATTGTCATCGAATGACCCCATATTAGGGGTCGGTACTGGGTACACATGAAATGTTTATTTTCATTTTCGACAGCTTCTCATTAAAATTATTATAGATATTTTCCCATATGGGAAACATACATGTATATGTAGTTTCAGATTAGTTGTTTAAAAATAAACTTGACAGCATAACACAGTAGGATATTCAAATAACTTGGCACAAATGTTCACCCTCATGATTATCATTATTTGTCAGAACACCCTGTACCAACATTTTGTTGCTACCATCCGTAGGGGATTTTGCATAGCATAGCAATACATCATCAGAGATCATTCTAGAGGGTGGTGTGGGCGAAATAGTCGCCCTAGAGACCATGAATAAAAAAAAAATCAATTTTGACCATATTTTGTTGAAATTTTTATTGAATAACACCGTATAAGGTCAGAATTTTTGGGAGAAGTGAGAAAGCGTGCGATAGCGTCATTAAATTGTGTTAATTAATAAATTTCAACAAAATATTGTTAAAATGCACAGTATGACCATTAAATACAATTGAATAGAAGGAATGCTTTATAATGAAAATTACAAAAACTAAATTTTATTGTTTTTTTAATGAGAAGTGGGGCCTCACAAATGGCGAAGTCAGGGTCCCTAGGGCGACTATTTCGCCCACATCGCCCTCTAGAATGAGCCATTAAAGGGCCACTGAAAACAAAATATGATCATCTGTGTTGTGTGAGCCCAGGTTGTATCTAGCCAGTGTATAGATGCCTTGTCTCTAGACAAGAGCCGTACATGCTTTTAAAAAGCGGCTTTTAGCTTCCTACTTGATTCTTTGCATTATGTATGTTGTCTGTTACATGTGATTTATGTTTTGCAATAAATACTGTTTAAACCAAAATCATTATGAACCAATGTGGATGGAGACGGGAAACATTTATAGAGAACAAAAAAGAATACAGTTATTTTCATATCTTTGTGAACACATTTCAATGAGATTTAGACCATTTCAATGGACCATTTGCATGTATGAACTAGAATCAAAGGGACACCTTATACCTACGGCCTACACATCAGAACTTCAAACCATGGTTTATTCGCAGATTACCCTTTCCTTCATAGAGATTTAGGTTATATCTACATACAAACGACAGCCATTAAGCTATCATGCAGTGGATAAGTAGTGGCCATATCTATCCCACCTCCATAGATATTACTTGGACTACATGAGATTCTGGCCTTTATTATGAACATTGGTTTGGCTACTACATTGTAAATGTATGTTGTATTGGTAATGGCGTCAAGAGGTGCTTCGTTGAGGGAAAGGGTTAAACAACGGCAAGACAAATACTATTTCCTAACTTAGCCACTTAACACTTCCTGTAGCCATGGCTGGTTCCACTTCCTGTACTTCCTGTGACTGGCTATTGGACTGTATCCAGGAAAGTTCTCTTACAAACATTTGGGGTCGTAGAGGACATTGTTTTGGTAGCTTCAGGGTACCAACTCTCGACTGATTTACAGGCGAAATTTGTATTGAAAAGAAGCATTGGCATTCAATGAATAATATTTGTAATTATTTCAGTAAACTGACCGTTTACTGACCGTTTACTGACCGTTTGGACCTATTTACCAGGAAGATTGTGGTCAATATGCAATCTGAAACACCATTTCAAAGATATCAGTTTATTTAGCAATGTCTTTTTTACTGTATGTTTAATCTTGCTAAATAAAATAAATGAAATAAAGTAAATATATATAGTGCATATCTGAATCTGGGTTGCATACTTTTCATAGATGTAAATCTACGGTTAGCAGTAATATTCTAAGGAGATATGGTTAGACATTGTTTTCTGATATGAATATTTTCAAAGCACTTGATAATAACAGGAATCTAGATAGATAGGGATTTGATAATAACAGGAACCTAAATAGATAGGGATTTGATAATAACAGGAATCTAGATAGATAGGGATTTGATAATAACAGGAACCTAGATAGATAGGGATTTGATAATAACAGGAACCTAGATAGATAGGGATTTGATAATAACAGGAACCTAGATAGATAGGGATTTGATAATAACAGGAATCTAGATAGATAGGGATTTGATAATAACAGGAACCTAGATAGATAGGGATTTGATAATAACAGGAACCTAGATAGATAGGGATTTGATAATAACAGGAACCTAGATAGATAGGGATTTGATAATAACAGGAATCTAGATAGATAGGGATTTGACACACGATATACAGACAAATCGATTTATCTTTGCCGTAGATTACAGGACTACTCGTATAAGTAATTTATCAGTTTTTATCTATCCGTTTGTGTAGTAGATAAGCTCATTTGTCGGTCAAAAAAACATAATAATATTTCGAATATGCATAAAAGCATGTATAAAAAGCCGTAAAAATCACATTGCTTTAATCTAAGCCATCCAAAACACATTGCTTTAAGCCATCCAAAAATATTCATTTTATCATTCAATTTATAATATAAGAGCACTATGACTTGGTGTATTAAAGAGGTAACAACCACGTTTGTTGTTTCCTGCTGCCCTAAATGCCAGATTCTGTGAACAAATATATCCCAAACTCTATATCATTGTGAAAATACAAAACCCTCCAGCCACCTTGACCTACCTTACCTGTACGTAGATTCTAATCATTAGGACAGTTTCGCAACACAATTTAGTACAAAATGGATTTACCATTACACCACTATATCAAAGTTTGTATGGTTGTTTTATGTTGGGGATACTTGACCTTCTCCATGTTAGAAATAAACAACTGAATTTGATTTCATTATAGACACATATCGGATAAATATTATGTGTAATTACACATAGAAATATACATTGTTATGTTTGTGACAGCTCACATGTATGGGAATACAAGTCATGTATAGCTTAAACTTATGTATTATGTTTGTGACAGCTCACATGGATGGGAATACAAGTCATGTATAGCTTAAACTTATGTATTATGTTTGTGACAGCTCACATGGATGGGAATACAAGTCATGTATAGCTTAAACTTATGTATTATGTGTGTGACAGCTCACATGGATGGGAATACAAGTCATGTATAGCTTAAACTTATGTATTATGTGTGTGACAGCTCACATGGATGGGAATACAAGTCATGTATAACTTAAACTTATGTATTATGTTTGTGACAGCTCACATGTATGGGAATACAAGTCATGCTTAAACTTATGTATTATGTGTGTGACAGCTCACATGGATGGGAATACAAGTCATGTATAACTTAAACTTATGTATTATGTTTGTGACAGCTCACATGTATGGGAATACAAGTCATGCTTAAACTTATGTATTATGTTTGTGACAGCTCACATGGATGGGAATACAAATTATGTTTGTGACAGCTCACATGGATGGGAATACAAATCATGTATAGCTTAAACTTATGTATTATGTTGTGACAGCTCACATGTATAGGAATACAAGTCCTTCATGTTTTTGTGGAAGTCGTAATAGCGAAGTGGACGCGCGTTCGCTTCAGGTGCGAAAGTTCCGGAGTTCAAGCCTCGCTGGAGCCGTTACGATTGTGCCCTTAGGCAAGGCATTGAAATTCATCAAAAAGCTCCTGATAATAATTTCCACAATTAAGTTTGAAACTCCTTTCTGGGGCTGAAAGAAAGTACCTTTAAAGGCAAAATGCGTTGTTTTTTTGTCTTTTTTTTCTTTATCGTCGCTGCTGGTTGCCCATATGAGCGATGCCTCCTGAAGATATTAGTCATTTTAGATTTTGGAGGATAGTGCAATGATACAGAGAGAGACCCATTCCAGAGTCTCCTCTGGTTCTTTTACGTGCACGGTGTAAAGCACCGACACGAGACCTCGGTTTAACGTCCCATCTGAAAGACTGTTAATTTTATTAGGGTCAGATGGGGGATCGAACCTGCGATCCCTGGATTACCAGTCCAGCGTGTTACCAATGGCCTATAGATCCGTCTGTGCAAAATGCGGTCGCTTAGCAGCACTGGTGTCTTAATATAGGCTTATTTGTTCCTCAGCAACACAAACCGAACCTCAAAAAATGGTATCTTAATAGATGTGATCTTTTGAGAATGGTTCACTATATATACATAATTTTATCTAAAATATTGGCTAATGTCACAGATGTCACTATCACAATAGTTATTAACTCTACTGTGGGAATATCATTTCTCTCACATGGTATTTTATCACAGGTTTTTACAGCGAAGAAGGGTCTGGAGATTGTACAGAATGTCCAGGAGGAAAGGATTGTACTAACGCTACATCACTTGTCAGTTGTACAGCTGGAACATACAGCCCACAGGGTAGCATGACTTGTCTGATCTGTACCAGTGGATCCTATAGCGCGGACATTGCATCATCGTGTACACTGTGTGAAGGGGGTAAAGACTGCACAGACCCTGCAGTGACACCAGGAAGTTGCAGTGCAGGAACTGAAAGTGCACAAGGTGTGGCTGAGTGTACGACTTGTGAGACTGGTTATTATAGCACAGGCGGCTCAGCATATTGTACCAAGTGTGAAGCAGGACACGATTGTAGCTCCTCAGCAGTAACAGATGGATCGACCCCAGCAGACTGCCCCAAGGACACGTACAGCCTGGCTGGACATGCTGGATGCACAGACTGTAAGACTGGTGAATACAGCTCTATAAGATCCAGTAATTGTACAACATGTGCTGCAGGGTCTGATTGTACAGATACTTCAGGTATTGTCCTGTGTCCTGCAGGGACATACAGTGCTGCTGGTGTAGTAGCTTGTTCAGCATGCTCCCAAGGTTATTACAGCAAGACCACTCAAGGATCTTGCATGGAATGTCCAGCTGGGAAGAACTGCACAGACGCAGCTGTGACGGGAGACAGTCCATTGGATTGTAATGCTGGTACCTACAGTGGGGCGGGATGGGCAGGCTGTGTTACGTGTGAAGCTGGTTACTATAGTTCCCAGGGAGCATCTACCTGTACCATTTGTCCTACAGGAAAGGACTGTTCAAATCCAGCAGTTAATCCAGTGGCCTGTCCAGCTGGTACATTCAGTTCAGAGGGTGATATAGGTTGCACCAATTGTCAAAGTGGCTATTACAGTGACTCAACAGGATCATCAAATTGCATTATTTGTCCAGCTGGTAAGGATTGTTCTAACAAATCGGCGACACCAACAAACTGTACAGAAAATGAATACAGCAAGGAAGGTGATTATGGCTGTACAAATTGTCCGTCTGGCCATTACAGCATCATTGGATCTTCTAGCTGTACAATTTGTGCTGCTGGAGAAGACTGCACCACAGCGACAGATGTGGATAACTGCTTGGCCGGTACCTTCAGTCCCAGTGGTGTTCTTAAATGTTCTGCATGTGCTGCCGGTTACTATTGTGATACAGGAGCTGAGTCATGTGACAAGTGCCCAGCAGGGAAGAACTGTGCAGACCCCGGCACAATTACACCTTGCTCCAGTGGGACCTACAGCTTGTTGGCTCAGTCTAGCTGCACTAGTTGTAGTTCAGGTATCAAAGAACTAAACTACATGTGTATGATCTATAACTATAAAAACGTATTATTTCTTTGGACACAATACATGTTTACAATAATAGAGACAGGGACTTAGATTACAGTTATCCAAATTGAATTCCTATAACGGGTAAAATGATCGACACTTTTTATATTGTTCTAAGTTATAATGAGATCATATCATCTTACTATTAACAGTGTGACGGACATGAACCAAAGAGATAATTGATTATGTTTTATGTGTGCATATGTGAATTACAAATGTAACATAGTTATGTGATTTGTAACATTAATAATTGTTTTCAGTAAAAGTGAGTATGTCAGTGTTACTCTATGTGTTTAGTTAATAGATGTGTTACATAACTTTTGATTTTAACTTTTATGTCACTACATATGACGGGTATCTTGGGAATAATCTTCAATACATTTTTCTTTGTTAGACATAAGGTACAATCTCATTTAGCTATATCTAGGTTTAGCAATAAAGATGTTTTATCTTTGTTAATGAGGCACCCGGATGTTTGTGGGTGTAATGTAGGTGATAAGCTGCAAACATATTTAGCTTTTCCAAAGCTGTGGATTTGCCAGTAAAAATGTATAATTTATAGATTGATTCACTGGTATCCATTCAGGCTAATAGTTTGGAAGGCTATTCATAATGTTCATATTTATTGCAGATAGTTTATCCAGAGATATTGATATATTTATTTTAACAGGGAAATTGTAACCTTTCAGTATGTAGCAAACATGAAATAAGTTGATATTGCATTTGCACATATTCCCCCACCGCCTGCCCAGTGCCATATAGTGTGTGTTAACAATCCCACTCCATAGCTCATACTTCTCTGGTGTGTTACAGTTAGTAAAGAGAAACTGTGTCATACTGGACGTCAATGTGATAGATGGATAAGTTGTGCACTGTAAAAAGAGACATATTAATACAAGTAATAGTGTGTGGATGTTGTGTGTGTGTGTGTTATCCTCACACATCTGGATAATAAAGTGTTTTCATTGAGACTTTATTACTCATATATTATGTGTCTAAAGTAAATGTGGAAGTAATTAATCTGAAATGTGCTGTTTAAGTAACAGAATAATCAATTAATATGTTGCGTGTTTTAAATATATGAAACGTTGGTGATACTAAGTATTGTGTGATTCTACAGTAATACAATATATTAGGCGATATAGGATAGTGAAACTTTGATAGCAGAGGCAATGTAACTGTTGACTATCAAAGCATTGTGTGAAGCTTCCATGGACGAGTAGTCTAACGTGCTGTCGTTGGACACCGCCTTTCGTCGCTATCTTCAGGGCTGCAGTTTCGCTCCCTATCAGTGTTAAATAATGATATGTGAGATAGTTGTCAGTATCTTACGGATGTTGGAGAATTGAGTACTGATTCTTACCCAAGAAATGTAGATGATCTTCTCTGTGCCACAACAGACTGCCCTACCAGTAACACTCACAAGAGGAGTTGGCAGTATTCAGAGATAGAGATTGATAGATTAAAATTAATGCTATAAATAATTAGATGCTGTTGCATTTGTATTTCCAAATAATTTCATTCTATTTATTTTGCATTATGTATTACTTTTCAAGAATACATGACACTGTTTATGTTATAAACATCTCTAATTTCACAAATGGTGTAATTATTTGTTATATTATAACAGTTCTACTTTCACAACTGGAGCAACCATTGTTTATATTATATTGGATATTTTCACTAGCAAGTTGCGACAATGGTCTCTGTAGGAAACAGTAGATTTATTGCGTGTCATTTGGATTTAATGTTACAAATTGTTTCTGGTGGAAATCATTTGTCTTTCTCCAGAGATTGTGATAGTAACTGTATTCAGCATTAAAACATTATATATTTGTTTTGAGTGTTGTCTGCAGAATACCTCCCCTTAAATCTGTGTACTAAGTATGAACGAGCATTATATAGTCGGGATGTACACTGTCTGATCACATTACCAATCAATGCATGTGTATTGTTTGTTACTGGTGCTAGTAGGGTTTTTCTGACAATGTTTTTGGACAATTGCAAAGATATAGTTTTGGGGACAAGATCATGGTGGTCAGCTGAAGTAAATAGTTGTTTATTCCGTAACGTTTAGTTAAAGTATTAAGATATTTTTATATACTGATTGATGTTTCCATAATTATGTTTTTTATTTAACAGGTTTTTACAGCGAAGAAGGGTCTGGAGATTGTACAGAATGTCCAGGAGGAAAGGATTGTACTAACGCTACATCACTTGTCAGTTGTACAGCTGGAACATACAGCCCACAGGGTAGCATGACTTGTCTGATCTGTACCAGTGGATCCTATAGCGCGGACATTGCATCATCGTGTACACTGTGTGAAGGGGGTAAAGACTGCACAGACCCTGCAGTGACACCAGGAAGTTGCAGTGCAGGAACTGAAAGTGCACAAGGTGTGGCTGAGTGTACGACTTGTGAGACTGGTTATTATAGCACAGGCGGCTCAGCATATTGTACCAAGTGTGAAGCAGGACACGATTGTAGCTCCTCAGCAGTAACAGATGGATCGACCCCAGCAGACTGCCCCAAGGACACGTACAGCCTGGCTGGACATGCTGGATGCACAGACTGTAAGACTGGTGAATACAGCTCTATAGGATCCAGTAATTGTACAACATGTGCTGCAGGGTCTGATTGTACAGATACTTCAGGTATTGTCCTGTGTCCTGCAGGGACATACAGTGCTGCTGGTGTAGTAGCTTGTTCAGCATGCTCCCAAGGTTATTACAGCAAGACCACTCAAGGATCTTGCATGGAATGTCCAGCTGGGAAGAACTGCACAGACGCAGCTGTGACGGGAGACAGTCCATTGGATTGTAATGCTGGTACCTACAGTGGGGCGGGATGGGCAGGCTGTGTTACGTGTGAAGCTGGTTACTATAGTTCCCAGGGAGCATCTACCTGTACCATTTGTCCTACAGGAAAGGACTGTTCAAATCCAGCAGTTACTCCAGTGGCCTGTCCGGCTGGAACATATAGTGTCAGTGGAGATAATGGCTGTACAAACTGTGCATCTGGCTTCTACAGTTTGGATGGTAGCAGTAGCTGTACACAATGTCCAGCTGGTAAGGATTGTTCAAATCAAACGATCTCCCCACCTTTCTGCATGCCTGGGTCATTTAGTGTTGCAGGATCCGCTGTATGCAGTGCGTGCCTCTCGGGTTACTACAGTACACAAGGCTCTGCTACCTGCACCATTTGTGAAGCTGGTAAAGATTGCACCGACCCAGCTTCACCTAGTAATTGTCCAGCCGGAACATACAGTCAAGAAAGATGGTATGGCTGTAAGACCTGCACAAATGGTACATATAGCCACTTACCCGGTGCAGACACCTGCACAATTTGTCCAGCCGGGAAATACTGCTCAAATCCAGCAGCTGATCCTTTTGACTGTCCAGCCGGAACATTCAGTTCAGATGGTGATATGAGTTGCACCAGTTGTGTGAAAGGTTACTATACTAACTCAATTGGATCTGAATTTTGCACTATTTGTCCTGCTGGCAAGAACTGCTCCGATCCTGCTGTAACCGGACCGGACTGTCCTGCCGGAACATACAGCTTAGAAGGATGGTTTGGTTGCACAACGTGTCCAGATGGCACTTATAATAATACGGCTGGAGCTGATACTAGTAGCTGTACGCTTTGTCCAGCTGGAAAAGACTGCTCTAATAAAGCTGTAGAACCACTGGACTGTCCAAAAGGGACGTTTAGTTCAGCAGGTGATAATGGCTGCACCAACTGTCCTGATGGGTTTTACTCCGACACATTGGCATCAGAAACTTGCACAATCTGCGGAGCAGGTAAAGACTGTTCTAACAGGGCAACTACACCACAAGCTTGTGCTGCTGGAACGTTTAGTGTACAAGGCAGCGCTAGCTGTACAAGCTGCACTCCAGGCTCATACAGTGTAGGTGGAGCAGCAAACTGTTCAATATGTCCAGCGGGTAGCGATTGCTCCAATAATGCAGTGGAGCCAGTTAATTGTACTGCCGGAATGTACAGTCTTGAAGGTGACTCTACTTGCTCTAATTGTCATACTGGATGGTATAGTGCTCAAGGCTCCGAACAGTGCAGCCCATGTCCTGCTGGCAAAGAATGTTCAAATCCTGCTTCTCCCACAGTGTGTAGTGCTGGTACATACAGTGCAAATGTTTCAATTGTATGTGATCCATGCTCTGCTGGAAAGTTTAGTGAAGCAGAATCTACATCATGCACAACGTGCTCGGCAGGAAAAGATTGCTCAAGTTCTGCTGGTGCACCTTCTAACTGCTTGGCTGCTACATACAGCAATGAGGGAGATAGTGGATGCACCAATTGTTTGTCAGGATACTACAGTCTTGTTGGAAGTGCTGTTTGCCTAATTTGCGATGCCGGTAAGAATTGTACTGACCAAAGCATTACACCAGAAGACTGTCCAGCCGGAACATTCAGTGCAGAAAGTGCTGATGGTTGTACAAATTGCCAAGATGGCTACTATAGTAACTCCTCAGCATCACCAAGTTGCACTGTGTGTCCTGCTGGGCACAATTGTTCGGAGAAATCAGCGACACCAAGTGATTGTCCAGCAGGAACTGACAGTGCGATTGGTTCCCTTAGCTGTACCGATTGCCTTCCTGGTTTCTATAGTTCATCGAGGGCAGAAAACTGCATCGAGTGCGAGACTGGTCGTGATTGTTCCGATAAGAAAACGTCAATAAATTGCCCAATAAATACATACAGTGAAACTGGTTGGACTGGTTGTGCCAGTTGTCTACCGGGAACCTACAGCGAGGAAGGATCAGGAAGTTGCACAACATGTGAAGCAGGAAAAGACTGCTCTAATCTTACAACAGGAGTTGAAAATTGCACAGCAGGGACCTACAGCTTAGAGGGGTATTTCGGGTGCACAAGTTGTGCAGAGGGCAAGTACAGCACTTCTGGCTCTGAAACCTGTTTGGATTGCCCAGCTGGCGATGATTGCACAGATGTATCCGCTCAGGAACCTTGTTCTGCAGGCATGTTTAGTCCTATTGGTGTCACAAGCTGTTCATCCTGTGCTGTTGGTTATTACAGTGTTGCTGGAGCAGCAATTTGCATTATTTGTCCAGCTGGGAAGAACTGCACTGACCCAGCAGTGACATCAGGATCACTACCTCCAGACTGCCCAGTTGGAACATACAGTAGCACAGGGGATCACACATGTACAAACTGCATTACCGGAACAACCAGTGTGGCTGGGTCTTCAACTTGTGCCGTGTGCGCTGCTGGTCTGGACTGCACCACTGCTACTGATCCAGTTAACTGCTCTGCCGGTACATTCAGTCCTAATGGTGTCATCGGATGTTCGGAGTGTCCTATCGGCTACTACAGTGATCCAGGGGCTGAGTATTGTGATAAGTGCCTGCCTGGAAAGAACTGCTCAATGCCTGGTGCAGTAACCAATTGTCCGAGTGGATATTACAGTGTGTTGGGTCAGGCCGACTGCACCAGTTGTATTCCAGGTACAAGTCAGTGTGGACACAGTCATAATGCATGCCTATAATCTCGTAACAGCATCGTGTTTTGTCAAATACAGAAAGAACGTTTGAAACATCGCGCCAACATTAATGACGTTCTGTAAATCTGTAATTTTGATCGCTTATGACGTCAGTATTTTTTTACTATCAATTTAAGAAATAATAATAATATAAGAAAGTCATATTGTTCTTATTCACATTTTACATCATGATGTTGGCCAAATATCGTGTAATTTTCTTTTTCTAACAAATTGATGGGCTTGAAAACATTTTTCCTATGGCAACAGTTTCGAAATGTTTACACCATTAAAATGGCATAGCTTTAAAACTAGTAATCTCTGGGTCAAAATTGTATCTATCTGAGACAGTATTCATGTCTGTTCTCTCTGAGATAGTGCCCATGTCTGTTCTGTCTGCGACAATGTCTATTTTCTCTGTTCTCTCTAGGGCAGTATCCATGTCTGTTCCCTCTGAGATAGTGTCCATGTCTGTTCTCCCTGTACTATTAGCCACCTGTGTTCTCTCTGGAACAGTATCAATGTCTGTTCTCTCTGGGACATTATCCATATCTGTTCTCTCTGGGACAGTATCACTCACTATTCTCTCTAGGACATTATCTATATCTGTTCTCTCTGGGACATTATCAATCACTATTCTCTCTGGGACATTATCTATATCTGTTCTCTCTGGGACATTATCAATCACTATTCTCTCTGGGACAGTATCTATATCTGTTCTCTCTGGGACAGTATCAATCACTATTCTCTCTGGGACATTATCTATATCTGTTCTCTCTGGGACAGTATCAATCACTATTCTCTCTGGGACATTATCTATATATGTTCTCTCTGGGACAGTATCTATATCTGTTCTCTCTGGGACATTATCTATATCTGTTCTCTCTGGGACATTATCAATCACTATTCTCTCTGGTACATTATCCATATCTGTTCTCTCTGGGACATTATCTATATCTGTTCTCTCTGGGACAGTATCTATATCTGTTCTCTCTGGGACATTATCTATATCTGTTCTCTCTGGGACATTATCAATCACTATTCTCTCTGGGACATTATCTATATCTGTTCTCTCTGGGACATTATCAATCACTATTCTCTCTGGGACAGTATCTATATCTGTTCTCTCTGGGACAGTATCAATCACTATTCTCTCTGGGACATTATCTATATCTGTTCTCTCTGGGACAGTATCAATCACTATTCTCTCTGGGACATTATCTATATATGTTCTCTCTGGGACAGTATCTATATCTGTTCTCTCTGGGACATTATCTATATCTGTTCTCTCTGGGACATTATCAATCACTATTCTCTCTGGTACATTATCCATATCTGTTCTCTCTGGGACATTATCTATATCTGTTCTCTCTGGGACAGTATCTATATCTGTTCTCTCTGGGACATTATCTATATCTGTTCTCTCTGGGACATTATCTATATCTGTTCTCTCTGGGACAGTATCAATCACTATTCTCTCTGGGACATTATCCATATCTGTTCTCTCTGGGACATTATCAATCACTATTCTCTCTGGGACATTATCTGTGTCTGATAACTCTGGGACATTATCAATCACTATTCTCTCTGGGACATTATCTATATCTGTTCTCTCTGGGACATTATCTGTGTCTGTTAACTCTGGGACATTATCAATCACTATTCTCTCTGGGACATTATCTGTGTCTGTTCTCTCTAGGACAGTATCAATCACTATTCTCTCTGGGACATTATCTATACTCCCTGGGACAGTATCAATCACTATTCTCTCTGGGACATTATCTATATCTGTTCCCTCTGGGACATTATCTATATCTGTTCTATCTGG
The DNA here is from genome assembly GCA_014843695.1 of Archivesica marissinica. Classification (NCBI taxonomy): domain Eukaryota; kingdom Metazoa; phylum Mollusca; class Bivalvia; order Venerida; family Vesicomyidae; genus Archivesica; species Archivesica marissinica. The sequence continues at coordinate 60,865,266 of CM026399.1, forward strand.
GACAGTATCAATCACTATTCTCTCTGGGACAGTATCTATATCTGTTCTCTCTGGCACATTATCAATCACTATTCTCTCTGGGACATTATCTATATAATATTATGTTCTCTCTGGGACATTATCTATATCTGTTCTCTCTGGGACAGTATCAATCACTATTCTCTCTTGGACATTATCTATATCTGTTCTCTCTGGGACATTATCAATCACTATTCTCTCTGGGACATTATCTATATTTGTTCTCTCTGGGACAGTATCAATCACTATTCTCTCTGGGACATTATCTATATCTGTTCTCTCTGGGACAGTATCAATCACTATTCTCTCTGGGACATTATCTATATCTGTTCTCTCTGGGACATTATCTATATATGTTCTCTCTAGGACAGTATCTATATCTGTTCTCTCATGGACATTATCAATCACTATTCTCTCTGGGACATTATCCATATCTGTTCTCTCTGGGACAGTATCAATCACTATTCTCTCTGGGACATTATCCATATCTGTTCTCTCTGGGACAGTATCAATCACTATTCTCTCTGGGACATTATCTATATCTGTTCTCTCTGGGACAGTATCAATCACTATTCTCTCTGGGACATTATCTATATCTGTTCTCTCGGGGACATTATCCATATCTGTTCTCTCTGGGACAGTATCAATCACTATTCTCTCTGGGACATTATCTATATCTGTTCTCTCTGGGACATTATCTATATATGTTCTCTCTGGGAGAGTATCAATCACTATTCTCTCTGGGACATTATCCATATCTGTTCTCTCTGGGACATTATCCATATCTGTTATCTCTGGGACAGTATCAATCACTATTCTCTCTGGGACATTATCCATATCTGTTCTCTCTGGGACATTATCCATATCTGTTCTCTCTGGGAAATTATCTATATCTGTTCTCTCTGGGACAATATCAATCACTATTCTCTCTGGGACATTATCTATATCTGTTCTCTCTGGGACATTATCAATCACTATTCTCTCTGGGACATTATCTATATCTGTTCTCTCTAGGACATTATCTATATCTGTTCTCTCTGGGACATTATCAATCACTATTCTCTCTGGGACATTATCTATATCTGTTCTCTCTGGGACATTATCAATCACTATTCTCTCTGGGACATTATCCATATCTGTTCTCTCTGGGACATTATCAATCACTATTCTCTCTGGGACATTATCTATATCTGTTCTCTCTGGGACATTATCAATCACTATTCTCTCAGGGACATTATCTATATCTGTTCTCTCTGGGACATTATCAATCACTATTCTCTCTGGGACATTATCTATATCTGTTCTCTCTGTGACATTATCAATCACTATTCTCTCTGGGATATTATCTATATCTGTTCTCTCTGGGACATTATCAATCACTATTCTCTCTGGGACATTATCTATATCTGTTCTCTCATGGACAGTATCAATCACTATTTTCTCTGGGACATTATCTATATCTGTTCTCTCTGGGACATTATCAATCACTATTTTCTCTGGGACATTATCTATATCTGTTCTCTCTGGGACATTATCTATATCTGTTCTCTCTGGGACATTATCAATCACTATTCTCTCTGGGACATTATCTATATCTGTTCTCTCTGGGACATTATCTATATCTGTTCTCTCTGGGAGAGTATCAATCACTATTCTCTCTGGGACATTATCTATATCTGTTCTCTCTGGGACATTATCTATATCTGTTCTCTCTGGGACATTATCTATATCTGTTCTCTCTGTGACATTATCCATATCTGTTCTCTCTGGGACATTATCCATATCTGTTCTCTCTGTGACATTATCCATATCTGTTCTCTCTGTGACATTATCCATATCTGTTCTCTCTGGGACATTATCCATATCTGTTCTCTCTGTGACATTATCCATATCTGTTCTCTCTGTGACATTATCTATATCTGTTCTCTCTGGGACATTATCTATATCTGTTCTCTCATGGACATTATCAATCACTATTCTCTCTGGGACATTATCTATATCTGTTCTCTCTGGGACAGTATCAATCACTATTATCTCTGGGACATTATCTATATCTGTTCTCTCTGTGACATTATCTATATCTGTTCTCTCTGGGACATTATCTATATCTGTTTTCTCTGGGACAGTATCAATCACTATTCTCTCTGGGACATTGTCCGTGTCTGTTCTCTCTGGGACATTATCAATCACTATTCTCTCAGGGACATTATCTATATCTGTTCTCTCTGTGACATTATCAATCACTATTCTCTCTGGGACATTATCTATATCTGTTCTCTCTGGGACATTATCAATCACTATTCTCTCTGGGACATTATCTATATCTGTTCTCTCATGGACAGTATCAATCACTATTTTCTCTGGGACATTATCTATATCTGTTCTCTCTGGGACATTATCAATCACTATTTTCTCTGGAACATTATCTATATCTGTTCTCTCTGGGACATTATCTGTATCTGTTCTCTCTGGGACATTATCAATCACTATTCTCTCTGGGACATTATCTATATCTGTTCTCTCTGGGAGAGTATCAATCACTATTCTCTCTGGGACATTATCTATATCTGTTCTCTCTGGGACATTATCTATATCTGTTCTCTCTGTGACATTATCCATATCTGTTCTCTCTGGGACATTATCCATATCTGTTCTCTCTGGGACATTATCCATATCTGTTCTCTCTGTGACATTATCCATATCTGTTCTCTCTGTGACATTATCTATATCTGTTCTCTCTGTGACATTATCCATATCTGTTCTCTCTGGGACATTATCTATATCTGTTCTCTCATGGACATTATCAATCACTATTCTCTCTGGGACATTATCTATATCTGTTCTCTCTGGGACAGTATCAATCACTATTATCTCTGGGACATTATCTATATCTGTTCTCTCTGTGACATTATCTATATCTGTTCTCTCTGGGACATTATCTATATCTGTTTTCTCTGGGACAGTATCAATCACTATTCTCTCTGGGACATTGTCCGTGTCTGTTCTCTAGAGGACGGTATCCATTTTCCTCTGTGATATTCACTGTTCTTTCCAGAAAACACAACATTGTCTTTGTACTTTGCTGTGATGGTTTGAGCTATATTTTGTCTCGTGATAAAATATTTTGGCACAAAGAAAATATTTCAAATGATTGAAAACATAATCGTCTCTTTAACAGGCTATCTATTTCAATCTATTTGGAAGTATTTGTAAAGACTTTTTGAGATTAAATTATCTGACGTCATATTTTTAGAAAATACGTTTGTTCAATAGTTTGACAAAACATGGTAATTTGTGTTGAAATATATAAGTGTCACGGTGATGGCTCATAACACTGTACAGATACTATATATATACATGTATAAACATATTTTTGTTTCATTTAAATGTAGCTATGCTTGTGTTTCATGTAAATGTAGCATGTATTGAGTGCTAATAATCAATAAATTGATTTATGTTTGTACTTTGTTGATTCTCAATAAAATACCTGTTGTAAAAGAGTCAACTTTGTTAGTTGCATATTTGTATTAACTATAGGGTTATGCTGTGCTTGTTTTGTATGCGGTCGATACCGTTTCCAGTTTAAATATAGTGGATACGATCTTGTTTGAATTGTGCCAGTATTAACAATGCTGATTTTTTCTTGGAAAATAAGACTGAATTACATTTTTGTATGTTTGTTTTATGTTTTTAAAAAGTATGAGTTTACAATACTAAAATGATTTAACAAGAGTGTGCCCCTAAATAATGCCAGTTCATTAAATAATGGTTATCCTTCCTTAATGTCAAACATTTATTTCAAATTATTTGTGATCTAGTTGTTTAGACTGCAGCCATCAGAGTCAGTGAAACCCCCTCTAAACTGGAATTCCCTCCAAACCGAACAAATTTCTTGGTCCCTATCTCTTCCCTTCTCTATTAATTGTAGGAAAACCTCTGTAAACTGGAACGCCTCTTTTCTGAATATCAAACAGAGTTTAAAAAGATGTGCTTTTTGAACTGTAATTCACCTCTGTAATCCATATATCAAATATCATACTGCTCTTGTATGCATGTATGTATGTTCCATTAATGTCAAACCCCTTGCAGGGACCTAGACATGTTTTCCTGGACAGGCTTAGCCGACCTTTAGAAGCGATTAACCAGTACTAAGCAATGTGTGTGAGGTTTGCTCAATGACACTAAATACATGGCCTGACCGAGTATCAAACTCGGGACCGTTCGATTCCAAATCCGACGCTCTACCACTGGACCACGGACTGCCAAATTATAAGCCTGTCTAGTTTCTATGCATTACAGAGTTGAATTGTTAATTTAGGAGAAATCTACCCCGCTGTGAAAACCAAACCTGAACTGAAAACGCATCAAACCGAACTTTACTTCTCGTCTGGTGACTGTTCGGTTTACTGGGGTTTCATTGTATTTGAATATGCCATGTTTTCCAACAAGTAACTAGAATTAAAGAACTATCAATTGCACACAGTAACCTCCCTTACAATGGAATCACCATTTGCAGCCACAATCATCATGCGTCATCACATTGCTATAGAGATGCATTAAAAGAAATATGATACAACTAAAATGTTTTCAGAAAAGAAATAGTCGTTCAAATAGACAGTTGCTTTATTGTTTAACCAAATATGAATAATTAGCAGAACAAATTATAAATATAGGCTAAGTCAGCGTAGGTGTAACAGTGTTAACACACCCACGTGCAGTTATCTCTCCTGTCCTATAGGTTTAGGGGTAGTCCTATAAATAAGATTTCTACATAAAACAATTGTCTTTGAAAAATGCCTGTATAGTAAAATGTCACATTTTTCAAGTCTAAATATTTCGACTAGGTTAGGGGTGGAAGTAGTCCAAATATTTAGACTTGAAAATTGTGACATTTTACTATCCAAATAGCAGACTTTTTTTTATGTAGAGGTTTTATTTATAGGACTAGGGTAGAAGCAGTAATTCCACAAAATAGGTGGCAGTATCGGTAAACTAAAGGCTAGTAAAGCTGAACAGTAGAATACTCTTCAATTGAAGATCAAATTTAACACTAATAGGCCCTATTAGATGATATTACTGCCCATTGTATATTTCGTTACTGCCCATTGTATATTTCGTTACTGCCCATTGTATATTTCGTTACTGCCCATTGTATATTTCGTTACTGCCCATTGTATATTTCGTTACTGCCCATTGTATATTTCGTTACTGCCCATTGTATATTTCGTTACTGCCCATTGTATATTTCGTTACTGCCCATTGTATATTTCGTTACTGCCCATTGTATATTTCGTTACTGCCCATTGTATATTTCGTTACTGCCCATTGTATATTTCGTTACTGCCCATTGTATATTTCGTTACTGCCCATTGTATATTTCGTTACTGCCCATTGTATATTTCGTTACTGCTCATTGTATATTTCGTTACTGCCCATTGTATATTTCGTTACTGCCTCTATCGTTAGCAGTCCTATAGAGACCAACGAGTGTAACACCATGAGAGCAAAGGCTAATATATATTTAGAAGTTTCCTTGTACATATTATGGTAATAATTCATAGAGTAGTGGAACCTATGCTCGGCGTATTCCTATGCTCGGCGTATTCCTATGCTCGGCGTATTCCTATGCTCGGCGTATTCCTATGCTCGGCGTATTCCTATGCTCGGCGTATTCCTATGCTAGGCGTATTCCTATGCTCGGCGTATTCCTATGCTCGGCTCCTATGCTCGGCGTATTCCTATGCTCGGCGTATTCCTATGCTCGGCGTATTCCTATGCTCGGCGTATTCCTATGCTCGGCGTATTCCTATGCTAGGTGTATTCCTATGCTCTATGCTCGGTGTATTCCTATGCTCTATGCTCGGTGTATTCCAATGCTCTATGTTCGACGTATTCCTATGCTCCGTGTATTCCTATGCTCTAAGCTCGGCGTATTCCTATGCTCGGCGTATTCCTATGCTCGGCGTATTCCTATGCACTAAGCTCAGCGTATTCCTATGCTCGGCGTATTCCTATGCTCGGCGTATTCCTATGCTCGGCGTATTCCTATGCTCGGCGTATTCCTATGCTCGGCGTATTCCTATGCTCGGCGTATTCCTATGCTAGGCGTTTTCGTATTCCTATGCTCGGCGTATTCCTATGCTAGGCGTTTTCCTATGCTCGGCGTATTCCTATGCTCGGCGTATTCCTATGCTCGGCGTATTCCTATGCTAGGCGTTTTCGTATTCCTATGCTCGGCGTATTCCTATGCTCGGCGTATTCCTATGCTCGGCGTATTCCTATGCTCGGCGTATTCCTATGCTCGGCGTATTCCTATGCTAGGCGTTTTCGTATTCCTATGCTCGGCGTATTCCTATGCTCGGCGTATTCCTATGCTCGGCATATTTTCCATTTTCATCTGTATTTAAAATATTTATATAGTTCTGGGCTAATTTCGCGGACAGAGCTGAAGCATGGTTCAATAGCATTCCGTTGAGTGTATCGGTAGCCTGATGCAACTGTCACGTGATTCATCCAGATGAATATATTCGTCCAGCAGACGAATATAAACAAGCAAATCATTGAGAGAATATTTCCACCGAAACTGTTACAGTGCATCAGCAATTCGGGTAGCTATCCGAAATAACAAATGTAAAAATAGTTTCTATACCATTTTTGATTAAGACCAATAAATATTTTTATTTAATGATGTTGAATATCTTATTTTGATATTCAACAAGTTATGGTGGATAAATAAAAAATAAAAAAGTACGCCGTACATACTGGTGCCCTGAAGTCTTCAGTTCGCCATATAAACATGTGCCGACCGACACCGTTGCGATAGCTGTATTGAGCAGCAAGGTCACGTGATGAAGCTAAAACTGTCAACACGAGTGTTTTGAAAGTTGTTTTCACGACTTCAGAAAATAATAATATACGGCAAGTGCAATTAACATTTTATACTGGTCATTATATGTGGGATTTACGCCGAGCATAGGTTCCACCACTCTATATCTATGAACTATTTGCTAAGAAATAAACCATCCAACTGTTTTACCATGTGTCTTGTAAGCTCTATTGGGAATGAAATCCGTCATGACTGACACCTCAGATTCTCGGTGGTAGCAGGGGTCCACTGCCGATCACTGTATTGAGCTTTCCTAAGGGAGAGCACTTCACAAAGTTGAAAGAAATATATTATCATGAAATTAATTATGTCTTTGCAGAGTTGTGTCCCTTTGGATTATTAATTCATTAAAATGAAATATCACTGCGTTACAATGAGATACTATGTATTAATGCATTACAATGACGTATTAATGCATTACAATGAATCATAATGAAATATCACTGCGTTACAATGAGATACTATGTATTAATGCATTACAATGACGTATTAATGCATTACAATGAATCATAATGAAATATAGTTGCATTACAATGACGTATTAATGCATTACAATATGTATCAAAATGTAATATATGAAATTGTTTTCAAACATTGACTATTATAGGAAAATGTTTCAATATATTCTTTTTTAAATGACGAAGGTTCATAATATTATATGGACTGGTATACTCAGGTGAGGGATTTGGGGCCACATATAGGGCTCTCTTGTTTTATGTATTGCTCTTAACTACACGTGTTACATATTGCATGCTTATTTAATATTTCACTTTCATTTCAGGGATAAATAAATTATATAAATTTAGTATAATTAATTAGTTATTTATGCTTTTTAGAATGGCATAATATCAGGCCACCATTGTCAGTGCCACACTTAATTGTTATGCTTTTCAATGTGGTTTTTTTTACGTTTATTTATCGTCGCTACCGGTTGCCCATATGAGCGACGCCTCCTGAAGAGATTAGTTATTTTAGATCCTGGCATTGATACAGAAAGAGACCCATTCCAGAATCTCCTCTGGTTCTTTTACGTGCACTGTATAAAGCACCGACACGAGACCTCGATTTAACTTCCCATCTGAAAGACTGTTAATTTTATTAGGGTCAGACGGGGGATCAAACCTGCGATCCCTGGATTACCAGTCCAGCGTGTTACTACTGGGCTACATATCAGTCTGTATCAATGTGTTATGAACAACCTCCAATATTTATAGTCAAAGTCACCCTTCAGTTTTTATACTGAACATCTCAAGGTCAAGGTCACACAATTGGTAAAATGTTCAAAGGTATTTGTTTCTTCAAAGTAATTTCTGAGAGATATACTTTTGCTATTATTCTTGTTGCTGTCTCAGAATCAGCATATATTACCTCTTGGAATGGCTGTTTGTTGATCTAACTTACATTGCTCATTTCCAAGACAGTTTCCGCAATTTGTCTTACTTGATGAGTAAAATTAAATTGTCGTGTATGCTTATTGTGCCTTTTATCACAACCTTCAGGATATTATTCCGCGGCGGGTGAGTCGGGTTGTACGGAATGTGCGGGTGGTAGTTCCTGTACGACGACTACACAGTCTGCATGTGGTACCGGATCCTACAGCTCCACGGGCTCCACTTCCTGCACTACCTGCCCAGCCGGATCTGCATGCACATCTACAACAACTGAGACACCGACTGAATGTTTGGCTGGGACGTACTCTGCTGCGGGAGCTTCGGCTTGTGCACCATGTTCAAAAGGCTTTAAATGTCCGTCCAACGGTTCCGATTCAGAAATGGCATGTACACAAGGACAGTATCAACCAAGTACTGGTCAAACGGAATGCATAGACTGCCCTGAAGGTACTTATTAAGCTTGTTATGCAACTATTGCTCACAAAAATTATGAAGAGAGAATAATTGCTGTTTTGTCATACCGTTAGTTAATTGGTAATAGCCAGAAACTGATAACTGAATTGCCAAGAATAGTGCAATCCATTTTACTACTTATTCACTAGGATGAGAGAGATGTCTCTTACCTTAGAGAGAGAGACCTCCTATATGAGAGAGATGTCTCTTACCTTAGAGAGATACCTCCTATATGAGAGATGTCTCTTACCTTAGAGAGAGAGACTGCCTATATGAGAGAGATGTCTCTTACCTTAGAGAGATACTTCCTATATGAGAGAGAAGTCTCTTACCTTAGAGAGAGACCTCCTATATGAGAGAGATGTTTCTTACCTTAGAGAGATACCTCCTATATGAGAGAGAAGTCTCTTACCTTAGAGAGAGACCTCCTATATGAGAGAGATGTTTCTTACCTTAGAGAGATACCTCCTATATGAGAGAGAAGTCTCTTACCTTAGAGAGAGACCTCCTATATGAGAGAGATGTTTCTTACCTTAGAGAGATACCTCCTATATGAGAGAGAAGTCTCTTACCTTAGAGAGAGACCTCCTATATGAGAGAGATGTTTCTTACCTTAGAGAGATACCTCCTATATGAGAGAGAAGTCTCTTACCTTAGAGAGAGACCTCCTATATGAGAGAGATGTTTCTTACCTTAGAGAGATACCTCCTATATGAGAGAGAAGTCTCTTACCTTAGAGAGAGACCTCCTATATGAGAGAGATGTTTCTTACCTTAGAGAGATACCTCCTATATGAGAGAGAAGTCTCTTACCTTAGAGAGAGACCTCCTATATGAGAGAGATGTCTCTTACCTTAGAGAGAGATACCTCCTATATGAGAGAGATGTCTCTTACCTTAGAGAGAGACCTCCTATATGAGAGAGATGTCTCTTACCTTAGAGAGATACCTCCTATATGAGAGAGATGTCTCTTACCTTAGAGAGATACCTCCTATATGAGAGAGATGTCTCTTACCTTAGAGAGATACCTCCTATATGAGAGAGATGTCTCTTACCTTAGAGAGATACCTCCTATATGAGAGAGATGTCTCTTACCTTAGAGAGAGACCTCCTATATGAGAGAGATGTCTCTTACCTTAGAGAGATACCTCCTATATGAGAGAGATGTCTCTTACCTTAGAGAGATACCTCCTATATGAGAGAAATGTCTATTACCTTAGAGAGATACCTGCTATATGAGAGAGATGTCTCTTACCTTAGAGAGATACCTCCTATATGAGAGAGATGGCCTTTCCCTTAGAGATATATCTCGTACTTTAGAAAGATATCTCCCACCAGTGACATTCTGAAATAAACTAATGCAAGTTGCAGTAGTTTCAAGCAGTTCTATATGTCTTGTATTGAAATAAACTAATGCAAGTTGCAGTAGTTTCAAGCAGTTCTATATGTCTTGTATTGAAATAAACTAATGCAAGTTGCAGTAGTTTCAAGCAGTTCTATATTTCTTGTATTGAAATAAACTAATGCAAGTTGCAGTAGTTTCAAGCAGTTCTATGTTTCTTGTATTGAAATAAACTAATGCAAGTTGCAGTAGTTTCAAGCAGTTCTATGTTTCTTGTATTGAAATAAACTAATGCAAGTTGCAGTAGTTTCAAGCAGTTCTATATTTCCTGTATTGAAATAAACTAATGCAAGTTGCAGTAGTTTCAATCAGTTCTATATTTCTTGTATTGAAATAAACTAATGCAAGTTGCAGTAGTTTCAAGCAGTTCTATGTTTCTTGTATTGAAATAAACTAATGCAAGTTGCAGTAGTTTCAAGCAGTTCTATATTTCTTGTATTGAAATAAACTAATGAAAGTTGCAGTAGTTTCAATCAGTTCTATATTTCTTGTATTGAAATAAACTAATGAAAGTTGCAGTAGTTTCAAGCTGTTCTATATTTCTTGTATCTGGTGGCATATGTTGATAATTGAGAATTTTGTGTAAATGTTGGATTTCAGGATCTGCATGCCCAAATGTAGATGCTGCAGCTTCATCTTGCGCGGCTGGTCAGTACAGTCCAGCAGCTTCAGACACATGTTTCACGTGCCCCAATGGTGAATTTACTGACTCTACAGATCAAGGTTCATGCACCATATGCCCTGCGGGTTCAGAATGTACTACAAGCAGTGAATCTCTGTGCCCCACTGGGGAATATAGGTAAACAATTCAGTGACCCAGTGTAGTTCTGGAACTTCCAGATTATTCAGATAGATGTGAGATAAAGGGGATTTAGTTTATACAAATTTATTTTAGCTCGATTGCAAAACATGTTCTTACAACTTATATTAATCACTCTCGAGACCTGGTGGAATCTATCGCCACGAGGGAGAGAGAAGAGACAATGTGGAATTTAAATGCCTTGCCTCAAAGGACACAATCGTAATGGCTCCAAGCAGGGCGCAAACTCTGGGCCTTTCGCGAACACGAGTGTTCTGATTGGATTATGATTATTCTTCATAAAACAAACAAACATCTAGTTACATTCTAATAATCCAATCAGAACGCTCGTTTCAACGCGAACTGCACCGCTTGAGAAATTTTCAAAACAAATTGAAAAATTCTACGAAATCTCTTTTTGACGTACATTTTTGCCGAATAAACCTACACGTTAGTGGAAACACATTTTATTGATAATGTTATTCACAGGAACAATAACTCTGGATTAATGCATTTCTGAATCAGACTGAATGACCTTCTGGATTAATGCATTTCTGAATGACCTTCTCAAAAACTGTATCTGACTCCCAACTCTGTAACGTCCCAACATTGCATTGTGAAACTTGCCATCTATATCCAGAACCATATCACTGCATTGCACAACAACCATAACTCTAATTAAATCAGTTTCTTGAAACTTTCTTCATTATCTCCCATTTCAATGGTAAGTAAATAGAGTGGTGGAACCTATGCTCGGCGTAAATCCTCCATATCATGGCCTATAAAATAAGTTACATGCACTTGTCGTATATTATTATTTTCTTGAATCGTGAACACAACTTTCAAAATATTGTTGTTGAAAATGTTAGCTTCATTGCGTGACCACGAGCCTCAATACAGCTATCGCAATGGCACCTGTTTCCATGGGGAACTAGATACTTTAGGGCACCTATGCACGGCGTACATGAATTGTTTTATTTATGCACGTGTAAATGTTGAATATATTATTTTGACTTAGTAACATCAATAACTAACAATATTACAACTCATAAGAAACTTTTTTTCTGGTTATTTGTACATTTTTTCCAATTCCGATAGCTACCTGAAATGCAAATAAACCGCACATTTCGCTAGAAAAAATTCTCCCAACAGGTTGTCTGTTTATATTCGGCTACTGAACCAGTGAGGTGACAGTTGCATTAGGCTAGCGGTACGCACAACGGAATGCTATTGAACCCTGCTTCACCCATGTCAGCGAAAATAGGTTAAAACTATTTAAATATTTAATACGGATGTACCGGGTAAATGGAAAAAATACTCCTAGCATAGGAATACGCCGAGCATAGGTTCCACCACTCTAATTAAGTAAGTAAATCATTTACTTGGAGATGGTAACAGATGTAGCAAGGTTAATAGAGATGATAACAGATGTAGCAAGATTAATAGAGATGTAACAGATGTAGCAAGGTTAATAGAGATGGTAACACATGTAGCAAGGTTAATAGAGATGGTAACACATGTAACAAGGTTAATAGAGATGGTAGCACATGTAGCAAGGTTAATAGAGATGGTAACACATGTAGCAAGGTTAATAGAGATGGTAACACATGTAGCAAGGTTAATAGATATGGTAACATATGTAGGAAGGTTAATAGAGATGGTAACACATGTAGCAAGGTTAATAGAGATGGTAACAGATGTAGCAAGGTTAATAGAGATGGTAACATATGTAGCAAGGTTAATAGAGATGGTAACACATGTAGCAAGGTTAATAGGGATGGTAACACATGTAGCAAGGTTAATAGAGATGGTAACATATGTAGCAAGGTTAATAGAGATGGTAACACATGTAGCAAGGTTAATAGAGATGGTAACAGATGTAGCAAGGTTAATAGAGATGTAACAGATGTAGCAAGGTTAATAGAGATGGTAACACATGTAGCAAGGTTAATAGAGATGGTAGCACATGTAGCAAGGTTAATAGAGATGGTAACACATGTAGCAAGGTTAATAGAGATGGTAACACATGTAGCAAGGTTAATAGATATGGTAATATATGTAGGAAGGTTAATAGAGATGGTAACACATGTAGCAAGGTTAATAGAGATGGTAACAGATGTAGCAAGGTTAATAGAGATGGTAACATATGTAGCAAGGTTAATAGAGATGGTAACACATGTAGCAAGGTTAATAGGGATGGTAACACATGTAGCAAGGTTAATAGAGATGGTAACATATGTAGCAAGGTTAATAGAGATGGTAACACATGTAGCAAGGTTAATAGAGATGGTAACATATGTAGCAAGGTTAATAGAGATGGTAACACATGTAGCAAGGTTAATAGAGATGGTAACACATGTAGCAAGGTTAATATAGATGGTAACAGGTGTAGCAAGGTTAATAGAGATGGTAACAGATGTAGCAAGGTTAATAGAGATGGTAACACATGTAGCAAGGTTAATAGAGATGGTAGCACATGTAGCAAGGTTAATAGAGATGGTAACACATGTAGCAAGGTTAATAGAGATGGTAACAGATGTAGCAAGGTTAATAGATATGGTAACATATGTAGGAAGGTTAATAGAGATGGTAACACATGTAGCAATGTTAATAGAGATGGTAGCAGATGTAGCAAGGTTAATAGAGATGGTAACAGATGTAGCAATGTTGCAAGGTTAATAGAGATGGTAGCATATGTAGCAAGGTTAATAGAGATGGTAACACATGTAGCAAGGTTAATAGAGATGGTAACAGATGTAGCAAGGTTAATAGATATGGTAACATATGTAGGAAGGTTAATAGAGATGGTAACAGATGTAGCAAGGTTAATAGGGATGGTAACACATGTAGCAAGGTTAATAGAGATGGTAGCAGATGTAGCAAGGTTAATAGAGATGGTAACATATGTAGCAAGGTTAATAGAGATGGTAGCACCTGTAGCAAGGTTAATAGAGATGGTAACATATGTAGCAAGGTTAATAGAGATGGTAGTAGATGTAGCAAGGTTAATAGAGATGGTAGCAGATGTAGCAAGGTTAATAGAGATGGTAACACATGTAGCAAGGTTAATAGATAACACATATAGTAAAGCTATTTTTCCTGCAAGTTTCAACACAATTGTGTAAGTGAATTCAGTATAACAATAGGATTGTGAGATGGTGTGGAATAACTCTGTCTTCTGTAGTCACAGTACACTGTATAACATTTCTGTAACATTGACATACATGTAGCTGTCACTTTTCCTGGGATATGGCATATAACTAAACAAGCATCAAATACTATGCTTTGATAAGTTGCATACTGTTATTCCTTGCCCCATTAACTAGTCCCAATCTCAAGAGTGACCTTGAACTTAAATTTTGAAAAGATTAGTATTCCTATGCTCGGCGTATTTTCATCCGTATTTAAAATATTTATATAGTTCTAGGATAATTTCATCGACATAGCTGAAGCATTGTTCAATAGCATTCCGTTGAGTGTATCGGTAGGCTGATGCAACTGTCACGTGACTGGTCCGGCAGATGAATATTAACAAGCAAATCATTGGGAGAATATTTCCACCGAAACTGTTACGGTTTATGAGCAATTCGGATAGCTATCCGAATTGAAAATATCTACACCTAACCCGAAAAATAGTTTCTATACCATTTCTGATTAACCCATTCAACACCAAGTAACTCACATGGACTGGTCCATGATATTCATAAACCAATAAATGAATCAGAAAATCACATTTGGACAAGTTCATTTATCAAAATGGGTAATTATGTCTAAAAATAGTCATATCACTGGCAAAAAGTGCAGATCCTGATGAGACGGCTCGTCACGAGCAGGCTCATCTGGATCTACACTTTTTGTAAGCCTATTTAGAGGTCTGTTGTGTTGAAAGGGTTAAGACCAATAAATGTTTTTACTCAATTATGTACTATTTCAAAATAAGATATTTAACAAGTTATGGTGGATAAATTAAAAATAACAAGTAGGCCTACGCCGTGCATAGTTCCCCTGAAGTGTTCTGTTCCCCATATAAATGGGTACCGACGACACTGTTGCGATAGCTGTATTGTGAGCAGCAAGGTCACGTGATGAAGCTAAAACTGTCAACAAGAGTGTTTTGAAAGTTGTTTTCACAATTTAAGAAAATAATAATATATGGCAAGTGCTATTAACATTTTATACTGGTCATTATATGTGGGATTTTCGCCGAGCATAGGTTCCACCACTCTATTGTGTTGTTTTCAGAAATATGTATGTGTCTTTTAAAAAAAACTTAAACATTATCATTTCTCAATAACCAGTTACTTTAAATCTTCGCATATACATTCCAGGATTAATTCTTCTCACCCTACCAGTGATCTTGAACGTTGGCCAAAGATACTATAATTTCAGAAATTATTTATTTATCAAAAAAATCTCAAACATTATTTCTCAAACAGCGTCGAGTTATTACTTTGAAATATTTGGCCAAATATGGTAAGATTTCAATAATTATTTATTCATCAAAAAAATCTGGAGCTTTATTATTTTCCATAAACCACCAAACTTTTTTTTTTTTGGTAAAGTCAGAAACTTTGTTTATTCATTATATATACACAATTATATTTACACATATATAGTACACTGCAAAAATGCACACATTTAATTACAATAAACTTTTTCAGCTATTGTATTTTTCAAAATTGTATTAAACATCTTATAAACCAGATTTAAAAAAAAAATCCATTATTCAGCTTACAATTTAAGAAATGAAACTTGAATCATGGATATTAGAACATATTTAATGCAAAGCACACATCTAGGCTGATCAGAATTTCTAACATTAAGACAAAATTATTGGAATATTCTAATAAGCATGTCATAGACCTTTATGAAATTGCATTGAACTTTTGTATGCACATCATAGGACTAATTCTCAACACAAACATTCATTGGAAATCACAGTAAAAGAATTTTGGTGAACCATCACTTATATGATCAATCACTCTGTGGGCGAGACACCCTTGGCGTAGTGGCCTTGTCGATAATATCTATTTTTCGCTAAACAAGTGCTTCGGAGAACATCCATTTCTTTTACCAGTTGTTTTGTTTATTTCAGTTCTGCTGGCCAAACACAGTGTATCCAGTGTGGTGCTGGCACTTACAAAGATACGACAGGAAGTGGATCCTGCATGCCATGTGATGTAGGCTTCGAATGTCCAACTACCAAAGCAAGTAAGTACCGGTATTGGTCTGTGAGACTCACCTGCATGACATGTGATGCAGGCTTCGAATGTCCAACTACCAAAGCAAGTAAGTACCGGTATTGGTCTGTGAGACTCACCTGCATGACATGTGATGCAGGCTTCGAATGTCCAACTACCAAAGCAAGTAAGTATTGGTCTGAGAGACTCACCTGCATGACATGTGATGCAGGCTTCGAATGTCCAACTACCAAAGCAAGTAAGTATTGGTCTGAGAGACTCACCTGCATGACATGTGATGCAGGCTTCGAATGTCCAACTACCAAAGCAAGTAAGTATTGGTCTGAGAGACTCACCTGCATGACATGTGATGCAGGCTTCGAATGTCCAACTACCAAAGCAAGTAAGTATTGGTCTGAGAGACTCACCTGCCTGACATGTGATGCAGGCTTCGAATGTCCAACTACCAAAGCAAATAAGTCCTGTCATGATACAATACAATGCGAGTCCTCTTAAATTGTTTCCTCTGTTTTTATCGTTGTTTCCTTTCCTTTGCACAACATGCTGTAAATTTTCAACCACTGTCTCATCTTATAATTATTAAATTACTAAGGCCCAGGCAGTATCTATGGATATTTCACTGTCAGTATTTGTTATCATTTAATTAACATGAATTTTATAAAATAACATTTATCCTACCGCAACATTTGGTTATGGAACAACAATAAAAACAACAATAAAAACAAAGGATTCTGACTAGAAGGAGCCCATATGCCAATATTTATGTGCTAATAAATCAAAGATGCTGAAAAAGCAACCCTGGGTGATCATGTTTCAATTCACTATCATTATCATGTTTTCTCGACAATTCAAAGATTATGGAGAGCTCTACTTCTCACTCAAGCTTCGGAATCGCACCTTTGGGTAACTTCTTTGTATGCAACTTTATTTTAGCTCGATTGTGAAACAAGTTCTTACAACTTATATTAATCACTCTCAAGACCTCATTCCTGATGGAATCCATCGCCACGAGGGAGAGAGAAAAGGCAACATGGAATTTAAATGCCTTGCTGCCTAAGGGCACAGTCGTAACGGCTCCAGCAGGGCTCAAACTCTTGCCCTTTCGCTCCTGAAGGGAACGCGCTACCACTGCGCTAACCCGACCTCCACAGTGCAACTTGTTGTATGCAAGTATCAACTGAGCAACCGACAGCATGTATTTCATTAATACTTCACAAATGGATAACCACCCATCAAACCTACTAAGCCAGCTAGATAACTCTTGGATATATATTATGCAAATAATTGACATTTTAAGACTGACATTTTTTTAATACGGTGCAATGCTTGTTATTTCAAGGTCGTATCTCAATAAGCACTCGTTGTATTTGATTCAAGCTTGACTGAATGCTTGCCCGTCATCATGAAACTTGACAGAATGCCTGCTTGTTACCATGGGGCAGTACATCTGTCAAACGGTAACACAGGTGTCCTAAGGTGGGCTCAGCGAGGACGGAAACCTCGCGCAGAGCAAAAGGGCAAATGCCAACTTGATTTTCATCTTGAATAAATAGTTTAGTTTAATCATATTTTATTGCATTCATTCTATATAAAATTATACAATATATAAATTGAATAAATAGTGCAAGTTATCACCCATGTTTGACAGTTTGTCTTGAATCGTTAAAGAAATGATTATTGGAGACGTAACGGAAATTCCTTGAAAGTAAATTCTGGATGAAATGCTGATAAAGCATGACTGCGTCAATTTGATCACTAGCAATCTTCATCAGTTAAATCTGCAAGTTATAATAATGAACATTATTTTGGCCATTCTAGCAACTTCGTGTTTAATAACCCATTCAACACCAGGTAACTGACATGGACTGGTGCATGCTATTTTTAGACCAATAAATTAATAAGAAAATTACATTTGGATCAGTTCATTTATGAAATTGGGTAATTTTGTCTAAAAATAGTAATATTACTGGCAAAAGGTGAAGATCCTGATGAGACGGCTCATCAGGATCTACCCTTTTTGTAAGCCTATTTAGAGGTCTGTGGTGTATAAAGGGTTAAATCCATCTTCACATTGTATATTTTAGTTGGTAGATTAACCCATTCAACACCAAGTAACTCACATGGACTGGTCCATGATATTCATAAACCAATAAATGAATCAGAAAATCACATTTGGACAAGTTCATTTATCAAAATGGGTAATTATGTCTAAAAATAGTCATATCACTGGCAAAAAGTGCAGATCCTGATGAGACGGCTCGTCATGAGCCGGCTCATCTGGATCTACACTTTTTGTAAGCCTATTTAGAGGTCTGTGGTGTTGAAAGGGTTAAAATGCATCTGCCCATGCACAAAGAATATTTGATTTTAAGCACTACTCTAATGGTTTTTATTTGTTTTTCAACAAACTACTCTTTGTCACTCTACAGAGGTTGCGTGTACGTCTGGCTATTATTCCACGGGAGGCCTGGAGGCCTGCTTGCCATGTGACGCCGGATACCAATGCGGCAATGCATCAATAGACCCAGATCTCTGTCTTGCTGGTACCTACGCTTCTAGCACAAGCATCGTATGTAGCAGTTGTGATGTCGGGTACCAGTGTCCAACAGACGGACTGGAGGATCAGGTTGCATGTCCCTCAGGCTGGTATCAAGCTACGACTGGTCAGACTTCATGCACACAGTGTGCTCAAGGTAAATTACGCCCACCTATTTCTGCTTAGGTGAAACACTAGTTACCCATATATATATATATAGACGATGTGCAGACCACATATTCCTGCCATGTCGGTTTACGGTCAAGGTCACACTTACAACTTAGTGCACTATAGCACTTTAAAATTACAGACGGATCTGTAGTCCAGTGGTAACACGCTTAAACCAAGGTCTCGTGTCGGTGATGTACACTGCATGTAAAAGAACCAGAGGAGACTCTGGAATGGGACTCTGTCTGTATCATTGCACTATCCTCCAACAATCTAAAATGACTAATCTCTTTAGGAGGCGTTGCTCATATGGGCAACCGGTAGCGACAATAAATAAACATTAAAACACACATATTCCTGCAATGTCGGTTTACGGTCAAGGTCACACTTACAACTTAGTGCACTATAGCACTTTAAAATTACTTGCACAAATGTTACCCATATCAAGATGTGCAGAACACAGGCTTCAGCCATGTTGGTTTGTTCTAATCCCTTTCAGTCTACTGCTGTTAAATTATATGTAAAATGTTCATTTCTTGATTTCATGTAAAAATACTGAAATAAATAATGTTTAAACTAACTCTTTAACCACAAATGTTAACCATATCTAGACCAGGTTTCAACCATGTCGGTTCCAGGTCAAGGCCGTACATAGAATTTTGATTTGTGCCAGCTGGCTCCATTATGTTTGAAAACAATTTTTTTATTAGGTTTCAGTAGATTATACTAGAAACTGTTGAAATTTGCGATATTGAACTGAAGACTGCATTTAAATATAACATAATTACCTCCCTCTTGCATAGGACTATGTACTGTATTACACGCTGTGACTATGTACAGTATTACACGCTGCGACTATGTACACGCTGCAACTATGTACTGTATTACACGCTGCAACTATGTACTGTATTACATGCTGCAACTATGTACAGTATTACACACTGCGACTATGTACAGTATTACACGCTGCAACTATGTACAGTATTACACGCTGCAACTATGTACAGTATTACACGCTGCGACTATGTACTGTATTACACGCTGCGACTGTGTACTGTATTATACACTGCGACTATGTACTGTATTACACGCTGCGACTGTGTACTGTATTATACACTGCGACTATGTACTGTATTACATGCTGTGACTATGTACTGTATTACACGCTGTGACTATGTACTGTATTACACGCTGTGACTATGTACTGTATTACATGCTGTGACTATGTACTGTATTACACGCTATGACTATGTACTGTATTACACGCTGTGACTATGTACTGTATTACACGCTGCGACTATGTACAGTATTACACACTGTGACTATGTACTATATTACACACTGCGACTATGTACTGTATTACACGCTGCAACTATGTACTGTATTACAGCTGTGACTATGTACGTATTACACGCTGTGACTATGTACTGTATTACATGCTGTGACTATGTACTGTATTACATGCTGTGACTATGTACTGTATTACACGCTGTGACTATGTACTGTATTACACGCTGTGACTATGTACTGTATTACACGCTGTGACTATGTACTGTATTACACGCTATGACTATGTACTGTATTACACGCTGTGACTATGTACTGTATTACACGCTGTGACTATGTACTGTATTACACGCTGCGACTATGTACAGTATTACACGCTATGACTATGTACTGTATTACACGCTGCAACTATGTACTGTATTACATGCTGTGACTATGTACAGTATTACACGCTGTGACTATGTACTGTATTATATGCTGCGACTATGTACTGTATTACACGCTGCGACTGTGTACTGTATTACACGCTGCGACTGTGTACTGTATTACATGCTGTGACTATGTACTGTATTACACGCTGTGACTATGTACTGTATTACACGCTATGACTATGTACTGTATTACACGCTGTGACTATGTACTGTATTACACGCTGTGACTATGTACTGTATTACACGCTGTGACTATGTACTGTATTACACGCTGCGACTATGTACAGTATTACACACTGTGACTATGTACTATATTACACACTGCGACTATGTACACGCTGCAACTATGTACTGTATTACACGCTGTGACTATGTACTGTATTACACGCTGCGACTATGTAGGCTACTGTATTACACACTGCGACTATGTACTGTATTACACGCTATGACTATGTACTGTATTACACACTATGACTATGTACTGTATTACACGCTGCAACTATGTACTGTATTACATGCTGTGACTATGTACAGTATTACACGCTGTGACTATGTACTGTATTATATGCTGCGACTATGTACTGTATTACATGCTGCGACTATGTACTGTATTATATGCTGTGACTATGTACTTATTATACTCTGTGACTATGTACAGTATTACACGCTGTGACTATGTACAGTATTACACGCTGTGACTATGTACTGTATTACACGCTGTGACTATGTACTGTATTACACGCTGTGACTATGTACTGTATTACACGCTGTGACTATGTACTGTATTACACGCTGTAACTATGTACTGTATTACACGCTGTGACTATGTACTGTATTACACGCTGTGACTATGTACTGTATTACATGCTGTGACTATGTACTGTATTATATGCTGCGACTATGTACTGTATTACACGCTGTGACTATGTACTGTATTACACGCTGTGACTATGTACTGTATTATATGCAGGGATCATTCTAGAGGGCGATGTGGGCGAAATTGTCGCCCTAGGGACCCTGACTTCGCCCTCTAGGGGCCCCACTTCTCCCTAAAAAAAATAAAAATTAAAATTATTTTTTAGTTTTTACGATTTTCAAACAAAATGTTGTCTAGTAAGATGCACTGGCCCATTATAAAGCACTCCTATTCAAATGTTGTATTTAATGGTTGTACTGTGCATTTTAACCCTATTTTGCAGTAGTATATTAAAGAACACCATTTAAGGAAGCGATCACGCGCTTTCTCACTTCTCCCAAAAATTCTGACCTAGAATGAACCCTGATATGCTGCGACTATGTACAGTATTACACGCTGCGACTGTGTACTGTATTACACGCTGCGACTGTGTACTGTATTACACGCTGTGACTATGTACAGTATTACACGCTGCGACTATGTCGCTGCGACTGTACTGTATTACACGCTGCGACTGTGTACTGTATTACACGCTGCGACTGTGTACTGTATTACACGCTGCGACTGTGTACTGTATTACATGCTGTGACTATGTACTGTATTACACGCTGCGACTGTGTACTGTATTACATGCTGCGACTGTGTACTGTATTACACGTTGCAACTATGTACAGTATTACACGCTGCAACTATGTCGCTGCGACTATGTACTGTATTACACACTGCGACTATGTACAGTATTACATGCTGTGACTATGTACAGTATTACACGCTGTGACTATGTACAGTATTACACGCTGTGACTATGTACAGTATTACATGCTGTGACTATGTACAGTATTACACGCTGTGACTATGTACTGTATTACACGCTGTGACTATGTACTGTATTATATGCAGGGATCATTCTAGAGGGCGATGTGGGCGAAATTGTCGCCCTAGGGACCCTGACTTCGCCCTCTAGGGGCCCCATTTCTCCCTAAAAAAAATAAAAATAAAAATTATTTTTTAGTTTTTACGATTTTCAAACAAAATGTTGTCTAGTAAGATGCACTGGCCCATTATAAAGCACTCCTATTCAAATGTTGTATTTAATGGTTGTACTGTGCATTTTAACCCTATTTTGCAGTAGTATATTAAAGAACACCATTTAAGGAAGCGATCACGCGCTTTCTCACTTCTCCCAAAAATTCTGACCTAGAATGAACCCTGATATGCTGCGACTATGTACAGTATTACACGCTGCGACTGTGTACTGTATTACACGCTGCGACTGTGTACTGTATTACACGCTGTGACTATGTACAGTATTACACGCTGCGACTATGTCGCTGCGACTGTACTGTATTACACGCTGCGACTGTGTACTGTATTACACGCTGCGACTGTGTACTGTATTACACGCTGCGACTGTGTACTGTATTACATGCTGTGACTATGTACTGTATTACACGCTGCGACTGTGTACTGTATTACATGCTGCGACTGTGTACTGTATTACACGCTGCAACTATGTACAGTATTACACGCTGCAACTATGTCGCTGCGACTATGTACTGTATTACACACTGCGACTATGTACAGTATTACATGCTGTGACTATGTACAGTATTACACGCTGTGACTATGTACAGTATTACACGCTGTGACTATGTACAGTATTACATGCTGTGACTATGTACAGTATTACACGCTGTGACTATGTACTGTATTACATGCTGCGACTATGTACAGTATTACATGCTGTGACTATGTACAGTATTACATGCTGCGACTGTGTACTGTATTACACGCTGCGACTGTGTACTGTATTACACGCTGCGACTGTGTACTGTATTACATGCTGTGACTATGTACTGTATTACACGCTGTGACTATGTACAGTATTACACGCTGTGACTATGTACAGTATTACATGCTGTGACTATGTACAGTATTACACGCTGTGACTATGTACAGTATTACACGCTGTGACTATGTACAGTATTACATGCTGTGACTATGTACTGTATTACACGCTGTGACTATGTACAGTATTACATGCTGTGACTATGTACAGTATTACATGCTGTGACTATGTACAGTATTACAGTGGTTGTGTTTGTTGCTGCGACTGTGTACTGTATTACACGCTGCGACTGTGTACTGTATTACACGCTGCGACTGTGTACTGTATTACATGCTGTGACTATGTACTGTATTACACGCTGTGACTATGTACAGTATTACACGCTGTGACTATGTACAGTATTACATGCTGTGACTATGTACAGTATTACACGCTGTGACTATGTACAGTATTACACGCTGTGACTATGTACAGTATTACATGCTGTGACTATGTACAGTATTACACGCTGTGACTATGTACTGTATTACATGCTGCGACTATGTACAGTATTACATGCTGTGACTATGTACAGTATTACATGCTGTGACTATGTACTGTATTACACACTATGACTATGTACTGTATTACACGCTGCAACTATGTACTGTATTACATGCTGTGACTATGTACAGTATTACACGCTGTGACTATGTACTGTATTATATGCTGCGACTATGTACTGTATTACATGCTGCGACTATGTACTGTATTATATGCTGTGACTATGTACTTATTATACTCTGTGACTATGTACAGTATTACACGCTGTGACTATGTACAGTATTACACGCTGTGACTATGTACTGTATTACACGCTGTGACTATGTACTGTATTACACGCTGTGACTATGTACTGTATTACACGCTGTGACTATGTACTGTATTACACGCTGTAACTATGTACTGTATTACACGCTGTGACTATGTACTGTATTACACGCTGTGACTATGTACTGTATTACATGCTGTGACTATGTACTGTATTATATGCTGCGACTATGTACTGTATTACACGCTGTGACTATGTACTGTATTACACGCTGTGACTATGTACTGTATTATATGCAGGGATCATTCTAGAGGGCGATGTGGGCGAAATTGTCGCCCTAGGGACCCTGACTTCGCCCTCTAGGGGCCCCACTTCTCCCTAAAAAAAATAAAAATTAAAATTATTTTTTAGTTTTTACGATTTTCAAACAAAGTGTTGTCTAGTAAGATGCACTGGCCCATTATAAAGCACTCCTATTCAAATGTTGTATTTAATGGTTGTACTGTGCATTTTAACCCTATTTTGCAGTAGTATATTAAAGAACACCATTTAAGGAAGCGATCACGCGCTTTCTCACTTCTCCCAAAAATTCTGACCTAGAATGAACCCTGATATGCTGCGACTATGTACAGTATTACACGCTGCGACTGTGTACTGTATTACACGCTGCGACTGTGTACTGTATTACACGCTGTGACTATGTACAGTATTACACGCTGCGACTATGTCGCTGCGACTGTACTGTATTACACGCTGCGACTGTGTACTGTATTACACGCTGCGACTGTGTACTGTATTACACGCTGCGACTGTGTACTGTATTACATGCTGTGACTATGTACTGTATTACACGCTGCGACTGTGTACTGTATTACATGCTGCGACTGTGTACTGTATTACACGTTGCAACTATGTACAGTATTACACGCTGCAACTATGTCGCTGCGACTATGTACTGTATTACACACTGCGACTATGTACAGTATTACATGCTGTGACTATGTACAGTATTACACGCTGTGACTATGTACAGTATTACACGCTGTGACTATGTACAGTATTACATGCTGTGACTATGTACAGTATTACACGCTGTGACTATGTACTGTATTACACGCTGTGACTATGTACTGTATTATATGCAGGGATCATTCTAGAGGGCGATGTGGGCGAAATTGTCGCCCTAGGGACCCTGACTTCGCCCTCTAGGGGCCCCATTTCTCCTAAAAAATAAAAATAAAAATTATTTTTAGTTTTTACGATTTTCAAACAAATGTTGTCTAGTAAGATGCACTGGCCCATTATAAAGCACTCCTATTCAAATGTTGTATTTAATGGTTGTACTGTGCATTTTACCCTATTTTGCAGTAGTATATTAAAGAACACCATTTAAGGAAGCGATCACGCGCTTTCTCACTTCTCCCAAAATTCTGACCTAGAATGAACCCTGATATGCTGCGACTATGTACAGTATTACACGCTGCGACTGTGTACTGTATTACACTGTATTACACGCTGTGACTATGTACAGTATTACACGCTGCGACTATGTCGCTGCGACTGTACTGTATTACACGCTGCGACTGTGTACTGTATTACACGCTGCGACTGTGTACTGTATTACACGCTGCGACTGTGTACTGTATTACATGCTGTGACTATGTACTGTATTACACGCTGCGACTGTGTACTGTATTACATGCTGCGACTGTGTACTGTATTACACGCTGCAACTATGTACAGTATTACACGCTGCAACTATGTCGCTGCGACTATGTACTGTATTACACACTGCGACTATGTACAGTATTACATGCTGTGACTATGTACAGTATTACACGCTGTGACTATGTACAGTATTACACGCTGTGACTATGTACAGTATTACATGCTGTGACTATGTACAGTATTACACGCTGTGACTATGTACAGTATCGTGATGTGACTATGTACAGTATCGTGATGTGACTATGTACAGTATTGTGATGTGACTATGTACAGTATCGTGATGTGACTATGTATGTATGTATGTATGTATGTTCCTTTAATGTCAAACCCCTCGCGGGAACTTAGACATGTTTTCCTGGGCAGGCTTAGCCGACCTAAGCGATTAACCAGTACTAAGCAATGTGTGTGAGGTGCCTTGCTCAATGATACTACATACGTGGCCTGGCCGAGTATCGAACCCGGGACCGTTCAATTCCAAATCCGACGCTCTACCACTGGACCACGGACGCCACACTATGTACAGTATCGTGATGTGACTATGTACAGTATTGTGATGTGACTATGTACAATATCGTGATTCGACTATGTACAATATTGTGATGCGACTATGTACAGTATTGTTATGTGACTATGTACAGTATTGTTATGTGACTATGTACAGTATTGTTATGTGACTATGTACAGTATTGTTATGTGACTATGTACAGTATTGTTATGTGACTATGTACAGTATTGTGATGCGACTATGTACAGTATTACATGCTGCGACTATTTCGCTGCGACTATGTACTGTATTACACGCTGCGACTATGTACAGTATTACACGCTGTGACTATGTACAGTATTACATGCTGCGACTATGTCGCTGCGACTATGTACTGTATTACACGCTGCGACTGTGTACAGTATTACACGCTGCATACTTGTTACTATTTACTAAAACGGTGGGGGGTATGGCTGACACTCGGACTATCCTCGTGTTTAGTTGTTTACACATACATTTGTATTTTACATATTAGTATGTGTATATATAAGTATGTGTATGTGTGTACATTACGCATATAACTAAGCTTCTATTTTACACAATGTTGTGTTGTACATATCATATTATGAAGATATGTGTGTACTCTTCACATATAACTACACGTCTACTTTGCGCATAAAGTTATGTGTGCATATTTCAGGTGAGAAGTGCTTCGACAAAACGGTTTCTCCTACACAATGCCCTGTTGGTACATATCAAGATGTAACTGGAATGGAAACCTGTAAAGATGTAAGTACACATACTGAAACAGTTGTCAGCAGGCTCACTATGTACAATTCTAAAACATTCATTCATTGTTTCCCATAATGTTCAGTGAAATCTTAATCAAAACACTTTTATTTTATCACTGTGGGGTCAGTCTGGAGAGGTATTGTTATGTTCATCAATATGAGGACAGTCTGGGAAGGTATTGTTATGTTCATCAATATGAGGACAGTCTGGGGAGGTATTGTTATGTACATCACTGTGAGGACAGTCTGGGGAGGTATTGTTATGTACATCAATGTGAGGACAGTCTGGGGAGGTATTGTTATGTACATCACTGTGAGGACAGTCTGGGGAGGTATTGTTATGTACATCACTGTGAGGACAGTCTGGGGAGGTATTGTTATGTACAACACTGTGAGGACAGTCTGGGGAGGTATTGTTATGTACATCACTGTGAGGACAGTCTGGGGAGGTATTGTTATGTTCACCCACAGTATCAGCATTGGATATTGGATACCCCCATCCCTCCCTATCTCCCTACCCCCATCCCTCCCTACCACCCTACCTCCTACCCCCATCCCTCCCTATCTCCCTACCCCCATCCCTCCCTACCACCTACCCGCATCCCTCCCCTACCTTCCTATCCCCATCCCTCCCTACCCCATCCCTCCCCTACCTTCCTATCCCCATCCCTCCCTACCCCATCCCTCCCTACCACCCTACCACCTACCCGCATCCCTCCCCTACCTTCCTATCCCCATCCCTCCCTACCCCATCCCTCCCTACTGCCAGCAAGGAATACCATTATGTCCATAAATTATTTCTGGCACAAATTCCTGGCATTTTCCAGGAGGTGTTCAGAACAGTCACATTTCTTTCATTTCCCAAGAATTATTTAGAACAGTTTGCTATGCTCTCTCCTTCCCAGGCCTTGTGGGACCAGGTTCCAAGAAGTGTTTAGAACAGTTAGCTTTGCTCTGTCCTTCCCAGGCCTTGGGGGCCAGGTTCTGGCATTCCAATTGGTTTTCCGCCTATTCCTCAGCAGGATGCATTCATATAATTAGCCGAGTTAATCCATTTCTCTGATATTTCAGTGTCCTTCTGGTTACTACGCCGACTCAGCAGGATTGGCAAGTTGCACAATATGCCCAGCTGGTTCACAGTGTGCCGACGCTACCATTGCACACGTATCTTGTGCACTGGGAGATGTAAGTTCAGTAAATCACGTCTTAACGTACCTCCAAACACAAAAACACGTTTGCAGTGAGCGAGACTCGCTTTAGTGAAATCGACTTAGTTTATACAAATTTATTTCAGCTCGCTTGCGAAACAAGTTTTTTCAACTTATATAACTTTCACTCTCGACACCTCATTCCTGATGGAATCCATCGCCATGGAGAGAGAAGAGGCAATGTGGAATTTAAGTGCCTTGCCTAGGGCACAATCGTAATGGCTCCAGCGGGCTCAAACTCTGGACCTTTCGCACCTGAAGCAAACGTGCATCCACTACGCTATCACGACTTCCATTGTCGTGAAATCATGAAATCGACTTGCAGTCTGCCGTTTATTTACATTCATGTTTAATATAAACACAATCTATGAAATACAAATAATACATACTTATCTAATCAATGCTGTGAATTGTCTACACATTTTGAATTCCTTATTGCCAAATAAGTTAAAGTGTAAATATAAGTATACATTCAGTGTAAAAACCAGAGGTAAAAATACATTTTGTTGTTTATGTAAAAAACCAAAAAGCCAAACCAAAAGCATTCTATATAGAAATTGTTATGTAATGTTTATAGCTTTGTTTTTAACAGATCTTCCCCTCCACATATATAACTGAAATTCCATCATACTATCCAATGAAAAATAACATTAATTTCGTAGAAATACACATTTAACATACACATCCATGCGAACTTGAATGGCTGTAAGTGTCGGTCGATGTCTACCTTACGATGTTTTTGATGTCCACCTTATGATGTTTCGATGTCCACCTTATAATGTTTCGATGACCACCTTACGATGTTTTGATGTCCACCTTACGATGTTTCGATGTCCACCTTACGATGTTTCGATGTCCACCTTAAGATGTTTTGATGTCCACCTTACGATGTTTTGATGTCCACCATACAATGTTTTGATGTCCACCATACAATGTTTTGATGTCCACCTTAAGATGTTTTGATGTCCACCATACAATGTTTTGATGTCCACCTTACAATGTTTTGATGTCCACCTTAAGATGTTTTGATGTCCACCTTACAATGTTTTGATGTCCACCATACAATGTTTTGATGTCCACCTTAAGATGTTTTGATGTCCACCTTACAATGTTTTGATGTCCACCATACAATGTTTTGATGTCCACCTTAAGATGTTTTGATGTCCACCTTACAATATTTTGATGTCCACCATACAATGTTTTGATGTCCACCTTACAATGTTTTGATGTCCACCTTAAGATGTTTTGATGTCCACCTTACAATGTTTTGATGTCCACCATACAATGTTTTGATGTCCACCTTACAATGTTTTGATGTCCACCTTACAATGTTTTGATGTCCACCATACAATGTTTTGATGTCCACCTTACAATGTTTTGATGTCCACCTTACGATGTTTTGATGTCCACCATACAATGTTTTGATGTCCACCTTACAATGTTTTGATGTCCACCTTACAATGTTTTGATGTCCACCTTACAATGTTTTGATGTCCACCATACAATGTTTTGATGTCCACCTTACGATGTTTTGATGTCCACCATACACTGTTTTGATGTCCACCATACAATGTTTCAATGTCCACCTTACGATGTTTCAATGTCCACCTTACGATGTTTCAATGTCCACCTTACGATGTTTCAATGTCCACCTTACGATGTTTCAATGTCCACCTTACGATGTTTCAATGTCCACCTTACAATGTTTCAATGTCCACCTTACGATGTTTCAATGTCCACCTTACGATGTTTCAATGTCCACCTTACGATGTTTCAATGTCCACCTTACGATGTTTTGCCTAGTAGTGATCACCTTATGTTTTCCGGCTAAGAAAATCTTGATATATTGCTCTGCAATCAATATTGTGCTTATGGCAACGTTAAGACATGCGTTCTGCACTATACAGCGTAACGTGCAGAACTTCGAAATATTATCGGTGCGAGATATATATTTTTAGTGGTCTTACTGCCAAACTGTTCTATCTTAATTCTTTATATATATGCACCAAGAACAGCTTAACGAAAAGCCCACATTGTGCTATGGATAATTTAAGAATTCCTGAAATGGATGCGAGTTTTGGGCTTTTGCACCCAATTAAAATCCTTCATTGGAACAATAAAATGGAGTAGTTACATATGAGATAATGCAAGGAAACATATGACAATGCAAGCCTGTGACGAGAGCAAAGCTGCAATGTGTTTGGGGGTTACTCATGGGGTCATCATTGCTACCCATAATCACCTATAAAACGATCTTTGCCTATAAGACGACCCCCCAACCTACTTTAGTCATGAAATCTGTGGGTTTTGTCATGCACTGTATATGTATATAAAACAAGTTGATAAATTGGACACCAGACCATGTGTAAATTGTATGTTTAGCCAGTGCAAGTTGAAAGAATGTTCACAGTGTCAGAGTGCTTTCTTTTCAAGACTAATTAATATGAATACCATAAATTTGAATACATTTTTAAAAAAATATTTTAAGTTTTAAATGATTTTTTTAGCACTGACGGGATGCCATAATCTGGTGGTTAAAAACTTATTGGCGATTATGGTTGGTATTACAGCAAATAGAAATTCTGTGTTTTGGTATTGTTGTTTATAATATTTACTAATCATGTATACAAAAACAAAATACTTGATGATGCTCACTTGTACTATGTAATGATCTAATGGCATAGACTTTACCGAATAATCATTGTTAAGTTTCTTAATTCCCAATCTTACTTTAAAAAAGTAAATAACTGGGTTGCATCTCTTTGCTGAAAATGTTTTTAAAAAACGTTTTATATTTATATATTTCAGTACTCTGATCAAGGCAGTACAGCATGTACAACGTGTCCAGATGGGAAAACCTGTGCCGGGAGTACGGCAACTCCATGTACTGTAAGTGTGTTGTGTAACTTTACAACCACTCTGTATGTAAACTTTACAACCACTCTGTATGTAAACTTTACAACCACTCTGTATGTAAACTTTACAACCACTCTGTATGTAAACTTTACAACCACTCTGTATGTAAACTTTACAACCACTCTGTATGTAAACTTTACAACCACTCTGTATGTAAACTTTACAACCACTATGTATGTAAACTTTACAACCACTATGTATGTAAACTTTACAACCACTCTGTATGTAAACTTTACAACCACTCTGTATGTAAACTTTACAACCACTCTGTATGTAAACTTTACAACCACTCTGTATGTAAACTTTACAACCACTCTGTATGTAAACTTTACAACCACTCTGTATGTAAACTTTACAACCACTCTGTATGTAAACTTTACAACCACTCTGTATGTAAACTTTATCTGTATGTAAACTTTACAACCACTCTGTATGTAAACTTTACAACCACTCTGTATGTAAACTTTACAACCACTCTGTATGTAAACTTTACAACCACTCTGTATGTAAACTTTACAACCACTCTGTATGTAAACTTTACAACCACTCTGTATGTAAACTTTACAACCACTATGTATGTAAACTTTACAACCACTATGTATGTAAACTTTACAACCACTCTGTATGTAAACTTTACAACCACTCTGTATGTAAACTTTACAACCACTCTGTATGTAAACTTTACAACCACTCTGTATGTAAACTTTACAACCACTCTGTATGTAAACTTTACAACCACTCTGTATGTAACTTTACAACCACTCTGTATGTAAACTTTATAACCACTATGTATGTAAACTTTACAACCACTCTGTATGTAAACTTTACAACCACTCTGTATGTAAACTTTACAACCACTCTGTATGTAAACTTTACAACCACTCTGTATGTAAACTTTACAACCACTCTGTATGTAAACTTACAACCACTCTGTATGTAAACTTTACAACCACTCTGTATGTAAACTTTACAACCACTCTGTATGTAAACTTTACACACCACTCTGTATGTAAACTTTACAACCACTCTGTATGTAACTTTACAACCACTCTGTATGTAAACTTTACAACCACTCTGTATGTAAACTTTACAACCACTCTGTATGTAAACTTTACAACCACTCTGTATGTAAACTTTACAACCACTCTGTATGTAAACTTTACAACCACTCTGTATGTATTGGCAGTCCATAACAATTCCGTGCAAATTATTTTGAAAAAAACAAGTTTGATTGAACGTTCAAAATTGATGGTAAATGTTACATAGCACACATTTTTTCAACAATAATAATTTGCAGTTGTGTCTGTATTGTTATTAATGTTTGGAAGTGTATTTTAGAGTGGCATTGTTGCTATTCATTCTTCCGAAAATAATTTGTTGAACAAATGTTTTCCATGACTAAACAGCTTTTATGTGATCTGTACTCAGTGAAAGTAGACGTTGGACTGGTAATCCAGGGATCGCATGTTCGATCCCCCGTCTTACCCTAAAAAAACGAAGTCTTTCAATTGGGACTTTAAACCGAGGTCTCGTGTCGGTGCTTTACACCGTGACGGTTGAGAATATAATTTGACACTGTAATAGATTATATTATATAAAAATGTCCATCCCCCCCCCCCCCCCGGATTTTCTGTTGTCTTAAAGAAAAATCTTAAAAAGTTTAGAAAATCATTTAGCGTGTGAAAATACTTAGAGGTATAATCATGTTATTTGTTATTGTGCACCATTTGCATTTTCATTTAGAGAGTTTTGATGATAATTGTATTTTTCAAATTTAGCATAAATTGTATTAATTATGCCATTGCAGGCGGGAACCTACGTAGAGAATAACGTATGTACAGTTTGTCCGACCGGGTATTCATGCGCGGATCCAAGTGTCGGCAAAGTTCTGTGCGAGGATGGACAGTATCAAACATCAACTGGCCAGACATCGTGCGACAACTGTCCCGCAGGTGAAGAATGTCCAAATAAAAATGATGTAGCCGTAGACTGTGCCGCCGGATATTACAGTGCACTTGGTGTCAGCACATGCTCGGTATGTGTAGTTCTAACATGGCTTGCAATATGTATGTATATGCAAAGTCAGAATTTACTGTGTTTTAAATCTGCAATAACACATTGTGTCTAAAAATAGAATAAATGTTGTGATTTTTATATATTTTGGGCATGTTAGAATCAAAAGAATATTTGTATTTGCATTATTTATGTGTGAATAAAACATAGTTTGTTGTTCTGAGTTCCACTAGTGGTTCTAGCAGAGTTGTGGTTACACTGGTTCTAGCAGAGTTATGGTTACACTGGTTCTAGCAGAGTTATGGTTACACTGGTTCTAGCAGAGTTATGGTTACACTGGTTCTAGCAGAGTTATGGTTACACTGGTTCTAGCAGAGTTATGGTTACACTGGTTCTAGCAGAGTTATGGTTACACTGGTTCTAGCAGAGTTGTGGTTACAATGGTTCTAGCAGAGTTGTGGTTACACTGGTTCTAGCAGAGTTTGGTTTGGTTTGGGTTTGGTTTGGTTTGGGTTTTGTTTGGTTTGGGTTTGGTTTGGTTTGGGTTTGGTTTGGTTTGGGTTTGGTTTGGTTTTGGTTTGGTTTGGAGTTATGGTTACACTGGTTCTAGCAGAGTTGTGGTTACACTGGTTCTAGCAGAGTTATGGTTACAATGGTTCTAGCAGAGTTATGGTTACAATGGTTCTAGCAGAGTTGTGGTTACAATGGTTCTAGCAGAGTTATGGTTACAATGGTTCTAGCGGAGTTATGGTTACAATGGTTCTAGCAGAGTTATGGTTACAATGGTTCTAGCGGAGTTGTGGTTACAATGGTTCTAGCGGAGTTGTGGTTACACTGGTTCTAGCAGAGTTGTGGTTACACTGGTTCTAGCAGAGTTATGGTTACAATGGTTCTAGCATAGTTGTGGTTACAATGGTTCTAGCGGAGTTATGGTTACACTGGTTCTTGGTTTGGTTTAGCAGAGTTGTGGTTACAATGGTTCTAGCAGAGTTATGGTTACAATGGTTCTAGCAGAGTTATGGTTACACTGGTTCTAGCAGAGTTATGGTTACACTGGTTCTAGCGGAGTTGTGGTTACAATGGTTCTAGCAGAGTTATGGTTACACTGGTTCTAGCAGAGTTATGGTTACAATGGTTCTAGCAGAGTTGTGGTTACACTGGTTCTAGCAGAGTTATGGTTACACTGGTTCTAGCAGAGTTGTGGTTACAATGGTTCTAGCAGAGTTATGGTTACAATGTTCTAGCAGAGTTATGGTTACACTGGTTCTAGCAGAGTTATGGTTACAATGTTCTAGCAGAGTTATGGTGACACTGGTTCTAGCAGAGTTATG
>CM026399.1:60900883-60917334 GCA_014843695.1 Archivesica marissinica
TATATCTTGTAGTAATATAATCATTTTATCGGTATATGTCGCTATCCCGGATTCTGATTGGTCGGTTATATCGTCATTGGATAAATGATAATAGCAATACCGGTTTAAACTAGTTTTCTATTTATAGTAACGTAGGTATTTGTTATTTATAGCAATACGATCTCCTGGAATGAATATAAATAACCCGTTCCAACTAGTTTTCTATTTATAGTAACTTAGGTCTATACGTGTCTGGACATGCTTTCGTGACGCCAACGACTGACTGACGCAATATGCCTGAAACGGGCAGCGACTTAAGTATCGGATGCCAAAGTGTAAGGATATTTAGGCACTTATACGTATTATATAATATCAACATCTTAAGATCGAAATGAAGATAATAAATATAATCGGTATAACGAGAATGTGTAGTGGGAGTGTGTACGGACATTAGCTACGTAATTAGAATTAATGGTAGGTACGGACAGAAATGGCACACCCCGAGTCGAATGGACCGCTAATATGAGAGATAGTGTTTTCCCGCCATTTTTATCCTCCATTTTGAAAAATCGTAGTCGCGGAAGGTATAATCGTTTATCGAAATCCCTGGATAAATAGGACCTATAATAAAGCTTATATAACGAATTTATATCGGTACTTCCGGTTTTTCGGATCACTACTTCCGGTATGAGATCGGACCATTAATTGAGTCGCGGATTCGTTATTGTCTCTTCGAGATCTATCCGACGATACCAAACACGGCCAGTTTCCTAGAAAGTTCATTTTTCTTCAAACTTATTTACGATTAAAGGGACATAATCAGTATTATAGATATATCGAATAATGATAGATCAAAATGAAGGGTAGCGGCGGAAAACATCATGAAAACAGCAAAGCCGTTGTTTTGGCGGATAGTACACGAGGCAGAAGATGCTCCACCGACAGACAGACCGCCGGACGGACGGACGGACAGACAGACAGACAGACAGACAGACAGACGGACGGACAGACAGACAGACAGATATGTATCGAGGGCACCCTGGGTATTCCCCCACAATTAACAGACACAGGCGTTTGGGGTCTGTACTATTTTTTTTATTTAAACCGGCAGGCAGGCAGACAGCGGATCTGCTTGCCACTGAGAGAGCATTTCCATTCATTAAATAGACAGTTACCTGGATTTTGATTTGTAACGTATACACACTACGGCAAGAGTCTGTTTATCTAAGTTATTGCATTATTGAAGCTATACAAGCTACATGGACCAAACAACTGATTAGGTGTGGATGACCTGGTGATTAAGTTATGTAGGCACTCAGGGCTTATCAGATAACCCTCTATGTGGTAGCTTAGAGAAATGTTGTTGGATACATGGTATGTGCGCACTCTGCGCTTATCAGTTAATCAGTTATGTTGCAGCTCAGAGATGACAACCGTGGTATGTACACGCGTTAATTACTTCGATGTCATGTCGCGTACCTACTGAGATGGTGATGGTTATAAATTTTTCTCGCATTCCCCAGATAAGGTTATTTAGGGTCAAATGGTAACCATATAACCTCATACAGTTTGGATTCATTATTGGAGGCATTCCGAGCAGAGAATTAACGTGGGTCATACTAAATCATAGGATTTATTCGGAGATAGCCATCAGACGGGTTTTATAATTACCTGCGTCAGGGTTTGGTTCAGTGCTTAAGTATTTCTATGGCATTCCAGGCAACTAATGACGTATTTTGTAGTAAATACTGATGTAAACGAATTTAGCCTTCATTTTGTGTACTGCTGGTGTTGGGTGAGGTGCCTAAACTGAGATGTATCGTGCGGTTGTAGCTGTGCTCCGTGTCTTGAAGACGGGCATGGAACAACGACTAATCGGACATTTATATTAATCATTGAATCACTCTATACGATAAAATACGTGTACTTTATTCGTGTTTCATATACGCTATGGCTATGAGGTGTCTAGTGACATGGCCCTCTAAAACGTACATTACGGATTATTAATAATATATCGCGTTTTTATGGAATTATACGTAACGAGGTAAGATATATATTATTCATGTTCGTACATAGGTTAAGTTTGTAATTAGGATTTCTTACTCGATAAAAACGTACGCCTAGCTCGAATAATATAATGAACTTACCCGTATATTCGTTGAAGCTCTTGAAGCCGCTTGAGTACTAAGACCGTTCTAATAGGACTATATTTATATAGAAGCGTTGGTTATTTATGGATCGGTTCGTAGTCTATATTTATAGAATGGTACGAGATCGCTATTTATAAAGCTATTACCAATAGGCTATATAGTGACGCGTATACCAAAAAAAGCAAAGAGCTCGGTAGTGGTGACGTATAAGCAACAAGTAAAGAGATCGGTAGTTGCGCGATATATCATCAATAGGCTCTATAGTGACGCGCACTCGCGTGACGTACTTCATATTCCCTTATATGCAAATGAGTTACTATAAAGCGTATTCAAAATGGCGCCCGTTTGTTTACCATTCAAAGAGCTGCATGTACTACTTCTAGTAGTCGAGGGATCACCAGCCTCGTAGTCCAGGGATCACCAGCCGTGTAGTCCAGGGATCACCAGAACCACAGTTGTTGTGTCCTTACACCGACAGATTACTGGCATGTTATCAAATGTTTTTAAACTACCTACAGTAACTTGTTTCACAATTCAAGCTAAAAGAAATTTGTATGGATATATAAAGAAGTAAATTAATGTAATTTTATTATGAAAAAAAATGTATTAAATTTTGACGAATATTCTAATCATAACTGCCCTCGTTTTAACCTAAATTCCATGTCTTTATTATTAGTTATTGATCCTAAGTTTGAAGTTTGAATTGGGAACCGGATGGAGTGTTGGCCACAAAAGGTGCAACTAAACATTTATTACCGTGTAATGTCAAAATCAGTTTACATGCATAAGTGATGTTCAGTGATTTTTTTACAATTTATTCTCTCTGAGTCCCAGGACCCAATGAGTCCCAAAATAAAAGTGTCCTCGCTTAACCCTTTCCTTCTTAGAGATTTAGGTTAATATACTATTATATCTCCATACAAACGGCAGCCATTTAGCTATCATGCAGTGGATAAGTAGTCGCCATTTCTATCCCACCTCCATAGATATTACTGGGACTACATAGAGATTCAGGTTAATATACTATTATATCTCCATACAAACGACAGCCATTTAGCTATCATGCAGTGGATAAAGTCGCCATATCTATCCCACCTCCATAGATATTACTGGGACTACATAGAGATTTAGGTTAATATACTATTATATCTCCATACAAACGACAGCCATTTAGCAATCATGCAGTGGATAAAGTCGCCATATCTATCCCACCTACATAGATATTACTGGGACTACATAGAGATTTAGGTTAATATACTATTATATCTCCATACAAATGGCAGCCATTTAGCTATCATGCAGTGGATAAGTTAAGTCGCCATTTCTATCCCACCTTCATATAATAATATTATATTACTGGGACTACATAGAGATTCAGGTTAATATACTATTATATCTCCATACAAACGACAGCCATTTAGCTATCATGCAGTGGATAAGTAGTTGCCATATCTATCCCACCTCCATAGATATTACTAGGACTACATAGAGATTCATGTTAATATACTATTATATCTCCATACAATTGACAGCCATTTAGCTATCATGCAGTGGATAAAGTCGCCATATCTATCCCACCTCCATAGATATTACTGGGAATACATGAGATTCTGACCTTTATTATGAACATTGGTATGGCTACTACATGTGTGTGGTATTGGTAATGGCGTCAAGAGGTGCTTCTATGAGGGAAAGGGTTAAGTGACATAATTTTGTGCCGGATAAGTAATATTCCATTATATATATATATTCATTATTGTGCACAACACAGTATGTTATAACATAATTGTAATAATACATAATTCAGAAATAGAACTATTAACTGTTTATTATACTACAGTCAAATTATAAAATTTATATACCATTTTAATCTTGAAATCCTGGCTATGCGTATGGGTCACTCTGTATCCTGGATCTGCCCCTGATATATGGGTCACTCTGTAGCCTGGAACTGCCCCTAATATATGGGTCACTCTGTAGCCTGGAACTGCCCCTGATATATGGGTCACTCTGTATCCTGGATCTGCCCCTGATATACAGGTCACTCTGTATCATGGATCTGCCCCTGATATACGGGTCACTCTGTATCCTGGATCTACCCCTGATACACAGGTCACTCTGTACCATGGATCTGCCCCTGATATATGGGTCACTCTGTATCCTGGATCTGCCCCCGATATATGGGTCACTCTGTATCCTGGATCTGCCCCTGATATACGGGTCACTCTGTATCCTGGATCTGCCCCTGATATATGGGTCACTCTGTATCCTGGATCTGCCCCTGATATACAGGTCACTCTATATCTATATAACCATAATTGTGTGCTAGAGGGCGGGGGGGGGGGTAAAGTCAATAACAAGTAGTACCACATTAACTATGTAATCTAAATTGATTTTGACTAATATTTGTGTGTATGATACCTTCATAATTGAGATTACATAATATTTAATGTGCTGATATAAAATATACCAGCGCAAAACTTGTGTCCTAAAACACAGTGAATTTCTATGGCTCAGTCTGTAGAACTACATCATAGTAGATGCATCATGAAAGATTCATAGCTAATGTTATGGGGACTTGGAACTCAATTGTTTTCTATCAATTATGCACGACAGCAATGGCGGGAACATGGCGTATTTGTCTGTGTACAATACGTTATATATATAGTTATAGTTATATCCCACTTATGTTTAATCCAAATAGTTATATTTTGCGGAGCGTCCGTGCGGGTAATGGATAATGGTGTCCGCCTCGTAACCGAGACAGGGATCGTTCTAGAGGGCGAAGTGGGCGACATTGTCGCCCTAGAGACCCTGACTTCGCCCTCTGGAGGCCCCACTTCTCCCTAAAAAAAAAGTTTTTACGATTTTCAAACAAAATTTTGTCAAGTAAGATACACTGGCACATTATAAAGCACTCCTTCTATTCAACTGTTGTATTTAATGGTTGTACTGTGCATTTTAACCCTATTTTGCAGAAGTATATTAAAGAACACCATTTAAGGAAGCGATCACGCGCTTTCTCAGTTCTCCCAAAATTTCTAACCTAGAATGAACCCTGCGAGTTTCTGAACGATTAAAAATGTCATTTTTAAATTTCCATTAGCGACCGAGTTTGATCAAGAGAAAAGAAATAAAGAATTGTTTGTGCCCCGCCCCCTATGCTGTTTATGAGAAGATTGTTGATGTGAGCATGATGAGATTACGTTACTATATATCAAAGGAAGTCGTCGTGCAAAGATCATTTGATTTCTTTGTAAAATTCGTGAATGGTTAAAGCGGCATATAATTGTGGTCATCCTTCTGTATTGTCGAGTTTAAATTGAAAATAAGTTTACAATAGGATTAGCATGTCATATATATCAATGGGTTTTATTTACGAGTTATTTACATATTTAGTGTTATGATGCTCAATTTTATAATAGGGCTCTCTGTATGCAGGCTTTTCCGGGGCAGTTAGCCTCAGCCTCAGCCTCAGCCTTTTCGTCATCTCAAACAATTAAATATTGGAACACCATTAATCGTAATATATACGTTATCAACAACGTAATGTAGTTATTGTTTGGCAACATTAACCCTTTCAACACCATAGACCTCTAAATAGGCTTACAAAAAGTGTAGATCCAGATGAGCCGGCTCGTGACGAGCCGTCTCATCAGGATCTGCACTTTTTGCCAGTGATATGACTATTTTTAGACATAATTACCCATTTTGATAAATGAACTTGTCCAAATGTGATTTTCTGATTCATTTATTGGTTTATGAATATCATGGACCAGTCCATGTGAGTTACTTGGTGTTGAATGGGTTAAACTGAGACTAATTTTTTTTTTAAACTTTATTTATTTTACAAAGATTGCGATTGGGATGCAGGTTTTAACAACTTAACTTAAAGTGACAACACATCGCAAAAAGCACAAAAATGCATTTTTCACGGATAAATGCATTGATACTACAAATTCTTCCAAGCACAAATATTGAATCAATAAACAGTGTGTATGTGGTCTACACACTTCAAAAGTGAATGTAGGATTTCATATACTGGTCATCCATGCTCCTGAATTGACATTTCTTTGTCATTGTAGTCAATACTAAATGCCTGATACTGTCGCTTAGAGATAATAAATTTAACTAAGATTAGTCTACAAATAAATATGCATAGGCATAATGTGAGATATAATGGTAAATCTGTACCATAAATCTCGTTATTCGTGATACACAGGTTGTATTACACATGTATGTCGCCCTATCTATTATTTTGTTATGTCTACAAACCGCGTATA
Source organism: Archivesica marissinica (assembly GCA_014843695.1). Taxonomy (NCBI): domain Eukaryota; kingdom Metazoa; phylum Mollusca; class Bivalvia; order Venerida; family Vesicomyidae; genus Archivesica; species Archivesica marissinica. The sequence continues at coordinate 60,907,296 of CM026399.1, forward strand.
CGACGAATGTTTATTAGTTGAAATACTCAGTTTTTGAGGCAAATATTTGGAAAACAATTATACCATTTAATAGGAAATTACATTCTGTATAAATTTGCGTTTTCACTGTGTCGCTTTAACAACTGAGACTAATTAATCTCCGCCAAAGCATTCATAAGTTTTCGTGAACTACGACCAGGACATACGTTAGGTTTTTACCGTTAATATTTGAATCAAGTACGTAATGTACCATAATCTAAAGCTCGTATCTTACTTCGGAAATCGATTATTAACGAAGTTCACGGAATATGCAAATGTCTCAGTTGAGTGTGTGAGGTTTTACGTTTATTTATCGTCGCTACAGGTTGCCCATATGAGCGATGCCTCCTGAGAGATTAATCATTTTAGATATTGGAGGATAGTGCATGATACAGACAGAGACCCATTCCAGAGTCTCCTCTGGTTCTTTTACGTGCACAGTGTAAAGCATCGACACAAGACCTCGGTTTAACGTCCCATCTGAAAGACTGTTAATTTTATTAGGGTCAGACGGTGGATCGAACCTGCGATCCCTGGATTACCAGTCCAGCGTGTTACCACAGGACTACAGATCCGTCTGTGTGGTTATATACCCTCAATACACTGCAACTCATATATGAAATATTTTATATCTGTGCATCATGTCATGTCATGGCAATATAATGTGCCCGTATGCATCGAATGCCCAACGCTGAATACCTAAAACTGACAAGCTGTCGGCTGACCCTATAACAAATAAAATTACCCAATCTGACGAGGACATTATTTCTCACCTAATTCATTTTACTTGGCCGTTAAGAATGTGTGGCAGGATTTGTTTGAGTGGATAACAGAGCCTCCGTGGTATAAGTGGATGCGGAGTCCACCTTGTAACTAACAGATTGGGAGTTTGAGCACCGTCAGAACCACTGTGGTGATGTCCTAGACCTTATCAGGGTTCATTCTAGGTCTGAATTTTTGGGAGAAGTGAGAAGGTATGCAAACATTTCCTTAAATGCTGTTATTTAAAAAATTTCAACAAAATATGGTTAAAATGCACAGTATGACCAATACAACATTTGAATAGGAGTGCTTTACAATGTGCCAGTGTATCTTACTGGGCAACATTTTGTATGAAAATTGTAAAAACCCAGAGGGCGAAGTCAGGGTCCCTAGGGTGACTATTTCGCCCACATCGCCCTCTAGATTGATCCTTGCCTTATGCAATACTCTTAAATCCACACTGCCTCCACTCTCTCCATCATGGCGTCATGTATTCCATCAGGAATAGGATCCCGGTAATCTGTGTCATATATCAGTTATTGTATGTGTGTCATATATCAGTTATTGTATGTGTGTTATATATCAGTTATTTTATATCAGTTATTGTATGTGTGTCATATATCAGGTATTGTATGTGTGTTATATATCAGTTATTGTATGTGTGTCATATATCAGTTATTGTATGTGTGTCATATATCAGGTATTGTATGTGTGTTATATATCAGTTATTGTATGTGTGTCATATATCAGTTATTGTATGTGTGTCATATATCAGTTATTATGTGTGTCATATATCAGTTATTGTATGTGTGTTATATATCAGTTATTGTATGTGTGTCATATATCAGTTATTATGTGTGTCATATATCAGTTATTGTATGTGTGTTATATATCAGTTATTGTATGTGTGTTATATATCAGTTATTGTATGTGTGTTATATATCAGTTATTGTATGTGTGTTATATATCAGTTATTGTATGTGTGTCATATATCAGTTATTGTATGTGTGTCATATATCAGTTATTTTATATCAGTTATTGTATGTGTGTCATATATCAGGTATTGTATGTGTGTTATATATCAGTTATTGTATATCAGTTATTGTATGTGTGTCATATATCAGTTATTATGTGTGTTATATATCAGTTATTGTATGTTTGTCATATATCAGTTATTGTATGTGTGTCATATATCAGGTATTGTATGTGTGTCCTATATCAGTTATTGTATGTGTGTCATATATCAGTTATTGTATGTGTTATATATCCGTTATTGTATGTGTGTCATATATCAGTTATTGTATGTGTGTCATATATCAGTTATTATGTGTGTTATATATCAGTTATTGTATGTTTGTCATATATCAGTTATTGTATGTGTGTTATATATCCATTATTGTATGTGTGTCATATATCAGTTATTGTATGTGTGTTATATATCAGTTATTGTATGTGTGTCATATATCAGGTATTGTATGTGTGTTATATATCAGTTATTGTATATCAGTTATTGTATGTGTGTCATATATCAGTTATTGTATGTGTGTCATATATCAGTTATTGTATGTGTGTCATATATCAGTTATTGTATGTGTGTCATATATCAGTTATTGTATGTGTTATATATCCGTTATTGTATGTGTGTCATATATCAGTTATTGTATGTGTCATATATCAGTTATTATGTGTGTTATATATCAGTTATTGTATGTGTGTCATATATCAGTTATTGTATGTGTGTCATATATCAGTTATTGTATGTGTGTCATATATCAGTTATTGTATGTGTTATATATCCGTTATTGTATGTGTGTCATATATCAGTTATTGTATGTGTCATATATCAGTTATTATGTGTGTTATATATCAGTTATTGTATGTGTGTCATATATCAGTTATTGTATGTGTGTCATATATCAGTTATTGTATGTGTGTCATATATCAGTTATTGTATGTGTTATATATCCGTTATTGTATGTGTGTCATATATCAGTTATTGTATGTGTGTCATATATCAGTTATTGTATGTGTGTCATATATCAGTTATTGTATGTGTGTCATATATCAGTTATTGTATGTGTGTCATATATCAGTTATTGTATATCAGTTATTGTATGTGTGTCATATATCAGTTATTGTATTGTGTCATATATCAGTTATTGTATGTGTGTCATATATCAGTTATTGTATGTGTGTCATATATCAGTTATTATGTGTGTTATATATCAGTTATTATATGTGTGTCATATATCAGTTATTGTATGTGTGTCATATATCAGTTATTGTATGTGTGTTATATATCCGTTATGTATGTGTGTCATATATCAGTTATTGTATGTGTGTTATATATCATTATTGTATGTGTGTCATATATCAGTTATTGTATGTGTGTTATATATCCATTATTGTATGTGTGTCATATATCAGTTATTGTATGTGTGTCATATATCAGGTATTGTATGTGTGTCATATATCAGTTATTGTATGTGTCTATATCAGTTATTGTATGTGTGTCATATATCAGTTATTGTATGTGTGTCATATATCAGTTATTGTATGTGTGTCATATATCAGGTATTGTATGTGTGTTATATATCAGTTATTGTATGTGTCATATATCAGGTATTGTATGTGTGTTATATATCAGTTATTGTATGTGTGTCATATATCAGTTATTGTATGTGTGTCATATATCAGTTATTATGTGTGGTCATATATCAGTATTGTATGTGTGTTATATATCAGTTATTGTATGTGTGTCATATATCAGTTATTGTATGTGTCATATATCAGGTATTGTATGTGTGTTATATATCAGTTATTGTATGTGTGTCATATATCAGTTATTGTATGTGTCATATATCAGGTATTGTATGTGTGTTATATATCAGTTATTGTATGTGTCATATATCAGGTATTGTATGTGTGTTATATATCAGTTATTGTATGTGTGTCATATATCAGTTATTGTATGTGTGTTATATATCAGTTATTGTATGTGTGTCATATATCAGGTATTGTATGTGTGTTATATATCAGTTATTGTATGTGTCATATATCAGGTATTGTATGTGTGTTATATATCCATTATTGTATGTGTGTCATATATCAGTTATTGTATGTGTGTCATATATCAGGTATTGTATGTGTGTCATATATCAGTTATTGTATGTTTGTCATATATCAGTTATTGTATGTGTGTCATATATCAGTTATTGTATGTGTGTCATATATCAGTTATTGTATGTGTGTCATATATCAGGTATTGTATGTGTGTTATATATCAGTTATTGTATGTGTCATATATCAGGTATTGTATGTGTGTTATATATCAGTTATTGTATGTGTGTCATATATCAGTTATTGTATGTGTGTCATATATCAGTTATTATGTGTGTGTCATATATCAGTTATTGTATGTGTGTTATATATCAGTTATTGTATGTGTGTCATATATCAGTTATTGTATGTGTGTTATATATCAGTTATTGTAGGTGTGTTATATATCAGTTATTGTATGTGTGTCATATATCAGTTATTGTATGTGTCATATATCAGGTATTGTATGTGTGTTATATATCAGTTATTGTATGTGTCATATATCAGGTATTGTATGTGTGTTATATATCAGTTATTGTATGTGTGTCATATATCAGTTATTGTATGTGTGTTATATATCAGTTATTGTATGTGTGTCATATATCAGGTATTGTATGTGTGTTATATATCAGTTATTGTATGTGTCATATATCAGGTATTGTATGTGTGTTATATATCAGTTATTGTATGTGTGTCATATATCAGTTATTGTATGTGTCATATATCAGGTATTGTATGTGTGTTATATATCAGTTATTGTATGTGTGTCATATATCAGTTATTGTATGTGTCATATATCAGGTATTGTATGTGTGTTATATATCAGTTATTGTATGTGTCATATATCAGGTATTGTATGTGTGTTATATATCAGTTATTGTATGTGTGTTATATATCAGTTATTGTATGTGTGTTATATATCAGTTATTGTATGTGTGTTATATATCAGTTATTGTATGTGTGTCATATATCAGTTATTGTATGTGTGTTATATATCAGTTATTGTATGTGTGTCATATATCAGTTATTGTATGTGTGTCATATATCAGTTATTGTATGTGTGTCATATATCAGTTATTGTATGTGTGTCATATATCAGTTATTGTATGTGTGTTATATATCAGTTATTGTATGTGTGTCATATATCAGTTATTGTATGTGTGTCATATATCAGTTATTGTATATCAGTTATTGTATGTGTGTCATATATCAGTTATTGTATGTGTGTTATATATCAGTTATTGTATGTGTGTCATATATCAGTTATTGTATGTGTGTCATATATCAGTTATTGTATATCAGTTATTGTATGTGTGTCATATATCAGTTATTGTATGTGTGTTATATATCAGTTATTGTATGTGTGTCATATATCAGTTATTGTATGTGTGTCATATATAGCTCAACAGATTTATATTACAGTGCTGTTATGCTCTCTACCTCATGGCTTTGGCTTCAGGCTATATATAATACGTTACTGTTTATATTATGTGCCTTGCTGTAATGGATAGCTGTGTATTTAATACGTTACTGTTTATGTTATGTGCCTTGCTGTAATGGATACGTTACTGTTTATATTATGTGCCTTGCTGTAATGGATACGTTACTGTTTATGTTATGTGCCTTGCTGTAATGGATACGTTACTGTTTATATTATGTGCCTTGCTGTAATGGATACGTTACTGTTTATGTTATGTGCCTTGCTGTAATGGATACGTTACTGTTTATATTATGTGCCTTGCTGTAATGGATACGTTACTGTTTATGTTATGTGCCTTGCTGTAATGGATACGTTACTGTTTATATTATGTGCCTTGCTGTAATGGATACGTTACTGTTTATGTTATGTGCCTTGCTGTAATGGATACGTTACTGTTTATATTATGTGCCTTGCTGTAATGGATAGCCGGTGTATTTGGATTGTCATTATTTCTCATAGACGACATGATGTTAGGATACAAGCCGGCATTGTTAAATATATATGTATAATTGATGATGCCCATTGGCAGTGGAAGGTGGAAGGTGGGAGGTGGGAGGTGGAAGGTGGGAGATCCCATTTTTCTATGTATGCGTTCAGTAAATATTCACTTTGTTTTATCAGTAAATCACATCATACTTAAGTATTTGTTAAGTATCATTATTATATTTGCATGCTGATTATTTCCTATGTACTTTTACTGTCTTATCTGACAGTGCAAACATATAAACATGTTAGGAAAAGTTTACAGTAAAATGTGAAAGACTTATTATCAATAGTTGATGCCTTTAATTCTTATAGAAACTACTTTAAGCGTTTCATTGTTGTGTATTATATGTAACTTCATTATGTCATTAACCCATTCAACCCCAAGTAACTGACATGGACTGGTGCATGATATTTTCAGACCAATAAATTAATAAGAAAATTACCTTTGGACCAGTTCATTTATCAAAATGGGTAATTTTATCTAAAAATAGTAATAATTATTACTGGCAAAAAAGTGCAGATCCTGATGAGACGGCTCGTCACGAGCCGGCTCTTCTGGATCTACACTTTTCATAAGCCTATTTAGAGGCCTGTGGGGTTGAAAGGGTTAAAGGACATTCAGGTTCTGCACATGTGTCATATGTGAAAGACTTTAAGTGTAAAAATGTAATACATCATAATGCTGAAGTTAGAATAAATACAAATGTAGACGAAGAGTTGGTCGTTGGTCGTCTACTTGGAGGTCACATACATAGACAAAGAGTTGGTCGTTGGTCGTCTACTTGGAGGTCACATACATAGACAAAGAGTTGGTCGTTGGTCGTCTACTTGGAGGTCACATACATAGACAAAGAGTTGGTCGTTGGTTGTCAACTTGGGGGTCGCATACATAGACAAAGAGTTGGTCGTTTGTTGTCAACTTGGAGGTCGCATACATAGACAAAGAGTTGGTCGTTGGTTGTCAACTTGGAGGTCGCATACATAGACAAAGAGTTGGTCGTTGGTTGTCAACTTGGAGGTCGCATACATAGACAAAGAGTTGGTCGTTTGTTGTCAACTTGGAGGTCGCATACATAGACAAAGAGTTGGTCGTTTGTTGTCAACTTGGAGGTCGCATACATAGACAAAGAGTTGGTCGTTTGTTGTCTACTTGGAGGTTGCATACATAGACAAAGAGTTGGTCGTTTGTTGTCAACTTGGAGGTCGCATACATAGACAAAGAGTTGGTCGTTTGTTGTCAACTTGGAGGTCGCATACATAGACAAAGAGTTGGTCGTTGGTTGTCTACTTGGGGGTCGCATACATAGACAAAGAGTTGGTCGTTTGTTGTCAACTTGGGGGTCGCATACATAGACAAAGAGTTGGTCGTTGGTTGTCTACTTGGGGGTCGCATACATAGACAAAGAGTTGGTCGTTTGATGTCTACTTGGGGGTCGCATACATAGACAAAGAGTTGGTCGTTTGTTGTCAACTTGGAGGTCGCATACATAGACAAAGAGTTGGTCGTTTGTTGTCAACTTGGGGGTCACATACATAGACAAAGAGTTGGTCGTTTGTTGTCAACTTGGGGGTCACATACATAGACAAAGAGTTGGTCGTTTGTTGTCAACTTGGGGGTCACATACATAGACAAAGAGTTGGTCGTTTGATGTCTACTTGGGGGTCGCATACATAGACAAAGAGTTGGTCGTTTGATGTCTACTTGGAGTTCGCATACATAGACAAAGAGTTGGTCGTTTGATGTCTACTTGGAGTTCGCATACATAGACAAAGAGTTGGTCGTTTGATGTCTACTTGGGGGTCGCATACATTCTTCACAAGATAAAATGTCAAATTCATATCTCTAATTTTGTCTCAAAACCGTAGCTTATTGCAGTTATAATTTAGGTAAGTATTTTACCATTATATTAGGAATTAGCAGGCCTCTGCGTACCATACTTTATGACATACTTGAAAGTTTAAATTGCGGAACATTTCATATTAAAATTGTGAGTTCAGGACCTCCGTATCCTGATCCTTGAGTGAATGTACTACATAAATGTAATACATAATGGACGTATAAATGTAATATGTAATGGGTATATGAATGTAATATGTAATGGGTATATGAATGTAATATGTAATGGGTGTATAAATGTAATACGTAATGGATGTATAAATGTAATATGTAATGGATGTATAAATGTAATATGTAATGGGTGTATAAATGTAATACGTAATGGATGTATAAATGTAATATGTAATGGATGTATAAATGTAATACATAATGGATATATAAATGTAATACATAATGGATGTATAAATGTAATACATAATGGATGTATAAATGTAATACATAATGGATGTATAAATGTAATACATAATGGATGTATAAATGTAATACATAATGGATGTATAAATGTAATATGTAATGGATGTATAAATGTAATACATAATGGATGTATAAATGTAATACGTAATTGATACACGAAATTCAATGTGACAAGAATTGGGTATATAAATGTGAGAAGGAATGGGTATATAAATGTAAGAAGGAATGGGTATATAAATGTAAGAAGGAATGTGTATATAAATGTGACAAGCAATGGGTATATAAATGTAAGAAGGAATGTGTATATAAATGTGACAAGCAATGGGTATATAAATGTGACAAGAAATGGGTATATAAATGTGACAAGAAATGGGTATATAAATGTGACAAGCAATGGGTATATAAATGTGACAAGGAATGGGTATATAAATGTGACAAGGAATGGGTATATAAATGTGACAAGGAATGGGTATATAAATGTGACAAGCAATGGGTATATAAATGTGACAAGGAATGGGTATATAAATGTGACAAGGAATGGGTATATAAATGTGACAAGGAATGTGTATATAAATGTGACAAGGAATGGGTATATAAATGTGACAAGGAATGTGTATATAAATGTGACAAGGAATGGGTATATAAATGTGACAAGAAATGGGTATATAAATGTGACAAGGAATGGATATATAAATGTGACAAGAAATGGGTATATAAATGTGAGAAGGAATGGGTATATAAATGTGACAAGCAATGGGTATATAAATGTGACAAGGAATGGATATATAAATGTGACAAGGAATGTGTATATAAATGTTGGATAAATAGTTGTAATCTGGTCATATCTATATAGTTACCAAGCACACAGCCACATGGGCTCTGGTTAAATATTGAAAACTGCAGACATTGTTGTATAGGTGTTATTTAAGTGGACAAGAATTCTTTGATTGTTCATGTTATCCATGTTATTCAATGTAGTCCATCATTGACTTGTTGTCTAAAGCATTTTAATGATAGATTGATTAATCAATAGTTTAAATTGAGTTTACAATTTGCCACTATGTGACACAATCGAGATTGAACAATATATAAACCAATAGTTTTATAACAATGGCAGTACATTATATATACCAGTAGTTCTATAACAATGGCAGTACACTTTATATACCAGTAGTTCTATAACAATGGCAGTACACTATATATACCAGTAGTTCTATAACAATGGTAGTACACTATATATACCAGTAGTTATATAACAATGGCAGTACACTATATATACCAGTAGTTCTATAACAATGGCAGTACACTATATATACCAGTAGTTATATAACAATGGCAGTACACTATATATACCAGTAGTTATATAACAATGGCAGTACACTATATATACCAGTAGTTCTATAACAATGGCAGTACACTATATATACCAGTAGTTCTATAACAATGGCAGTACACTATATATACCAGTAGTTCTATAACAATGGCAGTACACTATATATACCAGTAGTTCTATAACAATGGTAGTACACTATATATATTGTCTTGTTCAAGCTGTCTGTATTGTATTGTGCTCATTAGTGTTCTGTATTTTTCACTGAAAATGGAAAAATAAACACCCCGTAAATCATAAATCTCTCAACGTTACACTTGGAGGGGCATGATGTATAGGGCATGTATTGGAGGGGCATGATGTATGGTGCATGTATTGGAGGGGCATGATGTATGGGGCATGTATTGGAGGGGCATGATGTATGGGCATGTATTGGAGGGGCATGATGTATGGGGCATGTATTGGAGGTGCATGATGTATGGGGCATGTATTGGAGGGGCATGATTTATGGGACATGGTTTGGAGGAGCATGATGTATGGGACATGGTTTGGA
>CM026399.1:60918334-60990384 GCA_014843695.1 Archivesica marissinica
ACTTACATTACACATACCTACATTACACATACTTACATTACACATACTTACATTAGTTACTTACATTACACATACTTACATTACACATACTTACATTACACATACTTACATTACACAGACTTACATTACACATACTTACATTACACAGACTTACATTACACATACTTACATTACACATACTTACATTACACATACTTACATTACACATACTTACATTACTTACATTAGTACTTACATTACACATACTTACATTACACATACTTACATTAGTTACTTACATTACACATACTTACATTACACATACTTACATTACACATACTTACATTAAATACTTACATTACACATACTTACATTACACATACTTACATTAGTTACTTACATTACACATACTTACATTACACATACTTACATTACACATACTTACATTACACATACTTACATTACACATACTTACATTAGTTACTTACATTACACATACTTACATTACACATACTTACATTAGTTACTTACATTACACATACTTACATTAGTTACTACATTACACATACTTACATTACACATACTTACATTACACATACTTACATTACACATACTTACATTAGTTACTTACATTACACATACTTACATTACACATACTTACATTACACATACTTACATTACACATACTTACATTAGTTACTTACATTACACATACTTACATTACACATACTTACATTAGTTACTTACATTACACATACTTACATTACACAGACTTACATTACACATACTTACATTACACATACTTACAATTACTTACATTAGTTACTTACATTACACATACTTACATTACACATACTTACATTAGTTACTTACATTACACATACTTACATTACACATACTTACATTACACATACTTACATTACACATACTTACATTACACATACTTACATTACACATACTTACATTACACATACTTACATTACACATACTTACATTACACATACTTACATTACACATACTTACATTACACATACTTACATTACACATACTTACATTAGTTACTTACAGTTACTTACATTACACATACTTACATTACACATACTTACATTACACATACTTACATTAGTTACTTACATTACACATACTTACATTACACATACTTACATTACACATACTTACATTACACAACTACCTAGTACTTACATTACACATACTTACATTACACATACTTACATTACACATACTTACATTACACAGACTTACATTACACATACTTACATTACACATACTTACATTACACATACTTACATTACACATACTTACATTAGTTACTTACATTACACATACTTACATTACACATACTTACATTACACATACTTACATTACACATACTTACATTACACATACTTACATTAGTTACTTACATTACACAGACCTACATTACACATACTTACATTACACATACTTACATTACACATACTTACATTACACATACTTACATTACACAGACCTACATTACAATACTTACATTACACAGACTTACATTACACATATTACATTACACATACTTACATTACACAGACCTACATTACACATACTTACATTACACATACTTACATTACACAGACCTACATTACACATACTTACATTACACAGACTTACATTACACATACTTACATTACACAGACTTACATTACACAGGTAATATATATATAGGTCTTTTGCTATTATAAATGTAACATTTTAATCCTTTAACTTCAGCATTTGATCTTAATCGCTTAGAATAATACTGGATAAGGACAGACCCGGTTTAAGTGATTAGCATAATGATACATTGTCGACTGGTCAGTACACTCATATAGTGTACCATTCAACACTACAATCATGCTGGTAAGTTTATATTTATATACTTTCAATATTTTTGTCTTTATCAATTAGGTGTTTGAAATACGTTTGTCACATTGTTAAATAAATAAAAAATACCCTGTTTTATTACGTTTATTGCTTGCAGAAGGTTCTATTTCCTTAATATATTAACATGTAATTGCTTAAACTACACCTTCAAATAGGGAAAAGATTAACTCATACCTTTTCTTTCATTTATAGCATTTGCTAAATCACTTACAAAATGATGCTGAACATTCAATAAATAATACTACACAGTCCACTTCACCCTAACTGGTTTGATATGGGAAGTCGACTTCACCCTATTATCTGATGGAAATCCGCAAAAAACAAAGAGTTTTACATTTCCCCTCTGTCAGTGTCTGTTTTACATTTCCCCTCTGTCAGTGTCTGTTTTACATTTCCCTTCTGTCAGTGTCTGTTTTACATTTCCCCTCTGTCAGTGTCTGTTTTACATTTCCCTTCTGTCAGTGTCTGTTTTACATTTCCCTTCTGTCAGTGTCTGTTTTACATTTTCCCTCTGTCAGTGTCTGTTTTACATTTCCCTTCTGTCAGTGTCTGTTTTACATTTCCCTTCTGTCAGTGTCTGTTTTACATTTCCCTTCTGTCAGTGTCTGTTTTACATTTCCCCTCTGTCAGTGTCTGTTTTACATTTCTCCTCTGTCAGTGTCTGTTTTACATTTCCCTTCTGTCAGTGTCTGTTTTACATTTCCCCTCTGTCAGTGTCTGTTTTACATTTCCCTTCTGTCAGTGTCTGTTTTACATTTCCCGTCTGTCAGTGTCTGTTTTACATTTCCCTTCTGTCAGTGTCTGTTTTACATTTCCCTTCTGTCAGTGTCTGTTTTACATTTCCCATCTGTCAGTGTCTGTTTTACATTTCCCTTCTGTCAGTGTCTGTTTTACATTTCCCTTCTGTCAGTGTCTGTTTTACATTTCCCTTCTGTCAGTGTCTGTTTTACATTTCCCTTCTGTCAGTGTCTGTTTTACATTTCCCTTCTGTCAGTGTCTGTTTTACGCATCTACTTGTATGATGAGAGAACTCTATAATCCAGAGTTCTAATCAAGTGAACCACATAGTTCTATAGTTCTAATCAAGTGAACCACATAGTTCTATAGTTCTAATCAACCGAACCACATTAATGCTAAAAACTGATTTTGTGTGCATGCTACATGCTATGATTTTGTGTGCATGCTACATGCTATGATGTTGTGTGCATGCTACATGCTATACCGTTTGGATTTATTTGCTTAGGATGGGGCAAGGGGTAAGCTCAAATATTCAGGAAAGTTATAAATATGATACAAATGTTTATGAGGTATCTTCGGAGACAATTATGGGTGGCCCAAAACATAAATTGTGACCTGGTGGGTGACTGCTTCAAAAGTGAAGAACTTAATTATTTTGATTGGTCTCAAGAAGACAAGTCTGGCAAATGGCATTGCACTCACTGTATGGTGGCTAAGTCTGATTGTAAAAGTAAAATATGTAGGTGAAATGTACACTTGCCTCTAATTTCTCTCACTTATCCCTAACTCGCCTGGAGGGGATTTAGTTTAATCATATTTCATTGCTCGATTCGTTTTACATACGGATCTGTAGTCTAGTAGAGATAGATAGATTTCTTTATTTATAGAGGGTGACCTAATTAGTTTTGAACTAATCCTCCTTCGGGCCCTCTTCAATTTGTTAACACTATAGAATAAATGTACATACACAATAATTATAACATAGTTACGCCATACAATATACATGCATAATGTTGTACAAAGTAACTTAAACAGCCTAAATAAATCATGTACTTTGATAGAAATACAAAACGACATAAGCATATTGATTTACAATCATTATATATATATAACTGTCTAGTGTCTACCGATTAAAATGTTGTATCCATACTTTACATTTTGTCTTGAATATATTTAAAGATCTGGACGTCTTAATTTCAAATGGTAGACAATTCCATATCATTCTAATGATTTCTTATACATTTCACATCTAGGTCTTGGAATATAGAGATCCATATTTGAAACATTTCTCAATGTCATATCTGGAGTAACTGAATTGCAATGTCTTAATTGAAAATGTTCATTCAAATAATTCGGTACAAGATTGTTCATAATTTTGTACATTGTTACTGCTTTTTGAAAAATAATCCGTTGGTCAAAAGTCATTATATTAATTTCAGACATTGATTCACGCAAAGAAATATAATCTTGGCCCAGAATGAATTTACAAGCTCGTCTCTGCAATCTTAATAGTGTGTTAATATTTTGTTGTGTGGTGTTTCCCCATATGATACAACAATAATCAAAATGTGGTTGGATATATGCCTTGTAATAAAGTATTCTGTAGTTCAGATTCACAATATACCGTATTTTACCTAATAGCCAAATGTTAGTTGAAATCTTTTTCACAATATATTTGATATGTGAGTCCCATTTTAATGAATCCTGAATGTGTACTCCAAGCAACTTCTCTGATTTGCTGGTTTTCAATAATATATTTTCATATTTAAGAGAGAGTGTAGGATTAGGGAAAGCACATTTTCGCTGGGCTGTCATCATAAATAGAACTTTCGTTTTGTCTGTATTAATCTTCATTCCATTTTGGAAACACCAGTATTTCAAGTCTTCCAAAGCTTGTTGTAATCTTGTTTCTAACACTTCTTTCTTATTATGGATATCATATAATGTAGTATCATCTGCATATAAATCGCTACCGGTGATTTTATTTGAAAACATTAGTGGTAAGTCATTGATAAAAAGTAAGAATAAAAGAGGTCCTAATATTGAGCCCTGTGGGACTCCACAATTAACAGTTCTATTTTCAGATAAAACGTCATTTATAGAAACAGTTTGCTTTCTATCACAAAGATATGATTGAAAAAGCTTCAAAGTATTGTTGCTACATTTGTATAATGATAATTTCTTTAACAAAACAGTATGATCGACAAGATCAAAAGCTTTTCGAAAATCGACCATTACAATTCCAATCAATTTTCCCTCATTCAGTGCTCGAATCCATTTATCTATCATATAAAGTAAAGCTGATTCAGTTGAGTGGCCAGTTCTGAAACCACTTTGTGTTTTGTGAAGTAAATTGAAGTGATCCAAAAAAGTCTGCAGCGATTTATGCACGTGTCTTTCAAAAAAGTTTCGACAAAGATGGTAAAATTGAAATAGGTCTATAGTTATTGACGTCATTGGTTTTTCCACTTTTGAATAATGGTTTGACTTTTGCAAATTTCCAAGCGTCAGGGAAAGTTGATGTTTGCAAACTCTTATTTATTATAACAGTTAAAAATGTTGTTTTAACAGCTTTGGTCCAATATTATCGATTCCAGTAGCTTTAGAAACATTAAGTTCGAGTAATTGCTTTCTGATATTACTCTGTGTAACTTCTGGTATTTCAAACACTACATCAATAGGTACATGTTCATTAATAAAATATTGTATACAGTCAAAGTTTAAGTGATCAGGGACTGGATCTTTGATATTAGATGCAACATTGACAAAGAATTCATTAAATATATTTGCCATTTCAACATTTTGAGAGTAATCAGATCCTTGATATACTTGATGGTATATTGAGTTAATATTGTTTCCAGATTGTGTTGATTTTCCTGAACCAAACTCTTTAAAAATCTTCCAGACAGTACGTGGGTTATCTTTACCAGACTCTATTTTTCTTTCACATGACTCTTTCCTTGCTGTATTAATCATTGCCGACACTTTGTTTCTAAGTAGTTTATATTGATTAACCCATTTCATTCTGGATACTGTTCAAACGGTATCTGCAAAGAACATAGAGCCAGATCAACCACCACGGAACGTGCCATCTGATCAGGATCTATGCTGTTTGCTATTCAGATGACATTGCTAAGACACTTGGCTATGCAGCAAACAACATAGATCCTGATCAGCACGCAGCATCACGCTGCGGCTGATCTGGATCTATGTTGTTTGCAAAAGCCTTTAAATATATCCAGAATGAAATGGGTTAACACCTTGCTCTGATTTATCTTGCTTCATTTTATCACGTTCTTTCATAGTATCTAAGATTTCTGTTGTTATCCAGTCTGGTTGATATTTCCGTTTCACTCGCTGAGTTTTTATTGGAATATGCTTATGTACAATTTCTAAAAATAGTTTACACCACATATTTAATATTTCATTTGGATCATCATATATATAAACAAAGGTCCAGTCTGCAATACGTAAATCTTCGCAAAAGGACTCCTCATTGAAGTTTTTAAATGATCTATATGATATTGTTTCATGCATTTGGTAACAGGTTCGCAGGTTCGATCCCTAATAAAATTAACAGTCTTTCAGATGGGACGTTAAACCGAGGTCTCGTGTCGGTGCTTTACACTGTGCACGTAAAAGAACCAGAGGAGATTCTGGAATTGGTCTCTGTCTGTATCATTGCACTATCCTCCAAATCTAAAATAACTAATCTCTTCAGGAGGCGTCGCTCATATGGGCAACCGGTAGCGACGATAAATAAATGTAAAACACCCACCCGTTTTACATATACATGTGAATACAAAACATGACACATTAAAGAAAGGCAAACGGGTCGGGCTACAAGTTCTAGCAACAATAGCTACCGCCAGGGTCAAACATGGAGGGGGACGTCACCAAAGTCACTAATTATGATAATCAATTATTTTAACATCATCATGATGGTCCCCCCTCCCAGTACAATCTTAATCAAAAGTTAGGAAGTGATACAAGTTGTAAATTCCTTCAGCATAAACATTATTTATACAATGATTACGAAACAAGCTTCAACAGCTTACATTAATCACTCTTGTTGGGTGTGGATGAAAGCTTATATGTGGTCATTCATGTGTGAGGAAATCGGCAGAAATACCACCTGTCTGATCTGGCATCCATCGTACCATCTCACATTCATCTCAGGCCGAGGGTCAAACCAGGGTTGTATTGGTGAGATGTCTCTATGTTAACCCTGCACTAATCGAATAGACTAAACTCCCTAAAGATTTTTAGGGAGAAGATCTATACAAGTTTTCTTTCGTTCTAATCCCTTTCAGTCTACTGCTGTTAAATTATATGTAAAATGTTCATTTCTTGATTACATGTAAAAATACTGAAATAAATAATGTTTAAACTAAAATAATCTTTAATTCAAGTCTTTCAAAAATCACAACCTAATCTAATATTGTACATTGAATGAAGTTACACGAAAGAGACACCATTAAACAGAAATATAATTGGATATTTGAAGACATCCTACATAATTTCATTGCACATTAAATGGAATTGTTGGCTATTTCTTTGATAGAGCAGCACACAAACCACAAAACCATTACATGTAAACAGAACTGAGAGTGAAAATCATTTAGAGTGTTTTATATTTGTACAATTTAAGCACTTTATAAAGTTAGCATAGGGGACAATTTACACAGCATGGCTATTTATGGATATTCCTATCACAGGAACAGTCAATATTATCTGTGGCTGGTAGTATTTATCATTGGTAGACTATGCAAAATCACTTGCATTAATTTATCCATTAGCTTATAGAATATAAATATACTCTCTGTGAACCTCTGTGAACTTTTTCAATAAATACAGAACAACTTCTCTACCATGACTACCTATCAATATGCAGACCATAAATCAAACAGCTATATCTAATGTGTTGCAAGAAGTCAATTTTTCAATTGAGGGACAACCCAGCTTTGAAAGGACCTAAGGAATCGCTTGAAGTTTCTAGATAAAATGGACATATTTGCCATAGTATGATTGTTCACAGTGTGGGTAAGTTATCTTTCATATCACGCTGATTACAAATAAACAAATAAACAAATACACAGCAAGTGGTCCAAGTTATAAATCAAATATTGATATATTAAAGTTACTTAGTACATTATTTTTATTCAAACTAAAAATGAACAAATTATAATTTGCATGCCAATTAATCCTAGTGTTAACCACCATTTCCAAAATATTGGGGGGCAAATATCCAAACAGGGAGGTATTATTTCACAAAAACCAGTTCATTTGTTATAATGTCTGTCTCTGTGTGCAGCAAATTCTAAGTAAACACATATCAGGACTGTAACTCTTAAACACATATCAGGACTGTAACTCTTAAACACATATCAGGACTGTAACTCTTAAACACATAACGTGGCTGTAACTCTTAAACACATAACAGGACTGTAACTCTTAAACACATTTCGTGGCTGTAACTCTTAAACACATATCAGGACTGTAACTCTTAAACACATAACATGGCTGTAACTCTTAAACACATAACAGGACTGTAACTCTTAAACACATAACAGGACTGTAACTCTTAAACACATAACATGGCTGTAACTCTTAAACACATAACAGGACTGTAACTCTTAAACACATAACATGACTGTAACTCTTAAACACATAACATGGCTGTAACTCTTAAACACATAACATGGCTGTAACTCTTAAACACATAACATGGCTGTAACTCTTAAACACATATCAGGACTGTAACTCTTAAACACATAACATGGCTGTAACTCTTAAACACATAACAGGACTGTAACTCTTAAACACATATCAGGACTGTAACTCTTAAACACATAACATGGCTGTAACTCTTAAACACATAACAGGACTGTAACTCTTAAACACATAACATGGCTGTAACTCTTAAACACATAACATGGCTGTAACTCTTAAACACATATCAGGACTGTAACTCTTAAACACATAACATGGCTGTAACTCTTAAACATATAACAGGACTGTAACTCTTAAACACATATCAGGACTGTAACTCTTAAACACATATCAGGACTGTAACTCTTAAACACATAACGTGGCTGTAACTCTTAAACACATAACATGGCTGTAACTCTTAAACACATAACATGGCTGTAACTCTTAAACACATATCAGGACTGTAACTCTTAAACACATAACGTGGCTGTAACTCTTAAACACATATCGTGGCTGTAACTATTAAAAGGAATCCAGCAGGAGAGCAATCTAATAATCTCTTTCGGGCAACATAATATTATGACAGCTAATATTAGTACCTGGTCTAATAAAAATTGTTTTATAATACTGAGAATTGTAAAATACCTAACTCAATATTCAGATATTTGAAAATGGGATTAACTCCAGATCTTAATTATTTAATCAAAATTCAACATGTTCATAGCGCAGTCTGAAGTTGGACATTTACTGTTTGTCATAGGCATGGGCTAACTCTATAAATGGAGGCAAGTGTTGTTTTTTTAATTTAACAGTTTTTTGTTTCATTAATAAGTAGGATAGAGATATTTGAATATTCGCTCGGATATCCGAATACTATTCCAGTATTCAATACTATTCCAGTATTCAATACTATTCCAGTATTCAATACTATTCCAGTATTCGAATATTTGGAAACAAATTATACTTGCAAAATAAAATAGAATGTCATAATATCAGATACGTTGATTTCTTTTGGATCCATCATAAAACTTACAATACAAAAGAAATCGCCCCAGGATGTGTGAATAAAGCATGATGTGGTCACATCCATGGAGGTGTTAATTGACACTCTGCAATGTAATCGGATAATTACAGTAGGTAATAAGGATACAGACGGGTCTGTAGTCCAGGTTAACACGTTGGATTGGTAATCCAGGGATCGCAGGTTCGATCCCCCGTCTGACCCTAATAAAATTAACAGTCTTTCAAATGTGACTTTAAACCGAGGTCATGTGTCGGTGCTTTACACTGTGCACGTAAACGAACCAGAGGAGACTCTGGAATAGGTCTCTGTCTGTATCATTGCACTATCCACCAAAAATCTAAAATTACTAATACTAATCTCTTCAGGCGGCGTCGCTCATATGGGCAACCGGTAGCGACGATAAATAAACGTAAAACACACAAAGGTGCTAAGGTAGGTAGTGTTTTATTTTTATGATTTGTTATAAACATGCTGATCATTAATGATTGAACCAATTAAACGCTACAAATAAGTTTGTTTGCAAATTGTTGCTGCTTGGTGATTATCGGTGGTCTTTGATTATGATGTCAAAACTGTTTAGACGAGAAATTCCTTTGAATTATTACAGACACTTTGCAACAACATCCATCCCCTCCCCATATATCTTAAAGTTTTAGTTAACTGCTCAATATTACCAAAAAGTACTATTCAAAGTACGATTTTTATGATAGTGTCCTCAAAAATGCTGCATGCTCAGTCACAAGTTTGGAAAGCCATCAATCGTTCTGAGAATTAAAAAAACTGCTAGGTGTAATCTATGCAGCTTGAATTTAACATATTCGGGTACAACATCAAATCTGAATAATCATTTGAAAACAAATATCCTTCAACGGAAAGCTGAGCTCAAGTGACAATGGCTTTATTTGTGAAAACGCCCATGAATGTACAGTGGCTGATAATAATAACTGAATGAGTCGTTGTCATATTTGCATGGCCTTACAGGAAGAAGATGACGTTATGTGTAAAACAGAAAGTTGGTTGATTTGGCAATTTTTATGAGAGTTTAAGAGATTTTGAGTTTTTGATAGAATTATATTGAATATTCGAATACCTTTCTGACTGAATATTCGAATAGCAAAATCGCTATTCGTTGCCATACCTATTAACAAGACGTAATAATTTCTTTATTCATTTCCATTCCAAAATATTTCACAGAAAAATCTAAAAGAAATAGAATAATAAAGTTTATAAGGCCATTCAAAATTAATTGTTAGAGATATTTTCAATGTACAACAAAAGCAACCCGAAATAAAAAGACAGAAATAAACAAATAAAAATCCATATATTTATGTCTTTAGCACCGAGAAGGTCGACCAACATTTTGTTATACTTATGCAGGTTCTTTCATTCACCATATAATTACATTAATCAGGATCAATATAACACGGACATAAGAAACTACCGTTTAAAGATATTATGGAAAAGCTCATCAATTTACATTTGTTTGTGTTCAGCTGAATCCAGTATTAGACATGACTGATTTTAGCAAGCATTTAATATAAATTTGATAGTCTTTAGAGTTACTTCATATTTTCTGTGACAAGAAAACACGTACCCCAATTAGAGCGGGTGTCTCAAATAGAGAATAGGTTAATTAAAGAGAGTGTGTCTGTCAAACAGAGTAAATACAGAATAGGTTAATTAGAGAGTGTGTGTCCGTCAAACAGAGTAAATACAGTATAGGTTAATTAAAGAGTGTGTCCTTCAAACATAGTACAAAATACATGGTTAATTAGAGATGGTACATCAAACAGAGAAAATACAATACATGGTTAATTAGAGATGGTACATCAAAACGAGAAAATACAATACATGGTTAATTAGAGATGGTACATCAAACAGAGAAAATACAATACATGGTTAATTAGAGATGGTACATCAAAACGAGAAAATACAATACATGGTTAATTAGAGATGGTGCATCAAACAGAGAAAATACAATACATGGTTAATTAGAGATGGTGCATCAAACAGAGAAAATACAATACATGGTTAATTAGAGATGGTGCATCAAACAGAGAAAATACAATACATGGTTAATTAGAGATGGTACATCAAACAGAGTAAATACAATACATGGTTAATTAGAGATGGTACATGAAACAGAGTAAATACAATACATGGTTAATTAGAGATGGTACATGAAACAGAGTATATACAATACATGGTTAATTAGAGATGGTGCATCAAACAGAGTAAATACAATACATGGTTAATTAGAGATGGTACATGAAACAGAGTATATACAATACATGGTTAATTAGAGATGGTGCATCAAACAGAGTAAATACAATACATGGTTAATTAGAGATGGTACATCAAACAGAGTATATACAGTACATGGTTAATTAGAGATGGTGCATTAAACAGAGTAAATACAATACATGGTTATTTAGAGATGGTGCATCAAACAGAGTAAATACAATACATGGTTAATTAGATATGGTACATCAAACAGAGTAAATACAATACATGGTTAATTAGAGATGGTACATCAAACAGAGTAAATACAGTACATGGTTAATTAGAGATGGTGCATCAAACAGAGTATATACAGTACATGGTTAATTAGAGATGGTACACCAAACAGAGTAAATAAAATACATGGTTAATTAGAGATGGTGCATCAAACATAGTAAATACAATACATGGTTAATTAGAGATAGTACATCAAACAGAGTATATACAATACATGGTTAATTAGAGATGGTGCATCAAACATAGTAAATACAATACATGGTTAATTAGAGATAGTACATCAAACAGAGTATATACAGTACATGGTTAATTAGAGATGGTACACCAAACAGAGTAAATAAAATACATGGTTAATTAGAGATGGTGCATCAAACATAGTAAATACAATACATGGTTAATTAGAGATAGTACATCAAACAGAGTATATACAATACATGGTTAATTAGAGATGGTGCATCAAACAGAGTATATACAATACATGGTTAATTAGAGATGGTACATCAAACAGAGTATATATAGTACATGGTTAATTAGAGATGGTGCATCAAACAGAGTAAATACAGTGCAAACAGAAAGCTGCTAACTTTAATGCTGAAACATTTAAACAAGCATAACAGAAACCTATACCAGATGAATGGAAATCTATATTGAAATATTTTATTAAATATTCTTTTCTTTCATAAACCCTGGATCCCTCAGTGTCATATTACAACACATTGGTCTCTCAATAGCCTGTTCAATATGTAAATCATTCAAGTATCAATAGGTTACTGATGCATTTACACAGAGCACTTTCAGTGAACCAAACATCTCACTTTGAAATCATTGACTTACAGTTCTCCTTTAATAATGTGATTATTATTGCAATATAGTATACCACAGGAGCTTGACTTACAGTTCTCCTTTAATAATGTGAGTATTGAGTTTAGAGTCCTTGAGTTTAGAGTCCTTGACATTAGAGTCATTGAGTTTAGAGTTCTTGAGATTAGAGTCTTTGAGTTTAGAGTCCTTAGTAACTGCATCACTGTGCTCTACTGTACATACTAGTAGGTTAGTAACTGTATCACAGTGCAATACTGCACATACTAGTAGGTTAGTAACTGTATCACAGTGCTATATTGCACATGCTAGTAGGTTAGTAACTGTATCACTGTGCTATACTGTACATACTAGTAGGTTAGTAACTTATCACAGTGCTATACTGTACATACTAGTAGGTTAGTAACTGTATCACTGTGCTATACTGTACATACTAGTAGGTTAGTAACTGTATCACTGTGCTATACTGTACATACTAGTAGGTTAGTAACTGTATCACTGTGCTATACTGTACATACTAGTAGGTTAGTAACTGTATCACAGTGCTATACTGTACATATTAGTAGGTTAGTAACTGTATCACTGTGCTATACTGTACATACTAGTAGGTTAGTAACTGTATCACTGTGCTATACTGTACATACTAGTAGGTTAGTAACTGTATCACAGTGCTATACTGTACATACTAGTAGGTTAGTAACTGTATCACTGTGCTATACTGCACATACTAGTAGGTTAGTAACTGTATCACAGTGCTATACTGTACATACTAGTAGGTTAGTAACTGTATCACTGTGCTATACTGCACATACTAGTAGGTTAGTAACTGTATCACTGTGCTATACTGTACATACTAGTAGGTTAGTAACTGTATCACTGTGCTATACTGCACATACTAGTAGGTTAGTTACTGTATCACAGTGCTATACTGTACATACTAGTAGGTTAGTAACTGTATCACTGTGCTATACTGTACATACTAGTAGGTTAGTAACTGTATCACTGTGCTATACTGCACATACTAGTAGGTTAGTAACTGTATCACAGTGCTATACTGTACATACTAGTAGGTTAGTAACTGTATCACTGTGCTATACTGTACATACTAGTAGGTTAGTAACTGTATCACAGTGCTATACTGTACATACTAGTAGGTTAGTAACTGTATCACTGTGCTATACTGTACATACTAGTAGGTTAACATACTAGTTTGTATAGTGCTATACTGTACATACTAGTAGGTTAAACTGTATCACAGTGCTATACTGTACATACTAGTAGGTTAGTAACTGTATCACTGTGCTATACTGACATACTAGTAGGTTAGTAACTGTATCACAGTGCTATACTGACATACTAGTAGGTTAGTAACTGTATCACTGTGCTATACTGCACATACTAGTAGGTTAGTAACTGTATCACAGTGCTATACTGTACATACTAGTAGGTTAGTAACTGTATCACAGTGCTATACTGTACATACTAGTAGGTTAGTAACTGTATCACTGTGCTATACTGTACATACTAGTAGGTTAGTAACTGTATCACAGTGCTATACTGTACATACTAGTAGGTTAGTAACTGTATCACTGTGCTATACTGTACATACTAGTAGGTTAGTAACTGTATCACTGTGCTATACTGTACATACTAGTAGGTTAGTAACTGTATCACAGTGCTATACTGTACATACTAGTAGGTTAGTAACTGTATCACAGTGCTATACTGTACATACTAGTAGGTTAGTAACTGTATCACGTGCTAACACAACAAAAACGTATCACGTGCTATATGACATACTAGTAGGTTAGTAACTGTATCACAGTGCTATACTGCACATACTAGTAGGTTAGTAACTGTATCACTGTGCTATACTGCACATACTAGTAGGTTAGTATCACAGTGCTATACTGTACATACTAGTAGGTTAGTAACTGTATCACAGTGCTATACTGCACATACTAGTAGGTTAGTAACTATATCACTGTGCTATACTGTACATACTAGTAGGTTAGTAACTGTATCACTGTGCTATACTGCACATACTAGTAGGTTAGTAACTGTATCACTGTGCTATACTGCACATACTAGTAGGTTAGTAACTGTATCACAGTGCTATACTGCACATACTGGTAGGTTAGTAACTGTATCACAGTGCTATACTGTACATACTAGTAGGTTAGTAACTGTATCACTGTGCTATACTGTACATACTAGTAGGTTAGTAACTGTATCACAGTGCTATACTGTACATACTAGTAGGTTAGTTACTGTATCACAGTGATATACTGTACATACTAGTAGGTTAGTAACTGTATCACAGTGCTATACTGTACATACTAGTAGGTTAGTAACTGTATCACAGTGCTATACTGTACATACTAGTAGGTTAGTAACTGTATCACAGTGCCATACTGTACATACTAGTAGGTTAGTAACTGTATCACAGTGCTATACTGTACATACTAGTAGGTTAGTAACTGTATCACAGTGCTATACTGTACATACTAGTAGGTTAGTAACTGTATCACTGTGCTATACTGTACATACTAGTAGGTTAGTAACTGTAGCACAGTGCTATACTGTACATACTAGTAGGTTAGTATCACAGTGCTATACTGTACATACTAGTAGGTTAGTAACTGTATCACAGTGCTATACTGCACATACTAGTAGGTTAGTAACTGTATCACAGTGCTATACTGCACATACTAGTAGGTTAGTAACTGTATCACAGTGCTATACTGCACATACTAGTAGGTTAGTAACTGTATCACAGTGCTATACTGCACATACTAGTAGGTTAGTAACTGTATCACAGTGCTATACTGCACATACTAGTAGGTTAGTAACTGTATCACAGTGCTATACTGCACATACTAGTAGGTTAGTAACTGTATCACAGTGCTATACTGCACATACTAGTAGGTTAGTAACTGTATCACAGTGCTATACTGCACATACTAGTAGGTTAGTAACTGTATCACAGTGCTATACTGCACATACTAGTAGGTTAGTAACTGTATCACAGTGCTATACTGCACATACTAGTAGGTTAGTAACTGTATCACAGTGCTATACTGTACATACTAGTAGGTTAGTAACTGTATCACAGTGCTATACTGTACATACTAGTAGGTTAGTAACTGTATCACAGTGCTATACTGTACATACTAGTAGGTTAGTAACTGTATCACAGTGCTATACTGTACATACTAGTAGGTTAGTAACTGTATCACAGTGCTATACTGTACATACTAGTAGGTTAGTAACTGTATCACAGTGCTATACTGTACATACTAGTAGGTTAGTAACTGTATCACAGTGCTATACTGTACATACTAGTAGGTTAGTAACTGTATCACAGTGCTATACTGTACATACTAGTAGGTTAGTAACTGTATCACAGTGCTATACTGTACATACTAGTAGGTTAGTAACTGTATCACAGTGCTATACTGTACATACTAGTAGGTTAGTAACTGTATCACAGTGCTATACTGTACATACTAGTAGGTTAGTAACTGTATCACTGTGCTATACTGCACATACTAGTAGGTTAGTAACTGTATCACTGTGCTATACTGTACATACTAGTAGGTTAGTAACTGTATCACAGTGCTATACTGTACATACTAGTAGGTTAGTAACAGTATCACTGTGCTATACTGTACATACTAGTAGGTTAGTAACTGTATCACTGTGCTATACTGTACATACTAGTAGGTTAGTAACTGTATCACTGTGCTATACTGTACATACTAGTAGGTTAGTAACTGTATCACAGTGCTATACTGCACATACTAGTAGGTTAGTAACTGCATCACAGTGCTCTACCACACATACTAGTACGTTAGTAACTGTATCACAGTGCTATACTGTACATACTAGTATGTTAGTAACTGTATCACTGTGCTATACTGTACATACTAGTAGGTTAGTAACTGTATCACTGTGCTATACTGTACATACTAGTAGGTTAGTAACTGTATCACAGTGCTATACTGTACATACTAGTAGGTTAGTATCACAGTGCTATACTGTACATACTAGTAGGTTAGTAACTGTATCACAGTGCTATACTGTACATACTAGTAGGTTAGTAACTGTATCACTGTGCTATACTGAACATACTAGTAGGTTAGTAACTGTATCACAGTGCTATACTGTACATACTAGTAGGTTAGTAACTGTATCACAGTGCTATACTGCACATACTAGTAGGTTAGTAACTGTATCACTGTGCTATACTGCACATACTGGTAGGTTAGTAACTGTATCACAGTGCTATACTGTACATACTAGTAGGTTAGTAACTGTATCACTGTGCTATACTGTACATACTAGTAGGTTAGTAACTGTATCACAGTGCTATACTGTACATACTAGTAGGTTAGTAACTGTATCACTGTGCTATACTGTACATACTAGTAGGTTAGTAACTGCATCACAGTGCTATACTGTACATACTAGTAGGTTAGTAACTGTATCACAGTGCTATACTGCACATACTAGTAGGTTAGTAACTGTATCACTGTGCTATACTGTACATACTAGTAGGTTAGTAACTGTATCACTGTGCTATACTGCACATACTAGTAGGTTAGTAACTGTATCACTGTGCTATACTGCACATACTAGTAGGTTAGTAACTGTATCACAGTGCTATACTGCACATACTGGTAGGTTAGTAACTGTATCACAGTGCTATACTGTACATACTAGTAGGTTAGTAACTGTATCACTGTGCTATACTGTACATACTAGTAGGTTAGTAACTGTATTACAGTGCTATACTGTACATACTAGTAGGTTAGTTACTGTATCACAGTGCTATACTGTACATACTAGTAGGTTAGTAACTGTATCACAGTGCTATACTGTACATACTAGTAGGTTAGTAACTGTATCACAGTGCTATACTGTACATACTAGTAGGTTAGTAACTGTATCACAGTGCCATACTGTAAATACTAGTAGGTTAGTAACTGTATCACAGTGCTATACTGTACATACTAGTAGGTTAGTAACTGTATCACAGTGCTATACTGTACATACTAGTAGGTTAGTAACTGTATCACTGTGCTATACTGTACATACTAGTAGGTTAGTAACTGTAGCACAGTGCTATACTGTACATACTAGTAGGTTAGTATCACAGTGCTATACTGTACATACTAGTAGGTTAGTAACTGTATCGCAGTGCTATACTGCACATATTAGTAGGTTAGTAACTGTATCACAGTGCTATACTGCACATACTAGTAGGTTAGTAACTGTATCACTGTGCTATACTGCACATACTAGTAGGTTAGTAACTGTATCACAGTGCTATACTGCACATACTAGTAGGTTAGTAACTGTATCACTGTGCTCTACTGCACATACTAGTAGGTTAGTAACTGTATCACAGTGCTATACTGTACATACTAGTAGGTTAGTAACTGTATCACTGTGCTATACTGTACATACTAGTAGGTTAGTAACTGTATCACAGTGCCATACTGTACATACTAGTAGGTTAGTAACTGTATCACAGTGCTATACTGTACATACTAGTAGGTTAGTAACTGTATCACAGTGCTATAATGTACATACTAGTATGTTAGTAACTGTATCACAGTGCCATACTGTACATACTAGTAGGTTAGTAACTGTATCACAGTGCTATACTGTACATATTAGTAGGTTAGTAACTGTATCATAGTGCTCTACCACACATACTAGTAGGTTAGTAACTGTATCACAGTGCTATACTGTACATACTAGTAGGTTAGTAACTGTATCACAGTGCTATACTGTACATACTAGTAGGTTAGTAACTGTATCACTGTGCTCTACTGCACATACTAGTAGGTTAGTAAATGTATCACAGTGCTATACTGTACATACTAGTAGGTTAGTAACTGCATCACAGTGCTATACTGTACATACTAGTAGGTTAGTAACTGTATCACAGTGCTCTACCACACATACTAGTAGGTTAGTAACTGTATCACAGTGCTCTACCACACATACTAGTAGGTTAGTAACTGTATCACTGTGCTATACTGTACATACTAGTAGGTTAGTAACTGCATCACAGTGCTCTACCACACATACTAGTAGGTTAGTAACTGTATCACAGTGCTATACTGTACATACTAGTAGGTTAGTAACTGTATCACAGTGCTATACTGTACATACTAGTAGGTTAGTAACTGTATCACAGTGCTATACTGTACATACTAGTAGGTTAGTAACTGTATCACAGTGCTATACTGTACATACTAGTAGGTTAGTAACTGTATCACTGTACTATACTGTACATACTAGTAGGTTAGTAACTGTATCACTGTGCTATACTGTACATACTAGTAGGTTAGTAACTGTATCACTGTGCTATACTGTACATACTAGTAGGTTAGTAACTGTATCACAGTGCTATACTGCACATACTAGTAGGTTAGTAACTGTATCACTGTGCTATACTGTACATACTGGTAGGTTAGTAACTGTATCACAGTGCTATACTGTACATACTAGTAGGTTAGTAACTGTATCACTGTGCTATACTGTACATACTAGTAGGTTAGTAACTTATCACTGTGCTATACTGTACATACTAGTAGGTTAGTAACTGTATCACAGTGCTATACTGTACATACTAGTAGGTTAGTAACTGCATCACAGTGCTCTACCACACATACTAGTAGGTTAGTAACTATATCACAGTGCTATACTGTACATACTAGTAGGTTAGTAACTGTATCACTGTGCTATACTGTACATACTAGTAGGTTAGTAACTGTATCACTGTGCTATACTGTACATACTAGTAGGTTAGTAACTGTATCACAGTGCTATACTGTACATACTAGTAGGTTAGTAACTGTATCACAGTGCTATACTGTACATACTAGTAGGTTAGTAACTGTATCACAGTGCTATACTGTACATACTAGTAGGTTAGTAACTGTATCACAGTGCTATACTGTACATACTAGTAGGTTAGTAACTGCATCACAGTGCTCTACCACACATACTAGTAGGTTAGTAACTATATCACAGTGCTATACTGTACATACTAGTAGGTTAGTAACTGTATCACAGTGCTATACTGTACATACTAGTAGGTTAGTAACTGCATCACAGTGCTCTACCACACATACTAGTAGGTTAGTAACTATATCACAGTGCTATACTGTACATACTAGTAGGTTAGTAACTGTATCACTGTGCTATACTGTACATACTAGTAGGTTAGTAACTGTATCACAGTGCTATACTGTAAATACTAGTAGGTTAGTAACTGTATCACAGTGCTATACTGTACATACTAGTAGGTTAGTAACTGTATCACTGTGCTATACTGCACATACTAGTAGGTTAGTAACTGTATCACTGTGCTATACTGTACATACTAGTAGGTTAGTAACTGTATCACAGTGCTATACTGTACATACTAGTAGGTTAGTAACTGCATCACTGTGCTATACTGTACATACTAGTAGGTTAGTAACTGTATCACAGTGCTATACTGTACATACTAGTAGGTTAGTAACTGTATCACTGTGCTCTACTGCACATACTAGTAGGTTAGTAACTGCATCACTGTGCTATACTGTACATACTAGTAGGTTAGTAACTGTATCACAGTGCTATACTGTACATACTAGTAGGTTAGTAACTGTATCACTGTGCTATACTGCACATACTGGTAGGTTAGTAACTGTATCACAGTGCTATACTGTACATACTAGTAGGTTAGTAACTGTATCACTGTGCTATACTGTACATACTAGTAGGTTAGTAACTGTATCACTGTGCTCTACTGCACATACTAGTAGGTTTGTAACTGTATCACAGTGCTATACTGTACATACTAGTAGGTTAGTAACTGTATCACTGTGCTATACTGTACATACTAGTAGGTTAGTAACTGTATCACTGTGCTATACTGTACATACTAGTAGGTTAGTAACTGTATCACTGTGCTATACTGTACATACTAGTAGGTTAGTAACTGTATCACTGTGCTATACTGTACATACTAGTAGGTTAGTAACTGTATCACTGTGCTATACTGTACATACTAGTAGGTTAGTAACTGTATCACTGTGCTATACTGTACATACTAGTAGGTTAGTAACTGTATCACTGTGCTATACTGTACATACTAGTAGGTTAGTAACTGTATCACAGTGCTATACTGTACATACTAGTAGGTTAGTAACTGTATCACAGTGCTATACTGTACATACTAGTAGGTTAGTAACTGTATCACAGTGCTATACTGTACATACTAGTAGGTTAGTATCACAGTGCTATACTGTACATACTAGTAGGTTAGTATCACAGTGCTATACTGTACATACTAGTAGGTTAGTAACTGTATCACTGTGCTATACTGCACATACTAGTAGGTTAGTAACTGTATCACAGTGCTATACTGTACATACTAGTAGGTTAGTAACTGTATCACAGTGCTATACTGTACATACTAGTAGGTTAGTAACTGTATCACAGTGCTATACTGTACATACTAGTAGGTTAGTAACTGTATCACTGTGCTATACTGTACATACTAGTAGGTTAGTAACTATATCACAGTGCTATACTGTACATACTAGTAGGTTAGTAACTGTATCACAGTGCTATACTGTACATACTAGTAGGTTAGTAACTGTATCACTGTGCTATACTGTACATACTAGTAGGTTAGTAACTGTATCACTGTGCTATACTGTACATACTAGTAGGCTAGTAACTATATCACAGTGCTATACTGTACATACTAGTAGGTTATTAATTCCAAATGTAAATATTGACTGTTGTGTTTGCCATGCTCCAGGTAACAGAGATATCACATGTGCATGACCTCGATATGCGAGGTTACAGATTGCTTGAGAAGGAGGCGGAGGACGTCGTAAAGTGTGTAAAATACGATAGGGAGGAGGACGTGGTTCGCATATTGCTGAAAAATGACCGCGATTCCCGGGAAATATGCACAATTATTGTGGAAGATGGCAGCACAGCCCTTCACGCGATGGCACAGTTTTCTAGGCCACATATTCTACAGGTATGTAGGTAACGACACAATTCCAGGAAGATTGACCAGTTTTATTTTAGTATAGGAACACTTTGTTACTTTGTAACCAGATTATTAGAGTACATATACACAGTTGTGGTATCTAGTGTCTCCTATGGTATATACATAGGTTATATAAAAGGAGAACACTCACTGAAAACATGTTTCAGTTTGGCTTGTTACGGTCCTGAAATTAAGTGGCACATTTTTGGAAGGCAAAAGAGTTACCATAGACACAAACAATGCTTCAAAAATTCTACTTAACACTATGTATAAATGCAACGCGGTATTGAGGACGATACCATTACACTAAGATATAGTGAAACACGCTTTTATTTTGACTAAGTGATTGTATGTCATTATACCTGGTCGATACCAACTACCTGGATCACCTATATCGTGTTTATTTTATTGGTTTTCTGTTTATATACATATTTCACATATCGCGTTGGACCAGTATTAATTGACATGATCATGTAATCTATTTACTTCAAGGATTGGTCGATATAGAAACAACAAGTTATATACTGAACAATATACGTTATATACTGAACAATATACGTTATATACTGAACAATATACGTTATATACTGAACAATATACGTTATATACTGAACAATATACGTTATATACTGAACAATATACGTTATATACTGAACAATATACGTTATATACTGAACAATATACGTTATATACTGAACAATATACGTTATATACTGAACAATATACGTTATATACTGAACAATATACGTTATATACTGAACAATATACGTTATATACTGAACAAAACAAACAAACTTCATGTGTGAATATACTATTAGTTGTGTTAAAGAATTCACTGTGTAATAAATTAGATAGGTAAAAGTAGCCGTATTATCCGGATTTGCACGTGCATGCATGGTTCAACATGTCTCGTGTGGATTTGCACGTGCATGCATGGTTCAACATGTCTCGTGTGGATTTGCACGTGCATGCATGGTTCAACATGTCTCGTGTGGATTTACAGGTGCATGCATGATTCAACATGTCTCGTGTGGATTTGCACGTGCATGCATGGTTCAACATGTCTCGTGTGGATTTGCACGTGCATGCATGGTTCAACATGTCTCGTGTGGATTTGCACGTGCATGCATGGTTCAACATGTCTCGTGTGGATTTGCACGTGCATTCATGGTTCAACATGTCTCGTGTGGATTTGCACGTGCATGCATGATTCAACATGTCTCGTGTGGATTTGCACGTGCATGCATGATTCAACATGTCGTGTGTGGATTTGCACGTGCATTCATGGTTCAACATGTCTTGTGTGGATTTGCACGTGCATGCATGGTTCAACATGTCTCGTGTGAATTTGCACGTGCATTCATGGTTCAACATGTCTCATGTGGATTTGCACGTGCATGCATGGTTCAACATGTCTTGTGTGGATTTGCACGTGCATGCATGGTTCAACATGTCTCATGTGGATTTGCACGTGCATGCATGGTTCAACATGTCTCGTGTGGATTTGCACGTGCATGCATGGTTTAACATGTCTCATGGGGATTGGCACGTGCATGCATGGTTCAACATGTCTCGTGTGGATTTGCACGTGCATGCATGGTTCAACATGTCTCGTGTGGATTTACACGTGCATGCATGATTCAACATGTCTCGTGTGGATTTGCACATGCATGCATGATTCAACATGTCTCGTGTGGATTTGCACGTGCATGCATGGTTCAACATGTCTTGTGTGGATTTGCACGTGCATGCATGATTCAACATGTCTCGTGTGGATTTACACGTGCATGCATGATTCAACATGTCTCGTGTGGATTTGCACATGCATGCATGGTTCAACATGTCTCGTGTGGATTTGCACGTGCATGCATGGTTCAACATGTCTCGTGTGGATTTGCACGTGCATGCATGATTCAACATGTCTCATGTGGATTTACACGTGCATGCATGATTCAACATGTCTCGTGTGGATTTGCACGTGCATGCATGGTTCAACATGTCTCGTGTGGATTTGCACATGCATGCATGGTTCAACATGTCTCGTGTGGATTTGCACGTGCATGCATGGTTCAACATGTCTCGTGTGGATTTGCACGTGCATGCATGGTTCAACATGTCTCATGTGGATTTGCACGTGCATTCATGGTTCAACATGTCTCGTATGGATTTGCACGTGCATGCATGGTTCAACATGTCGTGTGGATTTGCACGTGCATTCATGGTTCAACATGTCTCGTGTGGATTTGCACGTGCATGCATGGTTCAACATGTCTCGTGTGGATTTGCACGTGCATGCATGGTTCAACATGTCTCGTGTGGATTTGCATGTGCATGCATGGTTCAACATGTCTCGTGTGGATTTGCATGTGCATGCATGGTTCAACATGTCTCGTGTGGATTTGCACGTGCATTCATGGTTCAACATGTCTCGTGTGGATTTGCACGTGCATTCATGGTTCAACATGTCTCGTGTGGATTTGCACGTGCATTCATGGTTCAACATGTCTCGTGTGGATTTGCACGTGCATGCATGGTTCAACATGTCTCGTGTGGATTTGCACGTGCATTCATGGTTCAACATGTCTCGTGTGGATTTGCATGTGCATGCATGGTTCAACATGTCTCGTGTGGATTTGCACGTGCATTCATGGTTCAACATGTCTCGTGTGGATTTGCACGTGCATGCATGATTCAACATGTCTTGTGTGGATTTGCACGTGCATGCACGGTTCAACATGTCTCGTGTGGATTTGCACGTGCATGCATGATTCAACATGTCTTGTGTGGATTTCAGTTAATTTGTTTTACTTGTTTTACTGACATTGTTGTCAAGTGAACAAAAACGCTTCAAGATTTGAAAACAACACAAGGTCTTTTACGTTGTAGCATTTTTTAGTATGCCAAGATTACCCAATAATTTACACTAACAGGCAATTGGCATGCTTAATGCTGGTATGTCAACAGAAGACTGCAAGGCATGTTGGGAGTTCTAGTCATGCGATACGAAATCGGCGCACATGATTTCGAATGACATGATGCACCAACGTGTGGTCAAGACCGCTATATCATGACTGCTTTGCACTATCAATTTCAAACTGCCACTGCTGCTGCTGCACCAGGGCTTCATAATAACAATATTCCAAGAAAACAACACTTTACCGTATTTAGCTATGTATAGTGCACACATGTCTTACTGAAATCCTCATCCATTTTATCTACTGCGCATTATACACCAGTACAGACATCGGGACATTTTTTTCCGGACCAAAATTTCATGAAATTCGACCCGAACGCAGTCATTCTATAATTTGTTACATTCGACAAACGTTATAAACTAGCTATTAAAACCAGTTGCCGATAGTCTATATAAATAAATGAAATGAATAAGACCACAAAATTAGCATATATTGCGTTTATTTTGGCAAACTTTGAAGAATTTAATTGAAATTACTAAATGCATAAAAAATGGCGATTTGATAACATCACGTGGTTTTATCGTATGTAATATTTCCCGTACTTTTCGCGTACTTCGCCGTATAAAGCGACACTGCCTTCGTACGATATCATAGAGGTAAAGAAACTTTGTAATTATAGTTTATTTGATTTAATATACCATATGTTTTTAAATA
The DNA here is from genome assembly GCA_014843695.1 of Archivesica marissinica. NCBI lineage: Eukaryota > Metazoa > Mollusca > Bivalvia > Venerida > Vesicomyidae > Archivesica > Archivesica marissinica. The sequence goes on from CM026399.1 coordinate 60,943,740, forward strand.
CGACATGATTAAAGACACGATGTGTTGGTTATTTTTACGGGAAATATTTACTATGTACAATGCATTGCAGTATTTCAATTGTTTGTAGCGATAATTAATTTCGACAAACCATTCACAATGGGTCCCAGTTAATTAGGTAGGCTACACGTGCATCTGCTGACATGTTTGAGAACGTGTTGAGATGTTTGAGAACGATATGCATGTAATTTTCATGAAATCATGCCTGAGTGCGTTACCGTTTCTCGAGTGATTAATATAAGTTGTAAAAATCACGGAGCACAATTTTTAGCGATTCTTGAATAATGCTAAATTTTGACTTGGAAAATTGCGTTTTTCACGTGCGCAGTATACATCGGAACTCAGTTTTTCCCCGATTTTCGTGCCAAATCGTGGGTGCGCATTATACACGATAGCGCACTATACATAGCTAAATACGGTAGTCATACCCATTATTAAATGGTATTTTTAAAAACCTTTACAACAATTTGTCCAAAGTCTACCAGTTTCTGTTAACCTATGATCATCATTTTTGCACCTGATGTATTATGGAACGCATATATAACAATTATTCCCCCTAGTTTTTTTTTATCAAGTTATGTTCAAGTAAAGCGTAAGTTTCTTATTTTGTTCAGTATATATAAATTGTCCAGTGTTCTAGAGATTTATTAATTAACCCTACATTTTTAAAACTGCAAGTTTCTATTGTTGAACTTAGTATTTGAACTAATATATAATTTACTAACAATGAAGCTTGTTTATTTTCCAAGTATGTGTTTTTGGTCAATATCTAGAACATCTTAAAAGCTATGACCCCTTAATGGTATCAAACAGAAATCAGCTCTAAAAACAGTCAGCCATCAGCAATATTATACAATGTGTGGTTGAGAGGTGTGGTTGCATGATTCAGTTGCTTGGAACAAGGATTGCATGATTCAGTTGCTTGTAACAAGGATTGCATGATTCAGTTGCTTGGAACAGGGATTGCATGATTCAGTTTCTTGGAAAAGGGATTGCATGATTCAGTTGCTTGTAACAAGGATTGCATGATTCAGTTGCTTGGAACAGGGATTGCATGATTCAGTTGCTTGTAACAAGGGTTGCATGATTCAGTTGCTTGGAACAGGGATTGCATGATTCAGTTGCTTGCAACAAGGGTTGCATGATTCAGTTGCTTGGAACAGGGATTGCATGATTCAGTTGCTTGGAACAGGGGTTGCATGATTCAGTTGCTTGGAACAGGGGTTGCATGATTCAGTTGCTTGGAACAGGGATTGCATGATTCAGTTGCTTGGAACAGGGGTTGCATGATTCAGTTGCTTGGAACAGGGATTGCATGATTCAGTTGCTTGGAACAGGGATTGCATGATTCAGTTGCTTGGAACAGGGATTGCATGATGCAGTTGCTTGGAACAGGGGTTGCATGATGCAGTTGCTTGGAACAGGGCGATTCAGTTGCTTGGAACAGGGATTGCATGATTCAGTTGCTTGGAACAGGGCGATTCAGTTGCTTGGAACAGGGATTGCATGATTCAGATGCTTGTAACAGGGATTGCATGATTCAGTTGCTTGGAACAGGGATTGCATGATTCAGTTGCTTGGAACAGGGATTGCATGATCCAGTTGCTTGGAACAAGGATTGCATGATTCAGTTGCTTGGAACAGGGATTGCATGATTCAGTTGCTTGGAACAGGGATTGCATGATCCAGTTGCTTGTAACAAGGATTGCATGATTCAGTTGCTTGTAACAAGGATTGCATGATTCAGTTGCTTGGAACAGGGATTGCATGATGCAGTTGCTTGTAACAAGGATTGCATGATTCAGTTGCTTGGAACAGGGATTGCATGATTCAGTTGCTTGTAACAAGGATTGCATGATTCAGTTGCTTGTAACAAGGGTTGCATGATTCAGTTGCTTGGAACAGGGATTGCATGATTCAGTTGCTTGGAACAGGGATTGCATGATGCAGTTGCTTGGAACTGGGGTTGCATGATTCAGTTGCTTGGAACAGGGATTGCATGATTCAGTTGCTTGGAACAGGGGTTGCATGATTCAGTTGCTTGGAACAGGGGTTGCATGATTCAGTTGCTTGGAACAGGGATTGCATGATTCAGTTGCTTGGAACAGGGGTTGCATGATTCAGTTGCTTGGAACAGGGATTGCATGATTCAGTTGCTTGGAACAGGGATTGCATGATCAGTTGCTTGGAACAGGGTTGCATGATTCAGTTGCTTGGAACAGGGTTGCATGATTCAGTTGCTTGGAACAGGGCGATTCAGTTGCTTGGAACAGTTGCATGATTCAGTTGCTTGGAACAGGGATTGCATGATGCAGTTGCTTGGAACAGGGGTTGCATGATGCAGTTGCTTGGAACAGGGCGATTCAGTTGCTTGGAACAGGGATTGCATGATTCAGTTGCTTGGAACAGGGCGATTCAGTTGCTTGGAACAGGGATTGCATGATTCAGATGCTTGTAACAGGGATTGCATGATTCAGTTGCTTGGAACAGGGATTGCATGATTCAGTTGCTTGGAACAGGGATTGCATGATCCAGTTGCTTGGAACAAGGATTGCATGATTCAGTTGCTTGGAACAGGGATTGCATGATTCAGTTGCTTGGAACAGGGATTGCATGATCCAGTTGCTTGTAACAAGGATTGCATGATTCAGTTGCTTGTAACAAGGATTGCATGATTCAGTTGCTTGGAACAGGGATTGCATGATCCAGTTGCTTGTAACAAGGATTGCATGATTCAGTTGCTTGGAACAGGGATTGCATGATTCAGTTGCTTGTAACAAGGATTGCATGATTCAGTTGCTTGTAACAAGGGTTGCATGATTCAGTTGCTTGGAACAGGGATTGCATGATTCAGTTGCTTGGAACAGGGATTGCATGATGCAGTTGCTTGGAACAGGGGTTGCATGATTCAGTTGCTTGGAACAGGGATTGCATGATTCAGTTGCTTGGAACAGGGGTTGCATGATTCAGTTGCTTGAACAAGGATTGCATGATTCAGTTGCTTGGAACAGGGATTGCATGATTCAGTTGCTTGGAACAGGGATTGCATGATTCAGTTGCTTGTAACAAGGATTGCATGATTCAGTTGCTTGGAACAGGGATTGCATGATTCAGTTGCTTGGAACAGGGATTGCATGATTCAGTTGCTTGGAACAGGGATTGCATGATGCAGTTGCTTGGAACTGGGGTTGCATGATTCAGTTGCTTGGAACAGGGATTGCATGATTCAGTTGCTTGGAACAGGGATTGCATGATTCAGTTGCTTGGAACAGGGGTTGCATGATTCAGTTGCTTGTAACAAGGATTGCATGATTCAGTTGCTTGGAACAGGGATTGCATGATTCAGTTGCTTGGAACAAGGATTGCATGATTCAGTTGATTGTAACAAGGATTGCATGATTCAGTTGCTTATAACAAGGGTTGCATGATTCAGTTGCTTGGAACAGGGATTGCATGATGCAGTTGCTTGGAACAGGGGTTGCATGATGCAGTTGCTTGGAACAGGGCGATTCAGTTGCTTGGAACTGGGATTGCATGATTCAGTTGCTTGGAAAAGGGATTGCATGATTCAGTTGCTTGGAACAGGGATTGCATGATTCAGTTGCTTGGAACAGGGATTGCATGATTCAGTTGCTTGGACAAGGAATGCATGATTCAGTTGCTTGGACAAGGATTGCATGATTCAGTTGCTTGGACAAGGATTGCATGATTCAGTTGCTTGGAACAGGGATTGCATGATTCAGTTGCTTGGAACAGGGATTGCATGATTCAGTTGCTTGGACAAGGATTGCATGATACAGTTGCTTGTAACAAGGGTTGCATGATTCAATTGCTTGGAACAGGGATTGCATGATGCAGTTGCTTGGAACAGGGCGATTCAGTTGCTTGGAACAGGGATTGCATTATTCAGTTGCTTGTAACAAGGATTGCATGATTCAGTTGCTTGGAACAGGGATTGCATGATTCAGTTGCTTGTAACAAGGATTGCATGATTCAGTTGCTTGTAACAAGGATTGCATGATTCAGTTGCTTGGAACAGGGATTGCATGATTCAGTTGCTTGGAACAGGGATTGCATGATTCAGTTGCTTGTAACAAGGATTGCATGATTCAGTTGCTTGGAACAGGGATTGCATGATTCAGTTGCTTGTAACAAGGGTTGCATGATTCAGTTGCTTGGAACAGGGATTGCATGATTCAGTTGCTTGTAACAGGGGTTGCATGATTCAGTTGCTTGGAACAGGGATTGCATGATTCAGTTGCTTGTAACAAGGGTTGCATGATTCAGTTGCTTGGAACAGGGATTGCATGATTCAGTTGCTTGGAACAGGGATTGCATGATGCAGTTGCTTGGAACAGGGATTGCATGATTCAGTTGCTTGGAACAAGGATTGCATGATTCAGTTGCTTGTAACAAGGATTGCATGATTCAGTTGCTTATAACAAGGGTTGCATGATTCAGTTGCTTGGAACAGGGATTGCATGATGCAGTTGCTTGGAACAGGGGTTGCATGATGCAGTTGCTTGGAACAGGGCGATTCAGTTGCTTGGAACTGGGATTGCATGAATCAGTTGCTTGGAAAAGGGATTGCATGATTCAGTTGCTTGGAACAGGGATTGCATGATTCAGTTGCTTGGAACAGGGATTGCATGATTCAGTTGCTTGGACAAGGAATGCATGATTCAGTTGCTTGGACAAGGATTGCATGATTCAGTTGCTTGGACAAGGATTGCATGATTCAGTTGCTTGGAACAGGGATTGCATGATTCAGTTGCTTGGAACAGGGATTGCATGATTCAGTTGCTTGGACAAGGATTGCATGATACAGTTGCTTGTAACAAGGGTTGCATGATTCAATTGCTTGGAACAGGGATTGCATGATGCAGTTGCTTGGAACAGGGCGATTCAGTTGCTTGGAACAGGGATTGCATTATTCAGTTGCTTGTAACAAGGATTGCATGATTCAGTTGCTTGGAACAGGGATTGCATGATTCAGTTGCTTGTAACAAGGATTGCATGATTCAGTTGCTTGTAACAAGGATTGCATGATTCAGTTGCTTGTAACAGGGATTGCATGATTCAGTTGCTTGGAACAGGGATTGCATGATTCAGTTGCTTGTAGCAAGGATTGCATGATTCAGTTGCTTGGAACAGGGATTGCATGATTCAGTTGCTTGTAACAAGGATTGCATGATTCAGTTGCTTGGAACAGGGATTGCATGATTCAGATGCTTGTAACAGGGATTGCATGATTCAGTTGCTTGGAACAGGGATTGCATGATTCAGTTGCTTGTAACAAGGGTTGCATGATTCAGTTGCTTGGAACAGGGATTGCATGATTCAGTTGCTTGGAACAGGGATTGCATGATGCAGTTGCTTGGAACAGGGATTGCATGATCCAGTTGCTTGTAACAAGGATTGCATGATTCAGTTGCTTGTAACAAGGATTGCATGATTCAGTTGCTTGGAACAGGGATTGCATGATCCAGTTGCTTGTAACAAGGATTGCATGATTCAGTTGCTTGGAACAGGGATTGCATGATTCAGTTGCTTGTAACAAGGATTGCATGATTCAGTTGCTTGTAACAAGGGTTGCATGATTCAGTTGCTTGGAACAGGGATTGCATGATGCAGTTGCTTGGAACTGGGGTTGCATGATTCAGTTGCTTGGAACAGGGGTTGCATGATTCAGTTGCTTGGAACAGGGATTGCATGATTCAGTTGCTTGGAACAGGGGTTGCATGATTCAGTTGCTTGTAACAAGGATTGCATGATTCAGTTGCTTGGAACAGGGATTGCATGATTCAGTTGCTTGGAACAAGGATTGCATGATTCAGTTGCTTGGAACAAGGATTGCATGATTCAGTTGCTTGGAACAGGGATTGCATGATTCAGTTGCTTGGAACAGGCGTTGCATGATTCAGTTGCTTGGAACAGGGATTGCATGATTCAGTTGCTTGTAACAAGGGTTGCATGATTCAGTTGCTTGGAACAGGCGTTGCATGATTCAGTTGCTTGGAACAGGGGTTGCATGATTCAGTTGCTTGTAACAAGGGTTGCACGATTCAGTTGCTTGGAACAGGGATTGCATGATGCAGTTGCTTGGAACAGGGGTTGCATGATGCAGTTGCTTGGAACAGGGATTGCATGATTCAGTTGCTTATAACAAGGGTTGCATGATTCACTTGCTTGGAACAGGGATTGCATGATGCAGTTGCTTGGAACAGGGGTTGCATGATGCAGTTGCTTGGAACAGGGCGATTCAGTTGCTTGGAACTGGGATTGCATGATTCAGTTGCTTGGAAAAGGGATTGCATGATTCAGTTGCTTGGAACAGGGATTGCATGATTCAGTTGCTTGGACAAGGAATGCATGATTCAGTTGCTTGGACAAGGATTGCATGATTCAGTTGCTTGGACAAGGATTGCATGATTCAGTTGCTTGGAACAGGGATTGCATGATTCAGTTGCTTGGAACAGGGATTGCATGATTCAGTTGCTTGGACAAGGATTGCATGATTCAGTTGCTTGTAACAAGGGTTGCATGATTCAGTTGCTTGGAACAGGGATTGCATGATGCAGTTGCTTGGAACAGGGGTTGCATGATGCAGTTGCTTGGAACAGGGCGATTCAGTTGCTTGAAACAGGGATTGCATTATTCAGTTGCTTGTAACAAGGATTGCATGATTCAGTTGCTTGGAACAGGGATTGCATGATTCAGTTGCTTGTAACAAGGATTGCATGATTCAGTTGCTTAGAACAGGGATTGCATGATTCAGTTGCTTGTAACAAGGATTGCATGATTCAGTTGCTTGTAACAGGGATTGCATGATTCAGTTGCTTGGAACAGGGATTGCATGATTCAGTTGCTTGTAACAAGGATTGCATGATTCAGTTGCTTGGAACAGGGATTGCATGATTCAGTTGCTTGTAACAAGGATTGCATGATTCAGTTGCTTGGAACAGGGATTGCATGATTCAGATGCTTGTAACAGGGATTGCATGATTCAGTTGCTTGGAACAGGGATTGCATGATGCAGTTGCTTGGAACAGGGATTGCATGATGCAGTTGCTTGGAAAAGGGATTGCATGATTCAGTTACTTGGAAAAGGGATTGCATGATGCAGTTGCTTGGAAAAGGGGTTGCATGATTCAGTTGCTGGGAACAGGATTGATGACACTGGTCTGGAAACTGCACACCAAAACTAGGGAAGATGGAGGGAATACTCCTTCACACTGGCCTGGAAACTGCACACCAAAACTAGGAGAAATGAGGGATTACTCCTTCAACACACTGGTCTGGACACTGCACACCAAAACTAGGAGAAATGAGGGATTACTCCTTCATCGCACTGGCCTGGAAACTGCACACCAAAACTAGGAGAAATGAGGGATTACTCCTTCATCGCACTGGCCTGGAAACTGCACACCAAAACTAGGAGAAATGAGGGATTACTCCTTCATCGCACTGGCCTGGAAACTGCACACCAAAACTAGGGAAGATGGAGGGAATACTCCTTCATCACACTGGTCTGGACACTGCACACCAAAACTAGGTCGATGGGGGGTAGGGGGGGGGGAGATTGACACTTACACTGATCTAGTAAATGTTCCAGTTTACATTACCAATCATTTCAATACAAGCTTTCAGTCACAAAACCCCAAAGTTATGACTGGCAAAAGGCAATCTTATAATGGGCTTGCATGGAAAAACCTGTCACTTCTTGTCTAATTCCAAAGTGGTTTTAATTTACGATGTTCAATATCTGTAAATCAATAACACACTGTTTGTGCAGAGCATTTATGGCTCAAGTATTTAGCTGATATGTAATTATAAATAGATCAAATTTCAAGGGCACTTATAACAGAACCAAATATTGGTGAAATTATATTAAATTGAACAGTTGACGGATAAAGTTAAATTCAAGAATAATTCTTCTATTCTTGCAAGTGTTTGTTTGTTTGTTCAGGGTCAACCCATGCATCAGCACCATTTTGGGATATATCGCCGGCAGGCAGTTCACCCAACAACACATTTGTTATAACATTAGATCCTGCAGTATTGTAACAATGCATTCAGTTTGTCACGTTGGTTTCTAAAAATAAATAGTTTGTACGTATTATAGAATTTACGAACATGACTTATTGCATGTTTTATAATAGTTTGTACGTATTATAGAATTTACGAACATGACTTATTGCATGTTTTATAATAGTTTATACGTATTATAGAATTTACGAACATGACTTATTGCATGTTTTATAATAGTTTGTACGTATTATAGAATTTACGAACATGACTTATTGCATGTTTTATAATAGTTTATACGTAATATAGAATTTACGAACATGACTTATTGCATGTTTTATAATAGTTTATACGTATTATAGAATTTACGAACATGACTTATTGCATGTTTTATAATAGTTTGTACGTATTATAGAATTTGCGAACATGACTTATTGCATGTTTTATAATAGTTTGTACGTATTATAGAATTTGCGAACATGACTTATTGCATGTTTTATAATAGTTTGTACGTATCATAGAATTTACGAACATGACTTATTGCATGTTTCATAATAGTTTATACGTATTATAGAATTTACGAACATGACTTATTGCATGTTTTATAATAGTTTGTACGTATTATAGAATTTACGAACATGACTTATTGCATGTTTTATAATAGTTTATACGTATTATAGAATTACGAACATGACTTATTGCATGTTTTATAACATTTCAGATACTACTTGACCTTGGTGTGAATGTGAATGCTAGAAACAACGAGGGAAAGACGCCGCTATATATGGCGCTTCTCTACAACAATCTGCTAATTGCACGTATGCTCATAGACAGTGGTGCGGACATAAACGAGACCTTATCCAAGCGTACTGAAATGTCATTGCTACACAAACTTGTACTGAGAGACAACCTGCTAGGGACGCATCTCTTGGTACAGAGAGGTGCGTTGGTAAATGCTCGGGATACTTGCGGGCGAACCCCTCTTCACTTGACGCTTTTACGGCACAGCTCAAGGATGACACAGTATTTAATTGATAAAGGCGGTGATATTAATGCAATAGATGGGACTGGAGACAGTCTGTTACATGTAGCCTTACAGCATAGAAATATGGACATAACTAAGCTACTCATTCATAAAGGAGCAGACGTAACCGTGAGAAATAAGCATGGCTTGACGCCGCTACATCTAGCGGTTGACGGACCATTTATAGATATTACTAAGATAATCCTCAAAAAGAGTACGACCAATGTAAATACAAAAGAACAGGTAATGGGCAGAACCCCGCTGCATTTAGCGTGTGCTCACAATAATACACATATTGCTAGAATGCTCATAGACCACGGAGCAGACGTAAATCTATCCACGACCTTCCGAAAGTCACCATTACACATTACAGCAAAACACAGCGCAACAGAAACGGCTCAGTTACTCGTGAAACATCATGCAAATGTAAATATGCTCACAATCGGCAACAAAACGCCCCTACATGAAGCAATTGAGTACCACAGTTTCAACATAGGAACTCTCCTTGTACAAGCTGGAACGAACATTAACTTCCGTGATTTGCATGGGTGCACTCCCTTGCACTATGCAGTTCACTCTCAATCATTGAGTTTTGTGACGTATTTACTCCATCAAGGTGCAATGATAAACGGGAGAGACAATAAACAAAAGACGGCGCTGCATCACGCAGCTCAACTCAATAACCAGGATATCTGCGCGCTTCTTCTCAAAGCAGGAATACACAAGGAATCACCGGATGAAAATAACAAGATGGCCGAATTCTACGCAACAACTCCGGATCTCAAAACCATACTCAATGACGGTATGGATCAAAACAAACAAGACATGAAGCAGTCTCAAGTCCATTAGGACTGCTTATTGCAATAATGTGTGGCGGATATACAACTAGTTTACATCAAGTAGAACGGCTTATTGCAATAATGCATGGCAGATATACAACTAGGTTACATCAATTAGGATGGCTTATTGCAATAATGCATGGCAGATATACAACTAGGTTACATCAATTAGGATGGCTTATTGCAATAATGTGTGGCAGATATACAACTAGGTTACATCAATTAGGACGGCTTATTGCAATAATGTGTGGCGGATATACAACTAGTTTACATCAAGTAGAACGGCTTATTGCAATAATGTGTGGTGGATATACAACTAGGTTACATCAATTAGGACGGCTTATTGCAATAATGTGTGGTGGATATACAACTAGGTTACATCAATTAGGACGGCTTATTGCAATAATGCATGGCAGATATACAACTAGGTTACATCAATTAGGACGGCTTATTGCAATAATGTGTGGCGGATATACAACTAGTTTACATCAATTAGGATGGCTTATTGCAATAATGTGTGGCGGATATACAACTAGTTTACATCAATTAGGACGGCTTATTGCAATAACGTGTGGTGGATATACAACTAGGTTACATCAATTAGGATGGCTTATTGCAATAATGTGTGGCGGATATACAACTAGGTTACATCAATTAGGACGGCTTATTGCAATAATGTGTGGCGGATATACAACTAGGTTACATCAATTAGGACGGCTCATTGCAATAACTAATACACCACTCAAGTGATCCCTGGATTTACAGTCAAATGAAATAACTAATATACCACTGATCTATCCCTCAAGTGATCCCTGGATTTACAGTCAAATGAAATAACTAATATACCACTGATCTATCCCTCAAGTGATCCCTGGATTTACAGTCAAATGAAATAACTAATATACCACTGATCTATCCCTCAAGTGATCCCTGGATTTACAGTCAAATGAAATAACTAATATATCACTGATCTGTCCCTCAGGCTCAATTTGAAATTTTATTTCAAAGAAACCCCGAAACATAAATTTGCAAGTACAAAAAAGCCACAACCAATTTGATTGGTTGAATTTGGGAATTACAACTAGCTTTACCAAATCACACAGCTTAGCATATATTTGAAGTCCTGCGGCAATCATGTCAACAGACTTCAATTTTATAACAATGGGATTGTGCAGAATTACATTGTTATTTAAACAGTATACCATTGTATGTGAAAATACTATCTCTGCTCAGTAATAAAAAACTTGTATTCATAATTTCATATTATATATGCTAATATCGCATGTTATTTGCGTGGGCAATGTTGTACATCCAATAATATATTCTGCTTATTAAATAATTTATTGTATTTTTGTATAATAATTATGTTTGTCCACAGACATTTTAAGCAAATGCACGGGCCTAGCAGTATGTCCTTCAATTTGAAACATAAAGACAATCCAGGAATACCGTATATGTTCACCCATCTATGTTTTTTAAATATCTGGTATTTACTACCGAGAAACATTCATCTTTAAAATAGTTACCGATAATTTTACCCAGCTGAACCTGTTTTCAATTTTGCTGAATTATGATCTTACAAATCAGAATGCTGAAATTGGAGAACAAATCTGGGATAATTCTGCAAAATGTGGAATGTGTTGACATCTCTGTACCAGGTGAACATATCTCCATAGCAGCATGGGGATTCCTCGGGATAGTGGCAATACTAAACACTCACCTGGTTACCAGCTGGTTTGATGACTGATTCTGGTGGTAATGAGGCAGATAGTGTACAATGTGCACAGTCTCCAGCCTGGTTCCCCTCTATATCTACATCTCCATCATGTTCCAGTACCTGCAATATACATTTTATATACAGTGTATGTTTCCTGAGTTCCGATTGTTGTAGAAAGGGCACCTCATACAATTAGACACTCGAATGGTTCCACCTGTATATCACAATCTTCACCTCATGTCACTTTATAAACAAACACCTAATGAAGCAGTTTGGTTCTTATTTGCAAACAACAGACAGTGCATTGGGCACCTTGCTGGTTCCATGTATATCAATGTCAGACAGAGCCCTGGGTACAGCTACCTTGCTGGTTCCATGTATATCAATGTCAGACAGAGCACTGGGTAAAGCTACCTTGTTGGTTCCATGTATATCAATGTCAGACAGAGCACTGGGTACAGCTACTGTGTTGGTTCCATGTATATCAATGTCAGACAGAGCACTGGGTACAGCTACCTTGTTGGTTCCATGTATATCAATGTCAGACAGAGCACTGGGTAAAGCTACCTTGTTGGTTCCATGTATATCAATGTCAGACAGAGCACTGGGTAAAGCTACCTTGTTGGTTCCATGTATATCAATGTCAGACAGAGCACTGGGTACAGCTACTGTGTTGTTCCATGTATATCAATGTCAGACAGAGCACTGGGTACAGCTACCTTGTTGGTTCCATGTATATCAATGTCAGACAGAGCACTGGGTACAGCTACCGTGTTGGTTCCATGTATATCAATGTCAGACAGAGCACTGGGTACAGCTACCTTGTTGGTTCCATGTATATCAATGTCAGACAGAGCACTGGGTAAAGCTACCTTGTTGGTTCCATGTATATCAATGTCAGACAGAGCACTGGGTACAGCTACCGTGTTGGTTCCATGTATATCAATGTCAGACAGAGCACTGGGTACAGCTACCTTGTTGGTTCAATGTATATCAATGGCAGACAGAGCACTGGGTACAGCTACCTTGTTGGTTCCATGTATATCAATGTCAGACAGAGCACTGGGTACAGCTACCGTGTTGGTTCCATGAATATCAATGTCAGACAGAGCACTGGGTACAGCTACCTTGTTGGTTCCATGTATATCAATGTCAGACAGAGCACTGGGTACAGCTACCTTGTTGGTTCAATGTATATCAATGGCAGACAGAGCACTGGGTACAGCTACCTTGTTGGTTCCATGTATATCAATGTCAGACAGAGCACTAGGTACAGCTACCTTGTTGGTTCAATGTATATCAATGTCAGACAGAGCACTGGGTGCAGCTACCTTGTTGGTTCCATGCATATCAATATCAGACAGAGCACTAGGTACAGCTACCTTGTTGGTTCCATGTATATCAATGTCGGACAGAGCACTGGGTACAGCTACTGTGTTGGTTCCATTTATATCAATGTCAGACAGAGCACTGGGTACAGCTACCGTGTTGGTTCCATGAATATCAATGTCAGACAGAGCACTGGGTACAGCTACCTTGTTGGTTCCATGTATATCAATGTCAGACAGAGCACTGGGTACAGCTACCTTGTTGGTTCAATGTATATCAATGGCAGACAGAGCACTGGGTACAGCTACCTTGTTGGTTCCATGTATATCAATGTCAGACAGAGCACTGGGTACAGCTACCATGTTGGTTCCATGAATATCAATGTCAGACAGAGCACTGGGTACAGCTACCTTGTTGGTTCCATGTATATCAATGTCAGACAGAGCACTGGGTACAGCTACCTTGTTGGTTCAATGTATATCAATGGCAGACAGAGCACTGGGTACAGCTACCTTGTTGGTTCCATGTATATCAATGTCAGACAGAGCACTAGGTACAGCTACCTTGTTGGTTCAATGTATATCAATGTCAGACAGAGCACTGGGTGCAGCTACCTTGTTGGTTCCATGCATATCAATATCAGACAGAGCACTAGGTACAGCTACCTTGTTGGTTCCATGTATATCAATGTCGGACAGAGCACTGGGTACAGCTACCTTGTTGGTTCCATTTATATCAATGTCAGACAGAGCACTGGGTACAGCTACCTTGTTGGTTCCATGTATATCAATGTGTCAGACAGAGCACTGGATACAGCTACCTTGTTGGTTCCATGTATATCAATGTCAGACAGAGCACTGGGTGCAGCTACCTTGCTGGTTCCATGTATATCAATGTCAGACAGAGCACTGGGTACAGCTACCTTGTTGGTTCCATGTATATCAATGTCAGACAGAACAATGGGTGCAGCTACCTTGTTGGTTCCATGTATATCAATGTCAGACAGAGTACTGGGTACAGCTACCGTGTTGGTTCCATGAATATCAATGTCAGACAGAGCACTGGGTACAACTACCTTGCTGGTTCCATGTATATCAATGTCAGACAGAGCACTGGGTACAGCTACCTTGTTGGTTCCATGTATATCAATGTCAGACAGAGCACTGGGTACAGCTACCTTGTTGGTTCCATGTATATCAATATCAGACAGAGCACTAGGTACAGCTACCTTGCTGGTTCCATGTATATCAATGTCAGACAGAGCACTGGGTACAGCTACCTTGCTGGTTCCATGTATATCAATGTCAGACAGAGCACTGGGTACAACTACCTTGTTGGTTCCATGTATATCAATGTCAGACAGAGCACTGGGTACAGCTACCTTGCTGGTTCCATATATATCAATGTCAGACAGAGCACTGGGTACAGCTACCTTGTTGGTTCCATGTATATCAATGTCAGACAGAGCACTGGGTACAGCTACCTTGCTGGTTCCATGTATATCAATGTCAGACAGAGCACTGGGTACAGCTACCTTGTTGGTTCCATGTATATCAATGTCAGACAGAGCACTGGGTACAGCTAACTTGTTGGTTCCATGTATATCAATGTCAGACAGAGCACTGGGTACAGCTACCTTGTTGGTTCCATGTATATCAATGTCAGACAGAGCACTGGGTACAGCTACCTTGTTGGTTCCATGTATATCAATGTCAGACAGAGCACCGGGTGCAGCTACCTTGCTGGTTCCATGTATATCAATGTCAGACAGAGCACTGGGTACAGCTACCTTGCTGGATCTCATGACTCACAATGGTACAGTCGATGGCTTTGGAGCATTTCTATAGAAACAATCCGAAATAAACAACTACTACAAAAAACCTCATTACTTTAAGCCGTATGGATGATGGATGAAATGATGATTGGGGTTTGCCGGCACGGCAACTTTAAGTATTTTAATGGAGACTGGGAAAATTCAGGATTAACTCCATATTGAAGCAAGTGTTGTTGACATCAATAAAACATGCCTGCTGAACTACAATAGGGGAATTTAATACAATGAAACATGCCTGTTGAACTACAATAGGGTAATTTAATACAATAAAACATGCCTGCTGAACTACAATAGGGTAATTTAATACAATGAAACATGCCTGCTGAACTACAACAGGGTAATTTAATACAATGAAACATGCCTGCTGAACTACAACAGGGTAATTTAATACAATAAAACATGCCTGCTGAACTACAACAGGGTAATTTAATACAATGAAACATGCCTGCTGAACTACAATAGGGGCATTTAATACAATGACACATGCCTGCTGAACTACAACAGGGGAATATGAACTATATGAAATAAGCCAAAGCATCTATGCAAGCTCTTACTTCAAAATAAACTAAGGTGAGAATCGAGAAAGCATTGAATCATTTTCAATGGAGTCGTCATCATTTAATTGAATTAATTGTTTTGAAACCAATGATTGTAATCCATTGATGTTTCTCTATGCACTAGTTTTAAAACATTGTCTACATCATTTTGATACGCACAGAAACAAATACGTAATAGAAACTAACGTACGTTAAATACATTTAATCACGAAATGTTTCGGTCACTTTGCATTTTGCAACAACCTTATTCACTGCTGGCACTAAATCAAATAATTGGAAATCATTTTTGTACATCTTTCTCATCTTCTTGGAATAAAAATATATTTGTCTCCATATTGAACATATAACCAATAACAGAAACATAGCAGTAGAGTGGTGGAACTTGAACATATAACCAACAACAGAAACATAGCAGTAGAGTGGTGGAACTTGAACATATAACCAATAACAGAAACATAGCAGTAGAGTGGTGGAACTTGAACATATAACCAATAACAGAAACATAGCAGTAGAGTGGTGGAACTTGAACATATAACCAACAACAGAAACATAGCAGTAGAGTGGTGGAACTTGAACATATAACCAACAACAGAAACATAGCAGTAGAGTGGTGGAACTTGAACATATAACCAACAACAGAAACATAGCAGTTGAGTGGTGGAACTTGAACATATAACCAACAACAGAAACATAGCAGTAGAGTGGTGGAACTTGAACATATAACCAACAACAGAAACATAGCAGTAGAGTGGTGGAAACTTGAACATATAACCAATAACAGAAACATAGCAGTAGAGTGGTGGAACTTGAACATATAACCAACAACAGAAACATAGCAGTAGAGTGGTGGAAACTTGAACATATAACCAACAACAGAAACATAGCAGTAGGGTGGTGGAACTTGAACATATAACCAACAACAGAAACATAGCAGTAGAGTGGTGGAACTTGAACATATAACCAACAACAGAAACATAGCAGTAGAGTGGTGGAACTTGAACATATAACCAACAACAGAAACATAGCAGTAGAGTGGTGGAATTTGAACATATAACCAATAACAGAAACATAGCAGTAGAGTGGTGGAACCTATGCTCGCCATATTCCTACGCTCGCTGTATTCCTATGCTTGCCATATTCCTACGCTCGCTGTATTCCTATGCTCGCCATATTCCTACGCTCGCTGTATTCCTATGCTCGCCATATTCCTACGCTCGCTGTATTCCTATACTCGACGTATCCCTATGCTCACTCTCGCTGTATTCCTATGCTCGACGTATTCCACTGCTCGATGTATTCCGTATTCCTATGCTCGGCGTATTCCTATACTCTCGGCATATTCCTATGCTCGGTGTAGGCGTATTCCTATGCTCGGTGCATTCCTATGCTTGATGTATTCCTATGCTTGACGTATTCCTATGCTCGACATATTCCTATGCTCGCTGTATTCCGTATTACTATGCTCGACATATTCCGTATTCCTATGCTCGACGTATTCCTATGCTCGATGTATTCTGTATTCCTATGCTCGGCGTATTCCTATGCTCGGCGTATTCCTATATTCGGCGTATTCCTATGCTCGGTCGCTGTATTCCTATGCTCGTCGTATTCTTATGTACGCCGTATTCCTATGCTCGCCGTATTCCTATGCTCGACGTATTCTTATGCACGCCGTATTCCTATGCTCGCCGTATTCCTATGCTCGACGTATTCTTATGCACGCCGTATTCCTATGCTCGTCGTATTCTTATGCACGCCGTATTCCTATGCTCGAAATATTCCTATGCTCGGCGTATTCCTATGCTCGAAATATTCCTATGCTCGGCGTATTCCTATGCACGCCGTATTCCTATGCTCGAAATATTCCTATGCTCGGCGTATTCCTATGCTCGACGTATTCCTATGCACGCCGTATTCCTATGCACGCCGTATTCCTATGCTCGAAATATTCCTATGCTCGTCGTATTCCTATGCTCGACGTATTCCTATGCTCGTCATATTCCTATGCTCGGCGTATTCCTATGCTCACCATATTCCTATGCTCGCCGTATTCCTATACTCACCGTATTCCTATGCTCGCCGTATTCCTATGCTCGTCATATTCCTATGCTCGCCGTATTCCTATACTCGCCGTATTCCTATGCTCGCCGTATTCCTATGCTCACCGTATTCCTATGCTCGCCGTATTCCTATGCTAGCCGTATTCCTATGCTCACCGTATTCCTATGCTAGTCGTATTCCTATGCTCACCGTATTCCTATGCTAGTCGTATTCCTATGCTCGTCGTATTCCTATGCTCGTCGTATTCCTATGCTCGCCGTATTCCTATGCTCGGCGTATTCCTATGCTCGGCGTATTCCTATGCTTGACGTATTCCTATGCTTGACGTATTCCGTATTCCTATGCTTGGCGTATTCCTATGCTCGGCGCATTCCTATGTTCGGCGTATTCCTATGCTCGGTCGCTGTATTCCTATGCTCGTCGTATTCCTATGCTCGTCATATTCCTATGCTCGCCGTATTCCTATGCACGCCGTATTCCTATGCTCGACGTATTCCTATGCTCGGCGTATTCCTATGCTCGCCGTATTCCTATGCTCGGCGTATTCCTATGCTCGCCGTATTCCTATGCTCGCCGTATTCCTATGCTCGCCGTATTCCTATGCTCGCCGTATTCTTATGCTCGCCGTATTCCTATGCTCGACGTATTCCTATGCTCGGTCGCTGTATTCCTATGCTCGTCGTATTCTTATGCACGCCGTATTCCTATGCTCGCCGTATTCCTATGCTCGCCGTATTCCTATGCTCGGCGTATTCCTATGCTCGCCGTATTCCTATGCTCGGCGTATTCCTATGCTCGCCGTATTCCTATGCTCGCCGTATTCCTATGCTCGCCGTATTCCTATGCTCGCCGTATTCTTATGCTCGCCGTATTCCTATGCTCGTCATATTCCTATGCTCGCCGTATTCCTATGCTCGCCGTATTCCTATGCTCGCCGTATTCTTATGCTCGTCATATTCCTATGCTCGTCGTATTCCTATGCTCGGCGTATTCCTATGCTCGGCGTATTCCTATGCTCGGTGTAGGCGTATTCCTATGCTTGGCGTATTCCTATGCTCGTCGTATTCCTATGCTCGGCGTATTCCTATGCTCGGTGTAGGCGTATTCCTATGCTTGGCGTATTCCTATGCTTGGCGTATTCCTATGCTCGCCGTATTCTTATGCTCGGCGTATTCCTATGCTCGGCGTATTCCTATGCTCGCCGTATTCCTATGCTCGCCGTATTCCTATGCTTGACGTATTCCGTATTCCTATGCTTGGCGTATTCCTATGCTCGGTGTATTCCTATGCTCGTCGTATTCCTATGCTCGGCGTATTCCTATGTTCGGCGTATTCCTATGCTCGGTCGCTGTATTCCTATGCTCGTCGTATTCTTATGCACGCCGTATTCCTATGCTCGACGTATTCCTATGCTCGGCGTATTCCTATGCTCGGCGTATTCCTATGCTCGACGTATTCCTATGCTCGGCGTATTCCTATGCTCGCCGTATTCCTATGCTCGGCGTATTCCTATGCTCGCCGTATTCCTATGCTCGGCGTATTCCTATGCTCGACGTATTCCTATGCTCGGCGTATTCCTATGCTCGGCGTATTCCTATGCTCGCCGTATTCCTATGCTCGGCGTATTCCTATGCTCGCCGTATTCCTATGCTCGGCGTATTCCTATGCTCGACGTATTCCTATGCTTGGCGTATTCCTATGCTCGGCGTATTCCTATGCTCGCCGTATTCTTATGCTCGCCGTATTCCTATGCTCGTCATATTCCTATGCTCGTCGTATTCCTATGCTCGCCGTATTCCTATGCTCGGCGTATTCCTATGCTCGGCGTATTCCTATGCTCGGCGTATTCCTATGCTCGGTGTAGGCGTATTCCTATGCTTGGCGTATTCCTATGCTCGTCGTATTCCTATGCTCGGCGTATTCCTATGCTCGGTGTAGGCGTATTCCTATGCTTGGCGTATTCCTATGCTTGGCGTATTCCTATGCTCGTAGTATTCCTATGCTCGGCGTATTCCTATGCTCGGCGTATTCCTATGAACTTGAACATATAACCAACAACAGAAACATAGCAGTAGAGTGGTGGAATTTGAACATATAACCAATAACAGAAACATAGCAGTAGAGTGGTGGAACCTATGCTCGCCATATTCCTACGCTCGCTGTATTCCTATGCTTGCCATATTCCTACGCTCGCTGTATTCCTATGCTCGCCATATTCCTACGCTCGCTGTATTCCTATGCTCGCCATATTCCTACGCTCGCTGTATTCCTATACTCGACGTATCCCTATGCTCACTCTCGCTGTATTCCTATGCTCGACGTATTCCACTGCTCGATGTATTCCTATGCTTGATGTATTCCGTATTCCTATGCTCGGCGTATTCCTATACTCTCGGCATATTCCTATGCTCGGTGTAGGCGTATTCCTATGCTCGGTGCATTCCTATGCTTGATGTATTCCTATGCTTGACGTATTCCTATGCTCGACATATTCCTATGCTCGCTGTATTCCGTATTACTATGCTCGACATATTCCGTATTCCTATGCTCGACGTATTCCTATGCTCGATGTATTCTGTATTCCTATGCTCGGCGTATTCCTATGCTCGGCGTATTCCTATATTCGGCGTATTCCTATGCTCGGTCGCTGTATTCCTATGCTCGTCGTATTCTTATGCACGCCGTATTCCTATGCTCGAAATATTCCTATGCTCGGCGTATTCTTATGCTCGCCGTATTCCTATGCTCGCCGTATTCCTATGCTCGGCGTATTCCTATGCTCGCCATATTCCTATGCTCGCCGTATTCCTATGCTCGCCGTATTCCTATGCTCGCCGTATTCCATTGCTCGCCGTATTCCTATGCTCGCCGTATTCCTATGCTTGCCGTATTCCTATGCTCGCCGTATTCTTATGCTCGCCGTATTCCTATGCTCGTCGTATTCCTATGCTCGTCGTATTCCTATGCTCGCCGTATTCTTATGCTCGGCGTATTCCTATGCTCGGCGTATTCCTATGCTCGGCGTATTCCTATGCTCGGCGTATTCCTATGCTTGACGTATTCCGTATTCCTATGCTTGGTGTATTCCTATGCTCGGTGTATTCCTATGCTCGTCGTATTCCTATGCTCGGCGTATTCCTATGCTCGGCGCATTCCTATGTTCGGCGTATTCCTATGCTCGGTCGCTGTATTCCTATGCTCGTCGTATTCTTATGCACGCCGTATTCCTATGCTCGACGTATTCCTATGCTCGGCGTATTCCTATGCTCGGCGTATTCCTATGCTCGACGTATTCCTATGTTCGGCGTATTCCTATGCTCGCCGTATTCCTATGCTCGGCGTATTCCTATGCTCGCCGTATTCCTATGCTCGGCGTATTCCTATGCTCGACGTATTCCTATGCTCGGCGTATTCCTATGCTCGGCGTATTCCTATGCTCGCCGTATTCCTATGCTCGGCGTATTCCTATGCTCGGCGTATTCCTATGCTCGCCGTATTCCTATGCTCGGCGTATTCCTATGCTCGACGTATTCCTATGCTCGGCGTATTCCTATGCTCGGCGTATTCCTATGCTCGCCGTATTCCTATGCTCGTCATATTCCTATGCTCGTCGTATTCCTATGCTCGCCGTATTCCTATGCTCGGCGTATTCCTATGCTCGGCGTATTCCTATGCTCGGCGTATTCCTATGCTCGGTGTAGGCGTATTCCTATGCTTGGCGTATTCCTATGCTCGTCGTATTCCTATGCTTGGCGTATTCCTATGCTCGGTGTAGGCGTATTCCTATGCTTGGCGTATTCCTATGCTTGGCGTATTCCTATGCTCGTAGTATTCCTATGCTCGGCGTATTCCTATGCTCGGCGTATTCCTATGAACTTGAACATATAACCAACAACAGAAACATAGCAGTAGAGTGGTGGAATTTGAACATATAACCAATAACAGAAACATAGCAGTAGAGTGGTGGAACCTATGCTCGCCATATTCCTACGCTCGCTGTATTCCTATGCTTGCCATATTCCTACGCTCGCTGTATTCCTATGCTCGCCATATTCCTACGCTCGCTGTATTCCTATGCTCGCCATATTCCTACGCTCGCTGTATTCCTATACTCGACGTATCCCTATGCTCACTCTCGCTGTATTCCTATGCTCGACGTATTCCACTGCTCGATGTATTCCTATGCTTGATGTATTCCGTATTCCTATGCTCGGCGTATTCATATACTCTCGGCATATTCCTATGCTCGGTGTAGGCGTATTCCTATGCTCGGTGCATTCCTATGCTTGATGTATTCCTATGCTTGACGTATTCCTATGCTCGACATATTCCTATGCTCGCTGTATTCCGTATTACTATGCTCGACATATTCCGTATTCCTATGCTCGACGTATTCCTATGCTCGATGTATTCTGTATTCCTATGCTCGGCGTATTCCTATGCTCGGCGTATTCCTATATTCGGCGTATTCCTATGCTCGGTCGCTGTATTCCTATGCTCGTCGTATTCTTGTGCACGCCGTATTCCTATGCTCGAAATATTCCTATGCTCGGCGTATTCCTATGCTCGTCGTATTCCTATGCTCGTCGTATTCCTATGCTCAGCGTATTCCTATGCTCGGCGTATTCCTATGCTCGCCGTATTCCTATGCTCGCCGTATTCCTATGCTCGCCGTATTCTTATGCTCGCCGTATTCCTATGCTTGTCATATTCCTATGCTCGTCGTATTCCTATGCTCGCCGTATTCCTATGCTCGGCGTATTCCTATGCTCGGCGTATTCCTATGCTTGACGTATTCCGTATTCCTATGCTTGGCGTATTCCTATGCTCGGTGTATTCCTATGCTCGTCGTATTCCTATGCTCGGCGTATTCCTATGCTCGGCGCATTCCTATGTTCGGCGTATTCCTATGCTCGGTCGCTGTATTCCTATGCTCGGTCGCTGTATTCCTATGCACGCCGTATTCCTATGCTCGACGTATTCCTATGCTCGGCGTATTCCTATGCTCGCCGTATTCCTATGCTCGGCTTATTCCTATGCTCGCCGTATTCCTATGCTCGCCGTATTCCTATGCTCGGCGTATTCCTATGCTCGGCGTATTCCTATGCTCGGCTTATTCCTATGCTCGTCGTATTCCTATGCTCGTCATATTCCTATGCTCGCCGTATTCCTATGCTCGGCGTATTCCTATGCTCGGCGTATTCCTATGCTCGGCTTATTCCTATGCTCGTCGTATTCCTATGCTCGTCATATTCCTATGCTCGCCGTATTCTTATGCTCGCCGTATTCCTATGCTCGCCGTATTCCTATGCTCGTCGTATTCCTATGCTCGGCGTATTCCTATGCTCGCCGTATTCCTATGCTCGGTGTAGGCGTATTCCTATGCTTGGCGTATTCCTATGCTCGGCGTATTCCTATGCTCGGCGTATTCCTATGCTCGGCGTATTCCTATGCTCGGTGTAGGCGTATTCCTATGCTTGGCGTATTCCTATGCTCGTCGTATTCCTATGCTCGGCGTATTCCTATGCTCGGTGTAGGCGTATTCCTATGCTTGGCGTATTCCTATGCTTGGCGTATTCCTATGCTCGTAGTATTCCTATGCTCGGCGTATTCCTATGCTCGGCGTATTCCTATGAACTTGAACATATAACCAACAACAGAAACATAGCAGTAGAGTGGTGGAATTTGAACATATAACCAATAACAGAAACATAGCAGTAGAGTGGTGGAACCTATGCTCGCCATATGCCTACGCTCGCTGTATTCCTATGCTTGCCATATTCCTACGCTCGCTGTATTCCTATGCTCGCCATATTCCTACGCTCGCTGTATTCCTATGCTCGCCATATTCCTACGCTCGCTGTATTCCTATACTCGACGTATCCCTATACTCACTCTCGCTGTATTCCTATGCTCGACGTATTCCACTGCTCGATGTATTCCTATGCTTGATGTATTCCGTATTCCTATGCTCGGCGTATTCCTATACTCTCGGCATATTCCTATGCTCGGTGTAGGCGTATTCCTATGCTCGGTGCATTCCTATGCTTGATGTATTCCTATGCTTGACGTATTCCTATGCTCGACATATTCCTATGCTCGCTGTATTCCGTATTACTATGCTCGACATATTCCGTATTCCTATGCTCGACGTATTCCTATGCTCGATGTATTCTGTATTCCTATGCTCGGCGTATTCCTATGCTCGGCGTATTCCTATATTCGGCGTATTCCTATGCTCGGTCGCTGTATTCCTATGCTCGTCGTATTCTTATGCACGCCGTATTCCTATGCTCGACGTATTCTTATGCACGCCGTATTCCTATGCTCGTCGTATTCTTATGCACGCCGTATTCCTATGCTCGAAATATTCCTATGCTCGGCGTATTCCTATGCTCGGCGTATTCCTATGCTCGAAATATTCCTATGCTCGGCGTATTCCTATGCTCGCCGTATTCCTATGCTCGCCGTATTCCTATGCTCGCCGTATTCCATTGCTCGCCGTATTCCTATGCTCGCCGTATTTCTATGCTCGCCGTATTCCTATGCTCGCCGTATTCCTATGCTCGCCGTATTCTTATGCTCGCCGTATTCCTATGCTCGTCATATTCCTATGCTCGTCGTATTCCTATGCCGCCGTATTCCTATGCTCGGCGTATTCCTATGCTCGGCGTATTCCTATGCTTGACGTATTCCGTATTCCTATGCTCGGCGTATTCCTATGCTCGGTGTATTCCTATGCTCGTCGTATTCCTATGCTCGGCGTATTCCTATGCTCGGCGCATTCCTATGTTCGGCGTATTCCTATGCTCGGTCGCTGTATTCCTATGCTCGTCGTATTCTTATGCTCGCCGTATTCCTATGCTCGCCGTATTCCTATGCTCGCCGTATTCCTATGCTCGTCGTATTCCTATGCTCGACGTATTCCTATGCTCGACGTATTCCTATGCTCGTCGTATTCCTATGCCGCCGTATTCCTATGCTCGGCGTATTCCTATGCTCGGCGTATTCCTATGCTTGACGTATTCCGTATTCCTATGCTCGGCGTATTCCTATGCTCGGCGTATTCCTATGCTCGGCGTATTCCTATGCTCGGCGTATTCCTATGCTCGGCGTATTCCTATGCTCGGCGTATTCCTATGCTCGTCGTATTCTTATGCTCGCCGTATTCTTATGCTCGTCGTATTCTTATGCTCGCCGTATTCCTATGCTCGGCGTATTCCTATGCTCGGCGTATTCCTATGCTCGTCGTATTCCTATGCTCGGCGTATTCCTATGCTCGGTGTAGGCGTATTCCTATGCTTGGCGTATTCCTATGCTTGGCGTATTCCTATGCTCGGCGTATTCCTATGCTCGGCGTATTCCTATGCTCAGCGTATTCCTATGCTTGACGTATTCCGTATTCCTATGCTTGGCGTATTCCTATGCTCAGCGTATTCCTATGCTCGTCGTATTCCTATGCTCGGCGTATTCCTATGCTTGGCGTATTCCTATGCTTGTCGTATTCCTATGCTCACCATATTCCTATGCTCATCGTATTCCTATGCTCGTCGTATTCCTATGCTCACCGTATTCCTATGCTCGGCGTATTCCTATGCTCAGCGTATTTGTCCATTTAAATCCGTATTTAAATTATTTATATAGTTCTAGGCTAATTTCACTGACAGAGCTGAAGCATGTTCAATAGCATTTCGTTGCATGTATCGGTAGCCTGATGCAACTGGCACGCGACTGACACAGCAAATGAATATAAACAAACAATTCATTGGGAAAATATTTCCACCGAAACTGATACGGTGTATGAGCAATTCAGGTATCTCTACGAATTTAAAAAATAAAATAATATACGACAAGTGCAAATAACATTTGATACTGGTCATTATATGTGGGATTTAAGCGGAGCATAGGTTTCACCACTCTATAAAATTAAACTGGATTTAAAATATTTTGTTAGTAGTCAAAACATTTTCTTTTGGAAACTGTCATGGGTTTAGAGCCTCCATGTCAAAATTGGATGCAAGTACATTTAGACAATGGAAATTCCCCAAATATAATAAAATAAATAAAAAAAGTATACATTCTTCCATTATTTAGATGAACATTATATCTCCGATTAATATCGAAAGGAACAGGGATTTTTAGTGAGAAATAAGTTGTCAAAATGTCCATCACAACTGTCAGATTATTTATATTTCTAAGAACAATTCTAAGTGTTGATAAATTATCTTTTCTAGAATATCAATCGAACATTAAAATATTTTTTCTTCTTACTTAGAACAGTAGAAAAGCACATTCAGTGTTTGGTTTGTTTTTCGTGTTTAAAGGACTCTAGTATTTTCGTGTTTAAAGGACTCTAGTATTGGTGGAGGAAGAACCAGGATGTCCATTCGAGCAGTATTCTGACACTGTCGGCGTAAACCTGGGTAGAATCACCGACAACCCAGCCGAAGACATTCCTCACATGAAATAATTTGCTACCCCAAGTTAGATTCGAACGTGCAGTGGGGAGGGGCAAATGATTTGGGTCAATAATCTTAACAACTCGGCCAAGGAGACCCCTCGACGTTTATTGTGACTGACCAATCTATCCTGTACACCGTCAGGTAGCATGCAACAACTCCTGCATATGGAGGAACATCCAACCTACATACGCACATACACAACCATATGGAGGAACATCCAACCTACGTACGCACATACACAACCATATGGAGGAACATCCAACCTACGTACGCACATACACAACCATATGGAGGAACATCCAACCTACGTACGCACATACACAACCATATGGAGGAACATCCAACCTACGTACGCACATACACAACCATATGGAGGAACATCCAACCTACGTACGCACATACACAACCATATGGAGGAACATCCAACCTACGTACACACATACACAACCATATGGAGGAGCATCCAGCCTACATATGCACATACACAACCATATGGAGGAACATCCAACCTACGTACGCACATACACAGCCATATGGAGGAACATCCAACATACGTACGCACATACACAACCATATGGAGGAACATCCAACCTACGTACGCACATACACAACCATATAGGGCAGAACATCTAACCTACGTACGCACATACACAACCATATGGAGGAGCATCCAACCTACGTACGCACATACACAACCATATGGAGGAACATCCAACATACGTACGCACATACACAGCCATATGGAGGAACATCCAACATACGTACGCACATACACAACCATATGGAGGAGCATCCAACCTACGTACACACATACACAACCATATGGAGGAACAACCAACCTATGTACACACATACACAACCATATGGAGGAGCATCCAACCTACGTACACACATACACAACCATATGGAGGAACATCCAACCTACGTACACACATACACAACCATATGGAGGAGCATCCAACCTACGTACACACATACACAACCATATGGAGGAACATCCAACCTACGTACACACATACACAACCATATGGAGGAGCATCCAACCTACGTACGCACATACACAGCCATATGGAGGAACATCCAACATACGTACGCACATACACAACCATATGGAGGAGCATCCAACCTACGTACACACATACACAACCATATGGAGGAACATCCAACCTACGTACACACATACACAACCATATGGAGGAGCATCCAACCTACGTATGCACATACACAACCATATGGAGGAGCATCCAACCTACGTACACACATATACAACCATATGGAGGAACAACCAACCTACGTACGCACATACCCAACCATATGGAGGAGCATCCAATGTACGCACATACACAACCATATGGAGGAGCATCCAACCTACGTACGCACATACACAACCATATGGAGGAACATCTAACCTACGTACGCACATACACAACCATATGGAGGAACATCTAACCTACATGCATCCTTTCAACACTTCAAATACCTACACAATTAGAGCTCACTGCTACTTCCTACCTTCAAATACCTACACAATTAGAGCTCACTGCTACTTCCTACCTTCAAATACCTACACAATTAGAGCTCACTGCTACTTCCTACCTTCAAATACCTACACAATTAGAGCTCACTGCTACTTCCTACCTTCAAATACCTACACAATTAGAGCTCACTGCTACTTCCTACCTTCAAATACCTACACAATTAGAGCTCACTGCTACTTAATACCTTTGATTTTTCTGAGATGCTGTTGGGTGTGTTTCTGGGACTATGGGGAGTGGACAGGTGTTGAGTGGAAGAACTCATTCTGCCCATAGGACCAGCAGACTGGATCCTGCGGGACGTCAAGTCCAACTTCAGATCCAACTTTTCCTTCAGCAATGATGTCATGGGTCGTGGCGTGTACTCTGCGGGCTGAAACCATTAATGATAGCACCGGTAAGTAGAATTAAAGCTACACTGACTCCACATCTGTTAATGGTAGTACTGATATAGATAATTGGAGATACAATGGCTCCACATCTGTTAATGGTAGTACTGATATAGATAATTGGAGATACACTGACATCACATCTGTTAATGGTAGTACTGATATAGATAATTGGAGATACAATGGCTCCACATCTGTTAATGGTAGTACTGATATAGATAATTGGAGTTACAATGGCTCCACATCTGTTAATGATAGTACTGATATAGATAATTGGAGATACAATGGCTCCACATCTGTTAATGATAGTACTGATATAGATAATTGGAGCTGTGTTACATGATGACGATGTAGCGGTGTTACATGATGACGATGTAGCGGTGCAGGTATGTTATTGCTACATGATGACAATGTAGCGGTGCAGGTTTGTTATTGCTACATGATGATGATGTAACGGTGCAGGTATGTTATTGCTACATGATGACGATGTAGCGGTGCAGGTATGTTATTGCCACATGATGATGATGTAACGGTGCAGGTTTGTTATTGCTACATGATGATGATGTAACGGTGCAGGTATGTTATTGCTACATGATGACGATGTAGCAGTGCAGGTATGTTATTGCCACATGATGATGATGTAACGGTGCAGGTATGTTATTGCTACATGATGACGATGTAACGGTGCAGGTTTGTTATTGCTACATGACGACGATGTAGCGGTGCAGGTATGTTATTGCTACATGATGATGATGTAGCGGTGCAGGTATGTTATTGCTACATGATGATGATGTAGCAGTGCAGGTTTGTTATTGCTACATGATGATGATGTAACGGTGCAGGTATGTTATTGCTACATGATGATGATGATGATGATGATATAATGGTGCAGGTATGTTATTGCTACATGATGATGATGTAGTGGTGCAGGTTTGTTATTGCTACATGATGATGATGTAGTGGTGCAGGTATGTTATTGCTACATGATGATGATGTAACGGTGCAGGTATGTTATTGTTACATGATGATGATGTAACGGTGCAGGTTTGTTATTGCTACATGATGATGATGTAACGGTGCAGGTATGTTATTGTTACATGATGATGATGTAACGGTGCAGGTATGTTATTGCTACATGATGACGATGTAGTGGTGCAGGTATGCTATTGCTACATGATGATGATGTAACAGTGCAGGTATGTTATTGCTACATGATGATGATGTAATGGTGCAGGTTTGTTATTGCTACATGATGATGATGTAGCGGTGCAGGTATGTTATTGCTACATGATGATGATGTAGCGGTGCAGGTATGTTATTGCTACATGATGATGATGTAGCGGTGCAGGTATGTTATTGCTACATGATGACGATGATGTAGCGGTGCAGGTGTGTTATTGCTACATGATGACGATGTAGTGGTGCAGGTTTGTTATTGCTACATGATGATGATGTAGCAGTGCTGGTTTGTTATTGCTACATGATGATGATGTAACGGTGCAGGAATGTTATTGCTACATGATGATGATTTAACGGTGCAGGTTTGTTATTGCTACATGATGATGATGTAGCGGTGCAGGTATGTTATTGCTACATGATGACGATGTAGTGGTGCAGGTATGTTATTGCTACATGATGATGATGTAGCGGTGCAGGTATGTTATTGCTACATGATGATGATGTAGCAGTGCAGGTATGTTATTGCTACATGATGACGATGATGTAGCGGTGCAGGTTTGTTATTGCTACATGATGATGATGTAGTGGTGCAGGTATGTTATTGCTACATGATGATGATGTAATGGTGCAGGTATGTTATTGCTACATGATGATGATGTAGTGGTGCAGGTATGTTATTGCTACATGATGATGGTGATGTAGTGGTGCAGGTATGTTATTGCTACATGATGATGATGATGTAGCAGTGCAGGTATGTATTGCTACATGATGATGATGTAGTGGTGCAGGTATGTTATTGCTACATGATGATGACGTAGTGGTGCAGGTATGTTATTGCTACATGATGATGATGATGTAGTGGTGCAGGTATGTTATTGCTACATGATGATGATGTATTGGTGCAGGTATGTTATTGCTACATGATGATGATGTAGCGGTGCTGGTTTGTTATTGCTACATGATGATGATGTAGTGGTGCAGGTATGTTATTGCTACATGATGATGATGTAGTGGTGCAGGTATGTTATTGCTACATGATGATGATGTAGTGGTGCAGGTATATTATTGCTACATGATGATGATGTAGCAGTGCTGGTTTGTTATTGCTACATGATGATGATGTAGTGGTGCAGGTATATTATTGCTACATGATGATGATGTAGCGGTGCAGGTATGTTATTGCTACATGATAATGATGTAGTGGTGCAGGTATGTTATTGCTACATGATGATGATGTAGCAGTGCTGGTTTGTTATTGCTACATGATGATGATGTAGTGGTGCAGGTATGTTATTGCTACATGATGATGATGTAGTGGTGCAGGTATGTTATTGCTACATGATGATGATGTAGTGGTGCAGGTATATTATTGCTACATGATGATGATGTAGCAGTGCTGGTTTGTTATTGCTACATGATGATGATGTAGTGGTGCAGGTATATTATTGCTACATGATGATGATGTAGCGGTGCAGGTATGTTATTGCTACATGATAATGATGTAGTGGTGCAGGTATGTTATTGCTACATGATGATGATGTAGCAGTGCTGGTTTGTTATTGCTACATGATGATGATGTAGTGGTGCAGGTATGTTATTGCTACATGATGATGATGTAGTGGTGCAGGTATGTTATTGCTACATGATGATGATGTAGTGGTGCAGGTATGTTATTGCTACATGATGATGATGTAGCAGTGCTGGTTTGTTATTGCTACATGATGATGATGTAGTGGTGCAGGTATATTATTGCTACATGATGATGATGTAGTGGTGCAGGTATGTTATTGCTACATGATGATGATGTAGTGGTGCAGGTATGTTATTGCTACATGATGATGATGTAGTGGTGCAGGTATGTTATTGCTACATGATGATGATGTAGCAGTGCAGGTATGTTATTGCTACATGATGATGATGTAGTGGTGCAGGTATATTATTGCTACATGATGATGATGTAGCGGTGCAGGTATGTTATTGCTACATGATGACGATGATGTAGCGGTGCAAGTTTGTTATTGCTACATGATGACGATGTAACGGTGCAGGTTTGTTATTGCTACATGACGACGATGTAGCGGTGCAGGTATGTTATTGCTACATGATGATGATGTAGCGGTGCAGGTATGTTATTGCTACATGATGATGATGTAGCAGTGCAGGTTTGTTATTGCTACATGATGATGATGTAACGGTGCAGGTATGTTATTGCTACATGATGATGATGATGATGATATAATGTTGCAGGTATGTTATTGCTACATGATGATGATGTAGCGGTGCAGGTTTGTTATTGCTACATGATGATGATGTAGCGGTGCAGGTATGTTATTGCTACATGATGATGATGTAACGGTGCAGGTATGTTATTGTTACATGATGATGATGATGTAACGGTGCAGGTATGTTATTGCTACATGATGATGATGTAATGGTGCAGGTATGTTATTGTTACATGATGATGATGTAGCGGTGCAGGTATGTTATTGCTACATGATGATGATGTAATGGTGCAGGTTTGTTATTGCTACATGATGACGATGTAGTGGTGCAGGTATGCTATTGTTACATGATGATGATGTAACGGTGCAGGTATGTTATTGCTACATGATGATGATGTAGCGGTGCAGGTATGTTATTGCTACATGATGACGATGTAGTGGTGCAGGTATGCTATTGCTACATGATGATGATGTAGCGGTGCAGGTATGTTATTGCTACATGATGATGATGTAGCGGTGCAGGTATGTTATTGCTACATGATGATGATGTAGCGGTGCAGGTATGTTATTGCTACATGATGATGATGTAGTGGTGCAGGTATGTTATTGCTACATGATGATGATGTAGCGGTGCAGGTTTGTTATTGCTACATGATGATGATGTAGTGGTGCAGGTATTTTATTGCTACATGATGATGATGTAATGGTGAAGGTATGTTATTGTTACATGATGATGATGTAACGGTGCAGGTATGTTATTGCTACATGATGATGATGTAACGGTGCAGGTATGTTATTGCTACATGATGACGATGTAGTGGTGCAGGTATGCTATTGCTACATGATGATGATGTAACGGTGCAGGTATGTTATTGCTACATGATGATGATGTAACGGTGCAGGTTTGTTATTGCTACATGATGATGATGTAGCGGTGCAGGTATGTTATTGCTACATGATGATGATGTAGCGGTGCAGGTATGTTATTGCTACATGATCACGATGATGTAGCGGTGCAGGTTTGTTATTGCTACATGATGACGATGATGTAGCGGTGCAGGTATGTTATTGCTACATGATGACGATGATGTAGCGGTGCAGGTATGTTATTGCTACATGATGACGATGTAGCAGTGCAGGTTTGTTATTGCTACATGATGATTATGTAGCGGTGCAGGTATGTTATTGCTACATGATGATGATGTAGTGGTGCAGGTATGTTATTGCTACATGATGATGATGTAGCAGTGCAGGTATGTTATTGCTACATGATGATGATGATGTAGCGGTGCAGGTATGTTATTGCTACATGATGATGATGATGTAGCGGTGCAGGTATGTTATTGCTACATGATGACGATGATGTAGCGGTGCAGGTTTGTTATTGCTACATGATGATGATGATGTAGTGGTGCAGGTATGTTATTGCTACATGATGACGATGTAGCGGTGCAGGTTTGTTATTGCTACATGATGATGATGTAGCAGTGCAGGTTTGTTATTGCTACATGATGATGATGTAGCGGTGCAGGTTTGTTATTGCTACATGATGATGATGATGTAGTGGTGCAGGTATGTTATTGCTACATGATGATGATGTAACGGTGCAGGTATGTTATTGCTACATGATGATGATGTAGTGGTGCAGGTATGTTATTGCTACATGCTGATGGTGATGTAGCGGTGCAGGTATGTTATTGCTACATGATGATGATGATGATGTAGTGGTGCAGGTATGTTATTGCTACATGATGATGATGTAGTGGTGCAGGTATGTTATTGCTACATGATGATGATGTAGTGGTGCAGGTATGTTATTGCTACATGATGATGATGATGTAGTGGTGCAGGTATGTTATTGCTACATGATGATGATGTATTGGTGCAGGTATGTTATTGCTACATGATGATGATGTAGTGGTGCAGGTATGTTATTGCTACATGATGATGATGTAGTGGTGCAGGTATGTTATTGCTACATGATGATGATGTAGTGGTGCAGGTATGTTATTGCTACATAATGATGATGTTGTGGTGCAAGTATGTTATTGCTACATGATAATGATGTAGTGGTGCAGGTATGTTATTGCTACATGATGATGATGTAGCAGTGCTGGTTTGTTATTGCTACATGATGATGATGTAGTGGTGCAGGTATGTTATTGCTACATGATGATGATGTAGTGGTGCAGGTATGTTATTGCTACATGATGATGATGTAGTGGAGCAGGTATGTTATTGCTACATGATGATGATGTAGTGGTGCAGGTATGTTATTGCTACATGATGATGATGTAGCAGTGCAGGTATGTTATTGCTACATGATGATGATGTAGTGGTGCAGGTATATTATTGCTACATGATGATGATGTAGCGGTGCAGGTATGTTATTGCTACATG
The DNA here is from genome assembly GCA_014843695.1 of Archivesica marissinica. Taxonomy (NCBI): domain Eukaryota; kingdom Metazoa; phylum Mollusca; class Bivalvia; order Venerida; family Vesicomyidae; genus Archivesica; species Archivesica marissinica. The sequence continues at coordinate 60,977,334 of CM026399.1, forward strand.
ATGACGATGATGTAGCGGTGCAGGTATGTTATTGCTACATGATGATGATGTAGTGGTGCAGGTATATTATTGCTACATGATGATGATGTAGCGGTGCAGGTATGTTATTGCTACATGATGATGATGTAGCAGTGCTGGTTTGTTATTTCTACATGATGATGATGTAGCAGTGCTGGTTTGTTATTGCTACATGATGATGATGATGATGATGTAGCAGTGCTGGTTTGTTATTGCTACATGATGATGATGATGATGATGTAGCAGTGCTGGTTTGTTATTGCTAAATGATGATGATGTAGTGGTACAGGTATGTTATTGCTACATGATGATGATGTAGCAGTGCTGGTTTGTTATTGCTACATGATGATGATGATGATGATGATGATGATGTAGCAGTGCTGGTTTGTTATTGCAACATGATGATGATGTAGCAGTGCTGGTTTGTTATTGCTACATGATGATGATGACGATGTAGTGGTGCAGGTATGTTATTGCTACATGATGATGATGATGATGATGCAGTGCTGGTTTGTTATTGCTACATGATGATGATGTAGCGGTGCAGGTTTGTTATTGCTACATGATGATGATGTAGCAGTGCTGGTTTGTTATTGCTACATGATGATGATGTAGCGGTGCAGGTATGTTATTGCTACATGATGATGATGTAGCGGTGCAGGTATGTTATTGCTACATGATGATGATGATGTAGTGGTGCAGGTATGTTATTGCTACATGATGACGATGTAGTGGTGCAGGTTTGTTATTGCTACATGATGATGATGTAGCGGTGCAGGTATGTTATTGCTACATGATGATGATGTAGTGGTGCAGGTATGTTATTGCTACATGATGATGATGTAGTGGTGCAGGTATGTTATTGCTACATGATGATGATGTAGTGGTGCAGGTATGTTATTGCTACATGATGATGATGTAGCGGTGCAGGTATGTTATTGCTACATGATGACGATGTAGCGGTGCAGGTTTGTTATTGCTACATGATGATGATGTAGCGGTGCAGGTATGTTATTGCTACATGATGATGATGATGTAATGGTGCAGGTATGTTATTGCTACATGATGATGATGTAGAGGTGCAGGTATGTTATTGCTACATGATGATGATGTAGTGGTGCAGGTATGTTATTGCTACATGATGATGATGATGTAGTGGTGCAGGTATGTTATTGCTACATGATGATGATGTGGTGGTGCAGGTATGTTATTGCTACATGATGATGATGTAGCGGTGCAGGTATGTTATTGCTACATGATGATGATGTAGTGGTGCAGGTATGTTATTGCTACATGATGATGATGTAGTGGTGCAGGTATGTTATTGCTACATGATGATGGTGATGTAGCGGTGCAGGTTTGTTATTGCTACATGATGATGATGATGTAGTGGTGCAGGTATGTTATTGCTACATGATGACGATGTAGCGGTGCAGGTTTGTTATTGCTACATGATGATGATGATGTAGCGGTGCAGGTATGTTATTGCTACATGATGATGATGTAGTAGTGCAGGTATGTTATTGCTACACGATGATGATGTAGTGGTGCAGGTATGTTATTGCTACATGATGATGATGATGAAGTGGTGCAGGTATGTTATTGCTACATGATGATGATGTAGCGGTGCAGGTTAGTTATTGCTACATGATGATGATGTAGCAGTGCAGGTTTGTTATTGCTACATGATGACGATGTAGCGGTGCAGGTATGTTATTGCTACATGATGATGATGTAGTGGTGCAGGTTTGTTATTGCTACATGATGATGATGTAGCGGTGCAAGTATGTTATTGCTACATGATGATGATGTAACGGTGCAGGTATGTTATTGCTACATGATGACGATGTAGCGGTGCATGTATGTTATTGCTACATGATGATGATGTAGCGGTGCAGGTATGTTATTGCTACATGATGATGATGATATAGTGGTGCAGGTATGTTATTGCTACATGATGATGATGTAGCGGTGCAGGTATGTTATTGCTACATGATGACGATGTAGCAGTGCAGGTATGTTATTGCTACATGATGATGAGGTAGCAGTGCAGGTATGTTATTGCTACATGATGATGATGTAGCGGTGCAGGTTTGTTATTGCCACATGATGATGATGTAGCAGTGCTGGTTTATTATTGCTACATGATGATGATGTAGCAGTGCTGGTTTGATATTGCTACATGATGATGATGACGATGTAGCAGTGCTGGTTTGTTATTGCTACATGATGATGATGTAGCGGTGCAGGTTTGTTATTGCCACATGATGATGATGTAACGGTGCTGGTTTGTTATTGCCACATGATGATGATGTAGCAGTGCTGGTTTGTTATTGCTACATGATGATGATGTAGCAGTGCAGGTATGTTATTGCTACATGATGATGATGATGATGTTGCAGTGCTGGTTTGTTATTGCTACATGATGATGATGTAGCGGTGCAGGTTTGTTATTGCTACATGATGATGTAGTGGTGCAGGTATGTTATTGCTACATGATGATGATGTAGCGGTGCAGGTATGTTATTGCTACATGATGATGATGTAGCGGTGCAGGTATGTTATTGTTACATGATGATGATGTAACGGTGCAGGTTTGTTATTGCTACATGATGATGATGTAGTGGTGCAGGTATGTTATTGCTACATGATGATGATGTAGCGGTGCAGGTATGTTATTGCTACATGATGATGATGTAGCGGTGCAGGTTTGTTATTGCTACATGATGATGATGTAGTGGTGCAGGTATGTTATTGCTACATGATGATGATGTAGTGGTGCAGGTATGTTATTGCTACATGATGATGATGTAGTGGTGCAGGTATGTTATTGCCACATGATGATGATGATGATGATGTAGCAGTGCAGGTTTGGTATTGCTACATGATGATGATGTAGCGGTGCAGGTTTGTTATTGCTACATGATGATGATATAACGGTGTAGGTATGTTATTGCTACATGATGATGATGTAGTGGTGCAGGTTTGTTATTGCTACATGATGATGATATAACGGTGCAGGTTTGTTATTGCTACATGATGATGATGTAGCGGTGCAGGTTTGTTATTGCCACATGATGGCAATGTAGCGGTGCAGGTTTGTTATTGCTACATGATGGCGATGTAGCGGTGCAGGTATGTTATTGCTACATGATGGCGATGTAGCGGTGCAGGTATGTTATTGCTACATGATGGCGATGTAGCGGTGCAGGTATGTTATTGCTACATGATGGCGATGTAGCGGTGCAGGTTTGTTATTGCTACATGATTGCGATGTAGCGGTGCAGGTTTGCGATTAAAAACTAAATTCAAATATAAAAGTCTCACAATATGAAGTAACAACTTACAGATGATTTTTTGGTGATGAATCCTTCAGACATTGACTGTAATCCCCCAGGAGAGAAGATGAGTGGAGTGGAGGTGTCCCTCCCAGATGTGACCGGGTAGTGGGAGTACCCATGCAGAAGATCCTCGGGGGAGTTTGGGCGCAAGACCTGGTCACTGGCAACATTTGCACGGCGGCTCAGCTCCTGGCGTAGATCATCTATGGTATGTATGGTAAACCTGGAATCGGGTAAATACAAAGGTAATACTATAACCAATCACACAAAGATCAAACATAGGTCACTAGTAAATATCAATAACTACAGCACCTGAATCGAACGCGCTACCACTGCGCTATCACAACTTTCACAACAAATACCACAAATACTTGGTAGTACCCACCATTAGGACCTATGGTTGAGCATATTTGTGAATATATTTAGGCTTATTACAAAAATATCATAAATTTACATTAGACCTAAACCAAAAAATATGTTTTTTTAGTCTCTAAATCATTATTATTTGTCGGCAACAACACCCTGGTGGAAATTTAAATACGGTCAAATTGAAGAAAAAATATGTCTATGTATCATTGTCCATGTAATGTTGTATCATTGTCCATGTAATGTTGTATCATTGTCCATGTAATGTTGTATCACTGTCCATGTAATGTTGTATCACTGTCCATGTAATGTTGTATCACTGTCCATGTAATGTTGTATCACTGTCCATGTAATGTTGTATCACTGTCCATGTAATGTTGTAATGTTTTATCACTGTCCATGTAATGTTGTATCATTGCTGTCCATGTAATGTTGTATCACTGTCCATGTAATGTTGTATCACTGTCCATGTAATGTTGTATCATTGTCCATGTAATGTTGTATCACTGTCCATATAATGTTGTATCATTGTCCATGTAATGTTGTATCATTGTCCATGTAATGTTGTGTCACTGTCCATGTAGTGTTGTATCACTGTCCATGTAATGTTGTATCACTGTCCATGTAATGTTGAATCATTGCTGTCCATGTAATGTTGTATCATTGCTGTCCATGTAATGTTGTATCATTGTCCATGTAATGTTGTATCATTGTCCATGTAATGGTGTATCATTGTCCATGTAATGTTGTATCATTGTCCATGTAATGGTGTATCATTGATGTCCATGTAATGTTGTATCATTGTCCATGTAATGTTGTATCATTGCTGTCCATGTAATGTATCATTGCTGTCCATGTAATGTTGTATCATTGCTGTCCATGTAATGTTGTATCATTGTCCAAGTAATGTTGTATCATTGATGTCCATGTAATGTTGTATCATTGTCCATGTAATGTTGTATCATTGTCCATGTAATGTTGTATCATTGTCCAAGTAATGTTGTATCATTGTCCAAGTAATGTTGTATCATTGATGTCCATGTAATGTTGTATCATTGTCCAAGTAATGTTGTATCATTGATGTCCATGTAATGTTGTATCATTGTCCATGTAATGTTGTATCATTGTCCAAGTAATGTTGTATCATTGCTGTCCATGTAATGTTGTATCATTGTCCATGTAATGTTGTATCATTGCTGTCCATGTAATGTTGTATCATTGTCCATGTAATGCTGTATCATTGTCCATGTAATGTTGTATCATTGTCCAAGTAATGTTCTATCATTGATGTCCATGTAATGTTGTATCATTGTCCAAGTAATGTTGTATCATTGATGTCCATGTAATGTTGTATCATTGTCCAAGTAATGTTGTATCATTGATGTCCATGTAATGTTGTATCATTGTCCAAGTAATGTTGTATCATTGATGTCCATGTAATGTTGTATCATTGTCCAAGTAATGTTGTATCATTGATGTCCATGTAATGTTGTATCATTGTCCAAGTAATGTTGTATCATTGATGTCCATGTACTGTTGTATTATTGCCCAACATAATTTTGGGAATATCGAAAACAAATGCGACCAAGTCCAAACTTAATTGAATAAAAATTATAAAATACAATAAGAAATCTCTCCTAACTTATTAACTGGTTGTGATAAAATAATTAATAATTTAATAAAATAATTTAATAATTTAATAAAATAATTTAATAATTAAATAATAATTTAAGACATTTACATGCATTATTATGGACTTCCCAACTTACAGCCAATAACAAGCCGAAAACAAGGTGACATAAACAAATACTAGAACGGTGAGGCAAATTTGCATGTGCAGAATAAACATCTACAATGCATAAAATATGCTTTTGATCTGCTAAGAAATATTAATGAGAAATGTACAAAAACACAGGTGATTCCATTACTTTATATGACCAGGAAACTTGAAATTGTGAAAACTTTACAGTTTATGTTGTGAATTCAAATAAAATTGTAAATTGTGAAATCATGTAGTACAAAACTTCACAATTGCATTATTATATTTGTGAAATGTCTAGTAATGAAGTATACCAATCATCACTGGGCTTTCATACAAATTATTATAATTATTACCACTTTATTAATTCATAATTAATTCATAATTAATTCATAATTCAGAGAAAATTGAGAGTTCATATGAAAACTGTGAGACTTCATAGAGTTCATAGGAAAACTGTGAGACTTCATAGGAAAACTGTGAGAGTTCATAGGAAAACTGTGAGACTTCATAGGAAGGAAAACTGTGAGAGTTCATAGGAAAACTGTGAGACTTCATAGGAAAACTGTGAGACTTCATAGGAAAACTGTGAGAGGATAACTGTGAGAGGAAAACTGTGAGAGGAAAACTGTGAGAGGAAAACTGTGAGACTTCATAGGAAAAGTGTGAGAGTTCATAGGAAAACTATGAGAGTTCATAGGAAAACTGTGAGAGGAAAACTGTGAGACTTCATAGGAAAACTGTAAGAGTTCATAGGAAAACTGTGAGAGTTCATAGGAAAACTGTGAGAGTTCATAGGAAAACTGTGAGAGTTCATAACTGTGGGAGTTCATATGAAAACTGTGAGAGTTCATAGGAAAACTGTGAGAGGACAACTGTGATAGTTCATAGGAAAACTGTGAGACTTCATAGGAAAACTGTGAGACTTCATAGGAAAACTGTGAGAGGAAAACTGTGAGGAAAACTGTGAGAGGAATACTGTGAGAGGAAAACTGTGAGAGTTCATAGGAAAACTGTGAGAGTTCATAGGAAAACTGTGAGAGTTCATAGGAAAACTGTGAGAGTTCATAGGAAAACTGTGAGAGTTCATAGGAAAACTGTGAGAGTTCATAGGAAAACTGTGAGAGTTCATAGGAAACCTGTGAGAGGAAAACTGTGAGAGTTCATAGGAAAGCTGTGAGAGGAAAACTGTGAGACTTCATAGGAAAACGGTGAGAGTTCATAGGAAAACTGTGAGAGTTCATAGGAAAACTATGAGAGTTCATAGGAAAACTGTGAGAGTTCATAGGAAAACTGTGAGAGTTCATAGGAAAACTTTGAGAGGAAAACTGTGAGAGTTCATAGGAAAACTGTGAGACTTCATAGGAAAACTGTGAGAGGAAAACTGTGAGAGGAAAAACTGTGAGAGGAATACTGTGAGAGGAAAACTGTGAGAGGAAAACTGAGAGTTCATAGGAAAACTGTGAGTGTTCATAGGAAAACTGTGAGACTTCATAGGAAAACTGTGAGAGGAAAACTGTGAGAGGAAGACTGTGAGACTTCATAGGATAATGTGAGACTTCATAGGTAAACTGTAAGAGTTCATAGGAAAACTGCGAGAGTTCATAGGAAAACTGTGATACTTCATAGGAAAACTGTGAGAGGAAAACTGTGAGAGGAAAACTGTGAGAGGAAAACTGTGAGACTTTATAGGAAAACTGTGAGAGTTCATAGGAAAACTGTGAGAGTGCATAGGAAAACTGTGAGACTTCATAGGACAACTGTGAGAGGAAAACTGTGAGAGGAAAACTACTGTGAGACTTCATAGGACAACTGTGAGAGTTCATATGAAAACTGTGAGAGTTCATAGGAAAACTGTGAGAGTCCATAGGAAAACTGTGAGAGGAAAAATGTGAGAGGAAAACTGTGAGACTACATAGGAAAACTGTGAGAGGAAAAATGTGAGAGGAAAACTGTGAGAGTTCATAGGAACACTGTGAGAGTTCATAGGAAAAATGTGAGAGTTCATAGGAACACTGTGAGACTTCATAGGAAGGAAAACTGTGAGAGTTCATAGGAAAACTGTGAGAGGAAAAATGTAAGAGGAAAACTGTGAGAGTTCATAGGATAAATGTGAGAGTTCATAGGAAAACTGTGACAGTTCATAGGAAAACTGTGAGACTTCATAGGAAAACTGTGAGACTACATAGGAAAACTATGAGAGTTCATAGGAAAACTGTGAGAGTTCATAGGAAAACTGTGAGAGTTCATAGGAAAATTGTGAGAGGAAAAATGTGAGAGTTCATAGGATAAATGTGAGAGTTCATATGAAAACTGTGAGAGTTCATAGGAAAACTGTGAGAGGAAAACTGTGAGACGATATCTGTGAGAGGTAAAACTGTGAGAGGAAAAATGTGAGAGGAAAACTGCGAGAGGAAATATGTGAGAGGAAAACTGTGAGAGTTCATAGGAAAACTGTGAGAGTTCATAGGAAAACTGTGAGAGGAAAACTGTGAGAGGAATAATGTGAGACGAAAACTGTGAGAGGAAAACTGTGAGAGTTCAGAGGAAAACTGTGAGAGTTCATAGGAAAACTGTGAGACTACATAGGAAAACTGTGAGAGGAAAACTGTGAGACTTCATAGGATAAATGTGAGACTTCATAGGAAAACTGTAAGAGTTCATACGAAAACTGTGAGAGTTCATAGGAAAACTGTGAGACTTCATAGGAAAACTGTGAGAGGAAAAAAGTGAGAGGAAAACTGTGAGAGGAAAACTGTGAGACTTCATAGGAAAACTGTGAGAGTGCATAGGAAAACTGTGAGACTTCATAGGACAACTGTGAGAGGAAAACTGTGAGAGGGAAACTACTGTGAGACTTCATAGGACAACTGTGAGAGTTCATAGGAAAACTGTGAGAGTTCATATGAAAACTGTGAGAGTTCATAGGAAAACTGTGAGAGTCCATAGGAAAACTGTGAGAGGAAAATGTGAGAGGAAAACTGTGAGACTACATAGGAAAATTGTGAGAGTCCATAGGAAAACTGTGAGAGGAAAAATGTGAGAGGTAAACTGTGAGAGTTCATAGGAACACTGTGATAGTTCATAGGAAAAATGTGAGAGTTCATAGGAACACTGTGAGACTTCATAGGAAGGAAAACTGTGAGAGTTCATAGGAAAACTGTGAGACTTCATAGGAAAACTGTGAGACTTCATAGGAAAACTGTGAGAGGAAAACTGTGAGAAGAAAACTACTGTGAGACTTCATAGGAAAACTGTGAGAGTTCATATGAAAATTGTGAGAGTTCATAGGAAAACTGTGAGAGTTCATAGGAAAACTGTGAGAGTTCATAGGAAAACTGTGAGAGTTCATAGGAAAACTGTGAGAGGAAAACTGTGAGAGTTCATAGGAAAACTGTGATAGTTCATAGGAAAACTGTGAGAGTTCATAGGAAAACTGTGAGAGTTCATAGGAAAACTGTGAGAGTTCATAGGAAACCTGTGAGAGGAAAACTGTGAGAGGTCATAGGAAAACTGTGAGAGGAAAACTGTGAGAGTTCATAGGAAAACTGTGAGAGTTCATAGGAAAACTGTGAGAGTTCATAGGAAAACTGTGAGACTTCATAGGAAAACTGTGAGACTTCATAGGAAAACTGTGAGAGGAAAAATGTGAGAGGAAAACTGTGAGAGTTTATAGGAAAACTGTGAGAGTTCATAGGAAAACTGTGAGAGTTCATAGGAAAACTTTGAGAGGAAAACTGTGAGAGTTCATAGGAAAACTGTGAGAGTTCATAGGAAAACTGTGAGACTTCATAGGAAAACTGTGAGAGGAAAACTGTGAGAGGAAAACTGTGAGAGGAATACTGTGAGAGGAAAACTGTGAGAGGAAAACTGTGAGAGTTCATAGGAAAACTGTGAGTGTTCATAGGAAAACTGTGAGAGGAAGACTGTGAGACTTCATAGGATAAATGTGAGACTTCATAGGAAAACTGTAAGAGTTCATAGGAAAACTGTGAGAGTTCATAGGAAAACTGTGAGAGTTCATAGGAAAACTGTGAGAGTTCATAGGAAAACTGTGAGAGTTCATAGGAAAACTGTGAGAGGAAAATTGTGAGAGGAAATCTGTGAGAGGAAAACTGTGAGAGGAAAAATGTGAGAGGAAAAATGTGAGAGTTCATAGGAAAACTGTGAGAGGAAAAATGTGAGAGGAAAACTGTGAGAGTTCATATGATAAATGTGAGAGTTCATAGGAAAACTGTGAGAGTCCATAGGAAAACTGTGAGAGGGAAAATGTGAGAGGAAAACTGTGAGACTACATAGGAAGACTGTGAGAGTCCATAGGAAAACTGTGAGAGTTCATAGGAAAACTGTGAGAGTTCATATGAAAACTGTGAGAGTTCATAGGAAAACTGTGAGAGTCCATAGGAAAACTGTGAGAGGAAAAATGTGAGAGGAAAACTGTGAGACTACATAGGAAGACTGTGAGAGTCCATAGGAAAACTGTGAGAGGAAAAATGTGAGAGGAAAACTGTGAGAGTTCATAGGAACACTGTGAGAGTTCATAGGAAAAATGTGAGAGTTCATAGGAACACTGTGAGACTTCATAGGAAGGAAAACTGTGAGACTTCATAGGAAAACTGTGAGACTTCATAGGAAAACTGTGAGAGGAAAACAGTGAGAGGAAAACTACTGTGAGACTTCATTGGAAAACTGTGAGAGTTCATATGAAAACTGTGAGAGTTCATAGGAAAACTGCGAGAGGAAAAATTTGAGAGGAAAACTATGAGACTACATAAGAAAACTGTGAGAGTTCATATGATAAATGTGAGAGTTCATAGGAAAACTGTGAGAGTTCATAGGAAAACTGTGAGAGTTCATAGGAAAACTGTGATAGTTCATAGGAAAACTGTGAGAGGAAAACTGTGAGACTACATAGGAAAACTGTGAGAGTTCATAGGATAAATATGAGAGTTCAGAGGAAAACTGTGAGATTTCATAGGAAAACTGTGAGAGTTCATAGGAAAACTGTGAGAGTTCATATGAAAACTGTGAGAGTTCATAGGAAAACTGCGAGAGGAAAAATTTGAGAGGAAAACTGTGAGACTACATAGGAAAACTGTGAGAGTTCATAGGATAAATGTGAGAGTTCATAGGAAAACTGTGAGAGTTCATAGGAAAACTGTGAGAGTTCATAGGAAAACTGTGAGAGGAAAACTGTGAGAGGAAAACTGTGAGAGGAAAACTGTGAGACTTTATAGGAAAACTGTGAGAGTTCATAGGAAAACTGTGAGAGTGCATAGGAAAACTGTGAGACTTCATAGGACAACTGTGAGAGGAAAACTGTGAGAGGAAAACTACTGTGAGACTTCATAGGACAACTGTGAGAGTTCATATGAAAACTGTGAGAGTCCATAGGAAAACTGTGAGAGGAAAAATGTGAGAGGAAAACTGTGAGACTACATAGGAAAACTGTGAGAGGAAAAATGTGAGAGGAAAACTGTGAGAGTTCATAGGAACACTGTGAGAGTTCATAGGAAAAATGTGAGAGTTCATAGGAACACTGTGAGACTTCATAGGAAGGAAAGCTGTGAGAGTTCATAGGAACACTGTGAGACTTCATAGGAAGGAAAGCTGTGAGAGTTCATAGGAAAACTGTGAGAGGAAAAATGTAAGAGGAAAACTGTGAGAGTTCATAGGATAAATGTGAGAGTTCATAGGAAAACTGTGACAGTTCATAGGAAAACTGTGAGACTTCATAGGAAAACTGTGAGACTACATAGGAAAACTGTGAGAGTTCATAGGAAAACTGTGAGAGTTCATAGGAAAACTGTGAGAGTTCATAGGAAAATTGTGAGAGGAAAAATGTGAGAGTTCATAGGATAAATGTGAGAGTTCATATGAAAACTGTGAGAGTTCATAGGAAAACTGTGAGAGGAAAACTGTGAGACGATATCTGTGAGAGGTAAAACTGTGAGAGGAAAAATGTGAGAGGAAAACTGCGAGAGGAAATATGTTGAGAGGAAAACTGTGAGAGTTCATAGGAAAACTGTGAGAGTTCATAGGAAAACTGTGAGAGGAAAACTGTGAGAGGAATAATGTGAGACGAAAACTGTGAGAGGAAAACTGTGAGAGTTCAGAGGAAAACTGTGAGAGTTCATAGGAAAACTGTGAGACTACATAGGAAAACTGTGAGAGGAAAACTGTGAGACTTCATAGGATAAATGTGAGACTTCATAGGAAAACTGTGAGAGTTCATAGGAAAACTGTGAGACTTCATAGGAAAACTGTGAGAGGTAAAAAGTGAGAGGAAAACTGTGAGAGGAAAACTGTGAGACTTCATAGGAAAACTGTGAGAGTGCATAGGAAAACTGTGAGACTTCATAGGACAACTGTGAGAGGAAAACTGTGAGAGGGAAACTACTGTGAGACTTCATAGGACAACTGAGAGTTCATAGGAAAACTGTGAGAGTTCATATGAAAACTGTGAGAGTTCATAGGAAAACTGTGAGAGTCCATAGGAAAACTGTGAGAGGAAAAATGTGAGAGGAAAACTGTGAGACTACATAGGAAAATTGTGAGAGTCCATAGGAAAACTGTGAGAGGAAAAATGTGAGAGGTAAACTGTGAGAGTTCATAGGAACACTGTGATAGTTCATAGGAAAAATGTGAGAGTTCATAGGAACACTGTGAGACTTCATAGGAAGGAAAACTGTGAGAGTTCATAGGAAAACTGTGAGACTTCATAGGAAAACTGTGAGACTTCATAGGAAAACTGTGAGAGGAAAACTGTGAGAAGAAAACTACTGTGAGACTTCATAGGAAAACTGTGAGAGTTCATATGAAAATTGTGAGAGTTCATAGGAAAACTGTGAGAGTTCATAGGAAAACTGTGAGAGTTCATAGGAAAACTGTGAGAGTTCATAGGAAAACTGTGAGAGGAAAACTGTGAGAGTTCATAGGAAAACTGTGATAGTTCATAGGAAAACTGTGAGAGTTCATAGGAAAACTGTGAGAGTTCATAGGAAAACTGTGAGAGGAAAACTGTGAGAGGAAAACTGTGAGAGGAAAACTGTGAGACTTTATAGGAAAACTGTGAGAGTTCATAGGAAAACTGTGAGAGTGCATAGGAAAACTGTGAGACTTCATAGGACAACTGTGAGAGGAAAACTGTGAGAGGAAAACTACTGTGAGACTTCATAGGACAACTGTGAGAGTTCATATGAAAACTGTGAGAGTTCATAGGAAAACTGTGAGAGTCCATAGGAAAACTGTGAGAGGAAAAATGTGAGAGGAAAACTGTGAGACTACATAGGAAAACTGTGAGAGGAAAAATGTGAGAGGAAAACTGTGAGAGTTCATAGGAACACTGTGAGAGTTCATAGGAAAAATGTGAGAGTTCATAGGAACACTGTGAGACTTCATAGGAAGGAAAACTGTGAGAGTTCATAGGAAAACTGTGAGAGGAAAAATGTAAGAGGAAAACTGTGAGAGTTCATAGGATAAATGTGAGAGTTCATAGGAAAACTGTGACAGTTCATAGGAAAACTGTGAGACTTCATAGGAAAACTGTGAGACTACATAGGAAAAC
>CM026399.1:60991384-61065186 GCA_014843695.1 Archivesica marissinica
AAATGCGAAAAATGCAATAAAAACTGGATCGTAAGGGGGACACAGACATTGGTCATTCACAAGAAAGCAGACGTGATCGAAATGCAACAGATATTGATTGTAGCTGATGTTCATAGTATGCAATAGTCACCTGAGACCATATAGCAGAAAAAATTCTCCCCCTAGAATGGTGCGTTATCCATATTTATGCTTAGCTACGCGCCTGACACCTGCATATAGCATATAGTAATAATGACACAAGAGACATGGAAAGTAGATTAAATGTAAATCAAAACAATTAAGTACCCTACATAATGAATGTTTCTTAAAAGACCATTGATTAACAATGAAATTAATTCTCTGTGACCATATTATTACATAAAGTCAATTATTACTTTCTTTGTCATTAAAATGAACAAGTTCATGCCAGCCGGGATTACGTATCATTGTGGTCATTGAATATACCAACAACAATGCATTCATTACAATTAATACAATTTTAACGCCAAAATAGTAAATTATTTAATTTGATGTCATTAACCCATTCAACACCAAGTAACTCACATGGACTGGTCCATGATATTCATAAACCAATAAATGAATCAGAAAATCACATTTGGACAAGTTCATTTATCAAAATGGGTAATTATGTCTAAAAATAGTCATATCACTGGCAAAAAGTGCAGATCCTGATGAGACGGCTCGTCACGAGCCGGCTCATCTGGATCTACACTTTTTGTAAGCCTATTTAGAGGTCTGTGGTGTTGAAAGGGTTAAAGTGACACTACATTGTACATCGGTAAAAATGAAAATTTAGAAAATTTACAGGTATATATTTTGTTGTTTTCCTCAAATATTTGGTATATACAAATGAGTGAGTAATTTAACTAATAATATATACATCCTATACAATGCCTTGTTGGCGATGTTTGCGGACATAACAAACTAATATAAATAGGGTAAACATCCAATCACAATACAACGTGTGTATCGTAAATAACAACATTTAATCTACATTATCTCTAAACAACAGTATCACGCGCTTATTATATACTCTAATTATTAAACAAACGTCAATTCAGGAGTGTGGTTGACCGTTATAGGAAATATCACACTTTCACTGTTGAGTCTATTCAGCTTGTAGACCACAAAAACACTGTTTATTGATTCAAAGTTAGTGTTAGAGTTAGTTAGGAAGAATTAGTAATAGCATTTTATGCTTTTTGCGATGAAATGTCGCTTTAAATATTTATATATCTATTAATTATAAATAAGTTTCTACAATGTGAAAGAATTAATTGCTCAGCTGGTAAGACTGCATTCTGACAAAACGCACAACTTTTGTCGCAGGGTATATATAACTCGGCTCACGTGCTTCGAAGGAACATGGCAGGTCTACCTTAACCCTTTCCTTCATAGAGATTTAGGTTAATATACTATTATATCTCCATACAAACGACAGCCATTTAGCTATCATGCAGTGGATAAGTAGTCGCCATATCTATCCCACCTCCATAGATATTACTGGGACTACATGAGATTTAGGTTAATATACTATTATATCTCCATACAAATGACAGCCATTTAGCTATCATGCAGTGGATAAGTAGTCGCCATATCTATCCCACCTCCATAGATATTACTGGGACATGAGATTCTGGCCTATATTATGAACATTGGTTTGGCTACTACCTTGTCAATGTATGTCGTATTGGTAATGGCGTCGAGAGGTGCTTCTATGAGGGAAAGGGTTTATGAACATTGGTTTGGCTACTACGTTGTCAATGTATGTCGTATTGGTAATGGCGTCAAGAGGTGCTTCTATGAGGGAAAGGGTTTATGAACATTGGTTTGGCTACTACATCAATGTATGTCGTATTGGTAATGGCGTCGAGAGGTGCTTCTATGAGGGAAAGGGTTTATGAACATTGGTTTGACTACTACCTTGTCAATGTATGTCGTATTGGTAATGGCGTCGAGAGGTGCTTCTATGAGGGAAAGGGTTAAATTGTATCGAAATGAATTTTATAGGGATGTCTAGAACAGAAGTCAGTCTTAGTCTGTGCCAAATTTTCTGAAATTAGAAATAAGCAAAAATCACCGCTATATCAGCAGTCAAGTAAGACCCAAATTTTTGAGAGAAATGAGAAAACACTCGATTGCACCATCTAAGGGTTATGTTATATTTCGGGTTTTACGCCTGCATCAGCACCATTTTGGGCTATATCGCCGGCAGGCAGTTTACCTAACAACACCTTTCCTAGGCAGGCTCCAGCGGTTAACCAGTACTTGGGTGCACCAACCTCCGTAAGAAACTGCCAACGTTTTCATATAAATGAGACACGGTCTGAGCGGGGCTCGAACCCGTGACCATCAGTGATGATAGATTATAGTGGTATACAAGTCAGCGACCGTAACCACTCGACCACGGAGGCGGACACCATCTAAGGGATTATTTAATAAATTTCAACATAATAGTGTTAACATATATAATATGACCATTAAATACAATATTTGAATAGAAGGAAGGAGTGCTTTATAATGGCCAGGCTAGTGTATCTTATTGGACAATATTTTGTCTGAAACTTGTAAACAAAATATTTTTTTTATTTTTTTAAATTATTTTTTTAGAGAGAAGTGGGGGCCCCCAGGAGGCTATGTCAGGGTCCATAGATAGGGTGACTACTTCGTCCATGTCACCCTCTAGAATGAGCCCTGCATATAGTTGGTGCGTTCCTAAAGTCGTTGAATGTACATGTATGTGCTGATTAATAACACTTAGTGGTCAATATTCCCAAACTGACCATATTTCGGGGTCAATATTCCCAAACTGACCATATTTCGGGGTCAATATTCCCAAACTGACCATATTTAGTGGTCAATATTTCCAAACTGACCATATTTTGGGGTCAATATTCCCAGACTGACCATATTTTGGGGTCAATATTCCCAGACTGACCATATTTTGGGGTCAATATTCCCAGACTGACCATATTTGCATCATGATCATTAATTCTTAGTGCATGCTGCAACCTACTTGTACAAAGCTTTTTACGGAAACATTTTCTTATTCAATGATCTGAGTTGGTTTTATGATACCTTGATTGGACACAAATGTCAGTTAAACACTTGCCACAATTTTAAACTCAATATACAGTATAGTTTTATATCACATTATCATCCATTGACGTAAAGCCCTGACTTATAAGACAATTAAAACAATGATCTAATATCTTTCGGGCAATGGCCAAAAATACTGTAAATAGTGCTATGTAATTATAGCATGATACATTGCTGTATTGTTCTCCAATCAATATTGGCTCAAACAATGATAATTATCGCATTGTTCATCAGTTAAGGTCTCGAAGTATTTAAAACCTGGCGCTAAATTCCATAAATACGGAGTCGACCATTCTTTCTTTCTAATTATTCGAAATTTTGGGAGAAGTGAGAAACAGCATTGATTGCGCTCTTAACCCTTTCCTTCAGAGATTTAGGTTAATATACTATAGTATCTCCATAGTAACGACAGCCATTTAACCCTTTCCTTCATAGAGATTTAGGTTAATATACTATAATATCTCCATACAAACGACAGCCATTTAGCTATCATCAGTGGATAAGTAGTCGCCATATCTATCCCACCTCCATAGATATTACTGGGACTACATAGAGATTTAGGTATATACTATATATCTCTATACAAACGACAGCATTTAGCTATCATGCAGTGGATAAGTAGTCGCCATATCTATCCCACCTCCATAGATATTACTGGGACTACATAGAGATTTAGGTTAATATACTATTATATCTCCATACAAACGACAGCCATTTAGCTATCATGCAGTGGATAAGTAGTCGCCATATCTATCCCACCTCCATAGATATTACTGGGACTACATGAGATTTAGGTTAATATACTATTATATCTCCATACAAATGACAGCCATTTAGCTATCATGCAGTGGATAAGTAGTCGCCATATCTATCCCACCTCCATAGATATTACTGGGACATGAGATTCTGGCCTATATTATGAACATTGGTTTGGCTACTACCTTGTCAATGTATGTCGTATTGGTAATGGCGTCGAGAGGTGCTTCTATGAGGGAAAGGGTTTATGAACATTGGTTTGGCTACTACGTTGTCAATGTATGTCGTATTGGTAATGGCGTCAAGAGGTGCTTCTATGAGGGAAAGGGTTTATGAACATTGGTTTGGCTACTACATCAATGTATGTCGTATTGGTAATGGCGTCGAGAGGTGCTTCTATGAGGGAAAGGGTTTATGAACATTGGTTTGACTACTACCTTGTCAATGTATGTCGTATTGGTAATGGCGTCGAGAGGTGCTTCTATGAGGGAAAGGGTTAAATTGTATCGAAATGAATTTTATAGGGATGTCTAGAACAGAAGTCAGTCTTAGTCTGTGCCAAATTTTCTGAAATTAGAAATAAGCAAAAATCACCGCTATATCAGCAGTCAAGTAAGACCCAAATTTTTGAGAGAAATGAGAAAACACTCGATTGCACCATCTAAGGGTTATGTTATATTTCGGGTTTTACGCCTGCATCAGCACCATTTTGGGCTATATCGCCGGCAGGCAGTTTACCTAACAACACCTTTCCTAGGCAGGCTCCAGCGGTTAACCAGTACTTGGGTGCACCAACCTCCGTAAGAAACTGCCAACGTTTTCATATAAATGAGACACGGTCTGAGCGGGGCTCGAACCCGTGACCATCAGTGATGATAGATTATAGTGGTATACAAGTCAGCGACCGTAACCACTCGACCACGGAGGCGGACACCATCTAAGGGATTATTTAATAAATTTCAACATAATAGTGTTAACATATATAATATGACCATTAAATACAATATTTGAATAGAAGGAAGGAGTGCTTTATAATGGCCAGGCTAGTGTATCTTATTGGACAATATTTTGTCTGAAACTTGTAAACAAAATATTTTTTTTATTTTTTTAAATTATTTTTTTAGAGAGAAGTGGGGGCCCCCAGGAGGCTATGTCAGGGTCCATAGATAGGGTGACTACTTCGTCCATGTCACCCTCTAGAATGAGCCCTGCATATAGTTGGTGCGTTCCTAAAGTCGTTGAATGTACATGTATGTGCTGATTAATAACACTTAGTGGTCAATATTCCCAAACTGACCATATTTCGGGGTCAATATTCCCAAACTGACCATATTTCGGGGTCAATATTCCCAAACTGACCATATTTAGTGGTCAATATTTCCAAACTGACCATATTTTGGGGTCAATATTCCCAGACTGACCATATTTTGGGGTCAATATTCCCAGACTGACCATATTTTGGGGTCAATATTCCCAGACTGACCATATTTGCATCATGATCATTAATTCTTAGTGCATGCTGCAACCTACTTGTACAAAGCTTTTTACGGAAACATTTTCTTATTCAATGATCTGAGTTGGTTTTATGATACCTTGATTGGACACAAATGTCAGTTAAACACTTGCCACAATTTTAAACTCAATATACAGTATAGTTTTATATCACATTATCATCCATTGACGTAAAGCCCTGACTTATAAGACAATTAAAACAATGATCTAATATCTTTCGGGCAATGGCCAAAAATACTGTAAATAGTGCTATGTAATTATAGCATGATACATTGCTGTATTGTTCTCCAATCAATATTGGCTCAAACAATGATAATTATCGCATTGTTCATCAGTTAAGGTCTCGAAGTATTTAAAACCTGGCGCTAAATTCCATAAATACGGAGTCGACCATTCTTTCTTTCTAATTATTCGAAATTTTGGGAGAAGTGAGAAACAGCATTGATTGCGCTCTTAACCCTTTCCTTCAGAGATTTAGGTTAATATACTATAGTATCTCCATAGTAACGACAGCCATTTAACCCTTTCCTTCATAGAGATTTAGGTTAATATACTATAATATCTCCATACAAACGACAGCCATTTAGCTATCATGCAGTGGATAAGTAGTCACCATATCTATCCCACCTCCATAGATATTACTGGGACTACATAGAGATTTAGGTTAATATACTATTTATATCTCCATACAAACGACAGCCATTTAGCTATCATGCAGTGGATAAGTAGTCGCCATATCTATCCCATCTCCATAGATATTACTGGGACTACATAGAGATTTAGGTTAATATACTATTTATATCTCCATACAAATGACAGCCATTTAGCTATCATGCAGTAGATAAATAGTCGCCATATCTATCCCACCTCCATAGATATTACTGGGACTACATGAGATTCTGGCCTTTTTTATGAACATTGGTTTGGCTACTACCTTGTCAATGTATGTTGTATTGGTAATGGCGTCAAGAGGTGCTTCTATGGGGTAAAGGGTTACCGTAAATGGTCTTATTTAATACATTTAACAAAGTAAGATTAAAATACACATTATGAGAGTGCTTTGTAATGGCCAGTGTAGCTTACTGTACAAGATTTTGTACAAAAATTATAATTTGTTTTTAAATTGTTGTATTATTTTAGAGAGAAGTGGGAGATGTCAGGGTCCCTAGGGTGAATATGTTGTCCCCTAGGACGAGCCCTGGACTATTCTTAAGTACAGATGGATTTGTAGTCCAGTGTGTTACTCCAGAGATCGTAGGTTCGATCCCCCGTCTGACCATAATAAAATTAACAGTCTTTCAGATGGGTCATTAAACCGAGGTCGCGTGTCGTGCTTTGCACGTAAAAGAACCAGAGGAGACTATGTAATGGGTCTCTGTCTGTATCATTGCACTACTCTCCAAAAATCTAAAATGACTAATCTCTTCAGGAGGCGTCGCTCTTATGGGCAACCGGTAGCGACGATAAATGAACGTAAAACACACACACGATTCTTAAGTTTCATCTGACTTAACTCTAGTTTTATCTCGAATCGAAAATAATATGGTTTTGCATATTTATTCATCGTCTCCCCCGTAACTCCCCCGTAACTCCCCCCGTAACTCCCCCCGTAACTCCCCCATAACTCCCCCCGTAACTCCCCCGTAACTCCCCCATAACTCCCCCCGTAACTCCCCCATAACTCCCCCGTAACTCCCCCGTAACTCCCCCGTAACTCCCCCGTATCTCCCCCGTAACTCCCCGTAACTCCCCCGTAACTCCAGAAGTATGTTAGTCATTTAATTGTTTTGGAGGATGTCCCAATTCCAGAAGCATCTCTGCTTCTTTTACATGCCCACAAGATACAGAAGATGTCCCAATTCCAGAAGCATCTCTGCTTCTTTTACATGCCCACAAGATACAGAAGATGTCCCAATTCCAGAAGCATCTCTGCTTCTTTTACATGCCCACAAGATACAGAAGATGTCCCAATTCCAGAAGCATCTCTGCTTCTTTTACATGCCCACAAGATACAGAAGATGTCCCAATTCCAGAAGCATCTCTGCTTCTTTTACATGCCCACAAGATACAGAAGATGTCCCAATTCCAGAAGCATCTCTGCTTCTTTTACATGCCCACAAGATACAGAAGATGTCCCAATTCCAGAAGCATCTCTGCTTCTTTTACATGCCCACAAGATACAGAAGATGTCCCAATTCCAGAAGCATCTCTGCTTCTTTTACATGCCCACAAGATACAGAAGATGTCCCAATTCCAGAAGCATCTCTGCTTCTTTTACATGCCCACAAGATACAGAAGATGTCCCAATTCCAGAAGCATCTCTGCTTCTTTTACATGCCCACAAGATACAGAAGATGTCCCAATTCCAGAAGCATCTCTGCTTCTTTTACATGCCCACAAGATACAGAAGATGTCCCAATTCCAGAAGCATCTCTGCTTCTTTTACATGCCCACAAGATACAGAAGATGTCCCAATTCCAGAAGCATCTCTGCTTCTTTTACATGCCCACAAGATACAGAAGATGTCCCAATTCCAGAAGCATCTCTGCTTCTTTTACATGCCCACAAGATACAGAAGATGTCCCAATTCCAGAAGCATCTCTGCTTCTTTTACATGCCCACAAGATACAGAAGATGTCCCAATTCCAGAAGCATCTCTGCTTCTTTTACATGCCCACAAGATACAGAAGATGTCGCAATTCCAGAAGCATCTCTGCTTCTTTTACATGCCCACAAGATACAGAAGATGTCGCAATTCCAGAAGCATCTCTGCTTCTTTTACATGCCCACAAGATACACAAAATGTCCCTATTCCAGAAGCCAACAAGATACAGAAAATGTCCCAAATCCAGAAGCATCTCTGCCGCTTTTACATGCCCAGTGTATACATATAACACCGACACACGAGACTTTGATTTATACTAACAAGGGAAATACGGTTTACCGAAAATAAAGTGATTTCATACCATATTTTATGAAACAAGTTTGGTAGTTTTGCTATTAAGCGAGCCTTTTGGAAATCATCACGAGTGTAAGATCCTTTTTTATCACATAACCATAGCGCGCTCGTTTTAATACGTAGCTACTATTTAATAAATTTCAGCAAAATAGTGTTAAAACACACATTATGATCATTAAATACAGCATTTGAATAGTTATGTTATATGTTATATTTCGGGTTTTACGCCTGCATCAGCACCATTTTGGGCTATATATATTTGAATAGAGGGAGTGCTTTACATTTTGTATGAAAATTCTATATATAAAAAATAAAACAAATATTTAGGGAAAGTCAAGGTTCCTAGGGTGACAATTTCGCCAAATTTCGTTTATTTATTTGGGATTTAGGCCTGCATCGGCACCATTTCATCGGCACGATTTTGGGCTATATCGCCGGTGGGCAGTTTACCTAACCCAGCACCTTTCCGGGGTAGGCTCCAGCAGATAACAAGTACTAGGTACACCTATCTCCATAAGAAACTGCCAACTTTTTCATATTAATGAAACACGGCCTCGAACCCTTGACCATCATTGATGATAGATTACAATCATTACAGTGGTATACAAGTCAGCGACCGTAGCCACTCGGAGGTGGATTCTGAACTGTATACCTTTCATTGCTCGGAATGTAATAAATATACAATGTATGTCTGCCTTTATACGTTATTCTAGTCATTGGCAAAATAATAATAAAACAGCAATATAATATTATACTATACAAAATACAAACAGCATATTTCTTTGATTGTAAATCTCACGGTAAACAGTTTAAATGTTCTTGTTTATGCTAACAATAGGGACAGCCATAAAGTGTCCAAGAGCAGATCTTTAATGTATAAATCCACAATAAAAATAATGACATTATACATTGTGTCCCAAAGAGACCATTTAGAAACCAGTAATAATGTTCAGGTCTTGATGTCAAAAGACGTGAAGTTTCTATTTAAATATAAAATACATAATCAATCAATATAATACATGAAAATTAAACTTATTTCATCGATGAAATCTATATAGATCACAAAATGTATTGAAAATGGACTGGTAGCGAATACAAAACACAAACAGCCAAACAACAACCCTACATCCTAATGGCGGGAGTAAAAACAATACCCTGGTCCTAATGGTGGGGGCTAATACAACAACCCTAGTCCTAATGGTGGGGGCTAAAACAACAACCCTGGTCCTAATGGTGGGGGCTAAAACAACAACCCGGGTCCTAATGATGGGGGCTAAAACAACAACGCTGGTCCTAATGGCAGGGGCTAAAACAACAACCCTGGTCCTAATGGTGGGGGCTAAAACAACAACCCTGGTCCTAATGGTGGGGGCTAAAACAACAACACTGGTCCTAATGGTGGAGGTAAACACAACAACCCTGGTCCTAATGGAGGGGGCTAAAACAATAATCCTGGTCCTAATGGTGGGGGCTAAAACAACAACCCTGGTCCTAATGGTGGGGGCTAAAACAACAACCCTGGTCCTAATGATGGAGGTAAAAACAACAACCCTGGTCCTAATGATGGAGGTAAAAACAACAACCCTGGTCCTAATGATGGGGGCTAAAACAACAACCCTGGTCCTAATGATGGAGGTAAAAACAACAACCCTGGTCCTAATGGAGGGGGCTAAAACAATAACCCTGGTCCTAATGGTGGAGGTAAAAACAACAACCCTGGTCCTAATGGTGGGGGCTAAAACAATAATCCTGGTCCTAATGGTGGGGGCTAAAACAATAATCCTGGTCCTAATGATGGAGGTAAAAACAACAACCCTGGTCCTAATGGTGGAGGTGAAAACAACAACCCTGGTCCTAATGGTGGAGGTAAAAACAACAACCCTGGTCATAATGGTGGGGGCTAAAACAACAACCCTGGTCCTAATGATGGGGGCTAAAACAACAACCCTGGTCCTAATGATGGGGGCTAAAACAACAACCCTGGTCCTAATGATGGGGGCTAAAACAACAACCCTGGTCCTAATGATGGGGGCTAAAACAACAACCCTGGTCCTAATGGCAGGGGCTAAAACAACAACCCTGGTCCTAATGGTGGGGGCTAAAACAATAACCCTGGTCCTAATGGCGGGGGTTAAAAACAACAACCCTGGTCCTAATGGTGTGGGTTAAAAACAACAACCCTGGTCCTAATGGCGGGGGTTAAAAACAACAACCCTGGTCCTAATGGTGTGGGTTAAAAACAACAACCCTGGTCCTAATGGTGTGGGTTAAAAACAACAACCCTGGTCCTAATGACGGGGGTTAAAAACAACAACCCTGGTCCTAATGGCAGGGGTTAAAAACAACAACTCTGGTCCTAATGGCAGGGGTTATAAACAATAGCATCAGTAGCTTATCTGTGTAATGCTCTTCGATAGTCGAATGAATGAATCAACGAGGAATGAAACCATGAAAAACAAATCCCTGAAGAATGAATCCATATTTAATGCTGATATTATTCCACATATATGTATGTGTACAGTATACCGAACTTGTTCATGACACATGAATAGTACAAAAATATAACAAATTGCTTACTAGTATCCGGAGGGGCATGGGCTGCAGCCCAAATTTGTTTCGTCATAATATGTCCCTGCTGTGCAGTTATTGGTGCAGTCATTGGCAACACAGTTACACTGACCAGAGACTGTCCCTGTAACATACATAACAAATACATGAAATATATCCGCAATACACTGAACAGAGACTGTCTCTGTAACATACATAACAAATACATGAAATATATCCGCAATACACTGAACAGAGACTGTCTCTGTAACATACATAACAAATACATGAAATATATCCGCAATACACTGAACAGAGACTGTCTCTGTAACATACATAACAAATACATGAAATATATCCGCAATACACTGACAAGAGAATGTCTCTGTAACATACATAACAAATACATGAAATATATCCGCAATACACTGAACAGAGACTGTCTCTGTAACATACATAACAAATACATGAAATATATCCGCAATACACTGAACAGAGAATGTCCCTGTAACATACATAACAAATACATGAAATATATCCGCAATACACTGAACAGAGACTGTCCCTGTAACATACATAACAAATACATGAAATATATCCGCAATACACTGACCAGAGACTGTCCCTGTAACATACATAACAAATACATGAAATATATCCGCAATACACTGAACAGAGACTGTCCCTGTAACATACATAACAAATACATGAAATATATCCGCAATACACTGAACAGAGACTGTCTCTGTAACATACATAACAAATACATGAAATATATCCGCAATACACTGACAAGAGACTGTCCCTGTAACATACATAACAAATACATGAAATATATCCGCAATACACTGAACAGAGACTGTCTCTGTAACATACATAACAAATACATGAAATATATCCGCAATACACTGACAAGAGACTGTCTCTGTAACATACATAACAAATACATGAAATATATCCGCAATACACTGACCAGAGACTGTCCCTGTAACATACATAACAAATACATGAAATATATCCGCAATACACTGACAAGAGACTGTCCCTGTAACATACATAACAAATACATGAAATATATCCGCAATACACTGAACAGAGACTGTCTCTGTAACATACATAACAAATACATGAAATATATCCGCAATACACTGACCAGAGACTGTCCCTGTAACATACATAACAAATACATGAAATATATCCGCAATACACTGAACAGAGACTGTCTCTGTAACATACATAACAAATACATGAAATATATCCGCAATACACTGAACAGAGACTGTCCCTGTAACATACATAACAAATACATGAAATATATCCGCAATACACTGACAAGAGAATGTCCCTGTAACATACATAACAAATACATGAAATATATCCGCAATACACTGAACAGAGACTGTCTCTGTAACATACATAACAAATACATGAAATATATCCGCAATACACTGAACAGAGACTGTCTCTGTAGCATACATAACAAATACATGAAATATATCCGCAATACACTGAACAGAGACTGTCTCTGTAACATACATAACAAATACATGAAATATATCCGCAATACACTGAACAGAGACTGTCTCTGTAACATACATAACAAATACATGAAATATATCTGCAATACACTGAACAGAGAATGTCTCTGTAACATACATAACAAATACATGAAATATATCCGCAATACACTGAACAGAGACTGTCTCTGTAACATACATAACAAATACATGAAATATATCCGCAATACACTGAACAGAGACTGTCTCTGTAACATACATAACAAATACATGAAATATATCCGCAATACACTGACCTCCAGAGACTGTCTCTGTAACATACATAACAAATACATGAAATATTTTGAATTTCTATCAAAGTACCCGATTTATTTAGGCTGTTGTTTAAGTTACATCGTACAACATTATGCATGTATATTGTACGGCGTAACTATGTTATAATTATTGTGTATGTACATTTATTCTATAGTGTTAACAAATTGAAGAGGGCCTAAGGAGGATTAGTTCAAAACTAATTAGGTCACCCTCTATAAATAAAGAAATCTATCTCTATCTAATACACTGAACAGAGACTGTCCCTGTAAGATATATAACAATTACAATGCACATGAAATATACAGATTCACTTACCAGAGACTGTCCCTGCAATATATGACCCTACTTTATAGAGATCGGACAAGACCTTGCAAAGCATCACATGAACTATGTATGTACATGTATTCAGATAAATTAAAAGATTTTTTTCTTTTTTGGCTTCGGGTCCCAGCAAGGGAGAACCCCATTTATTTGCTCCATCCAGTGACTAGTAGGGGTCAGAGCACATCCCCTAGTAGCCTTACATGCTTCATATATATTTATCAACATACTATGTAAAAAAGGTTAAAAGAACTATAATCACATATATTTTCACTTTATTTATTCTGCTATTATCGGGATGGCGTTGTACTTCAGGTACATAACATAAAACAATAATTGTGCACATCTGTCATGATGTCAGTAACAAACGAATTTACTCTTTGTAAATGGTGAAGTGGTATATAATGTTTTTTCTTTTCGCTATGCTGTGTAATTGTGCATGTGGTGCGTGAGGTATAGGTGTTCGTGATAGCGTTTAGACTGTAGAGTGTTCGCACCCAGGTAATGGAGGATCAGGTGGCCATGGATTCCTGATTTGGGCGTGGTTACTTTATGTTGTCTAATTTAAATAATCAGAATATACATGTAATTAATTAAATACAATGCAACTAGTATTTTATTTCTCTTTTGACATATATAATTATATTTATGCACAAATACAAATTATAAGAAAGAAAGATAACAGAGGATCAGGCAGAGGCCGTGGGTTCCGGCTTCGGCTTGGTTACTTTTATGTTGTCCAATTTAAATAATTTTAATTTAATTAATTATGTAACTCATGTTTTATTTATCTTTTGACATAGGCCTAGGCTTATACAATTATATTATGCACAAATACAAATTATGCAAATTATAACAAGGAAAGATCCCCATTGAAAATTACCCTAGTTCCCCTCTCCAGTCCTGCTCGTCATTGCCATTCCTTAAGCTATAGGTTAATTACAGCAACTACAGATTATTACAAGTTTTCCTTTTTTCCAAGAACAATCTACCATTAGAACCATCTCCCTCCTGACATTGTCCATCTCCCTACCATAGAGCAATTCAATACGGAAGTCTGCCGTATTGATCATGCCAGTCCCTAGTTGTTCTGCACAGCTGCTTTTAAACAATTACCACAACTAATTTTTCATTACTTTCTTATATTTATGCTTTTAACTACTCATACTTTTAACTTGTTTGCGGTGTCTGATGCGCAACATGTCTACATCCCCGCGAGGGGTTTGACATTAGAGGAAGATAGATAGATATGCATATCTAAAAGCAAAAGGGTTGGACACAAGTTCTTGCAACATTATAGAGTGACTGTGTCCTCCCCTAATATAACTAGTCTAAATGCAACACTTGATACATGTATCATGTGCCAAATCAGAGTCTGTACAAACATTTACAAGAACAGCTTCTTTCCTGCATCCATAGTACTCTGGAACAAGCTACCCCAGAACGTTATTGACCAGACCACCTTGGGGGGGTTTCCAATTGGTACTGACCAGACCACCTTGGGGGTTTCCAATTGGTACTGGCCAGACCACCTTGGGGGTTTCCAATTGGTACTGACCAGACCACCTTGGGGGGGGGGTTCCAATTGGTACTGACCAGACCACCTTGGGGGTTTCCAATTGGTACTGGCCAGACCACCTTGGGGGTTTCCAATTGGTACTGACCAGACCACCTTGGGGGGGGGTTCCAATTGGTACTGACCAGACCACCTTGGGGGGGTTTCCAATTGGTACTGACCAGACCACCTTGGGGGTTTCCAATTGGTACTGACCAGACCACCTTGGGGGGGGGGGTTTCCAATTGGTACTGACCAGACCACCTTGGGGGGGGGGTTCCAATTGGTACTGACCAGACCACCTTGGGGGGTTTCCAATTGGTACTGGCCAGACCACCTTGGGGTTTCAATTGGTACTGGCCAGACCACCTTGGGGGGTTTCCAATTGGTACTGGCCAGACCACCTTGGGGGTTTCCAATTGCTACTGACCAGACCACCTTGGGGGGTTTCAATTGGTACTGGCCAGACCACCTTGGGGGGTTTCCAATTGGTACTGACCAGACCACCTTGCGGGGGGTTTCAATTGGTACTGACCAGACCACCTTGGGGGGTTTCCAATTGGTACTGGCCAGACCACCTTGGGGGGTTTCCAATTGGTACTGACCAGACCACCTTGGGGGTTTCCAATTGGTACTGGCCAGACCACCTTGGGGGGTTTCCAATTGGTACTGACCAGACCACCTTGGGGGGTTTCCAATTGGTACTGACCAATCGATATCTCCACTAAACACACATGGACTCTTTTATCCGTTTTTAAGAACTTCTTGTAAATATGGAAAATTTTAATTTTGAGAAATGCCTACCCTGACTGTTGCAGGTGTTTTTAACGACATTGCGAGTATACTATATGCAGAGTGACGCAATCACTATAGATGATGATGGTGTATGTGTTCTTGATGCATAAAACACCATATCAAAGCTGAGTAGAGTTTTTTTTAAATTAAATTAATTATGTTATAAATCTAGATCTAGCTCTTCAAACACAATTTAAAATATAATTTTTAAAATAATCATTGTAAAACCACTCACCTATTTCCCATAGAATAAAACACAGTGCAAACACAAAATATAATTTGTTTGTCATTTCAATAAATGTGCACATTCACATGAATATATACGGTATTCGCAACTCGCGAGCCAGCGCAAAAGCGATTTTCTAGTTAATAATTTCACATTTTATCCTTCAGTATCCAAATATTTCACTTGAATAACGAAACGAAATGTTTTTAAAAAAAGATCAGGTGAAATATTGATCGAAATATATCCCCAGTGTTGTATTTTCCGATAATTGTCACGTCCACCCGTTACAAACAGCTCGCACCTGTTTACACACACTAATATTATATATGCACCCGATTAGCGGTCACGTGACACAGTAGCGTCGTACGTTGCTTAGTGACTTATTTACACTTCCTTAATCAACATGATCACGACTTTTACATGGATTTACGAGTACCTAATATTATATCCGTATTTAAACTACCAAAAGTAACACACCTAGGGCTAGGCTGGGAACATGTGGTGTCCCGTGATATAATGTACCTCATCCTGGTCAGTCATATAGATATAGATAAACACCGAGACCATTAATTGAGCAGTGTGTGTGTTTTTACGTTTATTTATCGTCGTTACCGGTTGCCCATATGAGCGACGCCTCCTGAAGAGATTAGTTATTTTAGATTTTGGAGGATAGTGCATGATACAGACAGAGACCCATTCCAGAGTCTCCTCTGGTTCTTTTACGTGCACGGTGTAAAGCACTGACACGAGACCTCGGTTTAACGTCCCATCTGAAAGACTGTTAATTTTATTAGGGTCAGACGGGGGATCGAACCTGCGATCCCTGGATTACCATTCCAGTATGTTACCACTGGACTACAGATCCGTCTGTAATTGAGCAGTATTGAGTTTCTGACGTAAAAAAACGACTGGAACCCAATCTAGTAGATCTAACACACCTATGAAAACACACCCAGACGGACCTGTAGTCCAGTGGTAACACGCTGGACTGGTAGGGCATAATCCAGTGGTCGCAGGTTTGATCCCCCGTCTGACTCTAATATAGTAATAAAATTAACAGTCTTTCAGATGGGATTTTAAACCGAGATCTCGTGTCGGTGCTGTACACCGTGCACGTAAACGAACCAGAGGAGACTCTGGAATAGGTCTCTGTCTGTATCATTGCACTATCCTCCAACAATCTAAAATGACTAATCTCTTCAGGAGGTGTCGCTCATATCGGCAACCGGTAGCGACGATAAATAAAATTAAAGCACACACACACCTAGAGTGAGTCATCTACTGTAATTGTGTGTGCAGACGACACGTTCGTGTCATTAGTATGTTCTCTTCAAATACTTGAAATAGAAACAATACAACTATACTATCTATAATTAATGTGCATGTGTGCATTTTATAGGACTACCCAAGCACAACGCTGTTCGGAACTTTTTGAAATGCAGATGCTGTGAAACGCAATTTCCTGCATTCTCATAAATATTGCCACGTCATTTGTCCAACTAATAATATATTTTAGCACAACTTGACTATCCAAGTCATTGACATTCAGATCAGCATTTCTTGAGATAGGTTTTGAAATATTCCCCCAAGAAATTAGTGACAAGAACGACTTAGCAGGCCCGTAGAAAGCTTTTTTATTGGGGGTGCCGTGTGTCCAGAAGGCCGCTAGTGCTGTCCGGGGGGTAAGCCTCTCCCTGAACATTTTGAAATATAGATGGTCTGAAACGCCATTTCCTGCAGTGTAATAGTTAAAAAGCGACAGCATAAAGTATGGACTCATACGTTCAGAGAAAGCCTCTTATCACAGGAACTTGAAATGTTATCCATAAGCCACCAACGGTCTCGTACCTCTATCCTAGGATAGAGGTACGAGACCGTTGGTGGCTTATAGGATAGAGGTACGAGACCGTTGGTGGCTTATGGATAACATTTCAAGTTCCTGTGCTCTTATAAACTATTCCCAGATGTTGCTTGCATCAATATTATTATAGTAACTGTGTAAAAACATTCTGATAGAGTGCATGAAAAAGTGCACCTCGGGGAATTATGTGTGTGTGTGGGGGGGGGGGAGAGTCCCCAACCGCTCCGACCCCTAGCTACGGGCCTGCTTAAAAGGAATTATCTGGACATCTAATTAAGTATCTGCATCTTTGGAAATGGGGCATGATGAATGCTTGAGTGTACACAGCCTACATCAGACCAGGCTGCTACTGCTACTGCTACTGCTGCTGTTGCTGCTGCTGCTGTTGCTACTGCTGCTACTGCTACTGCTGCTACTGTTGCTGCTGCTGCTACTGCTGCTGCTACTGCTACTGCTACTGCTGCTGCTGCTGCTGCTGCTGCTGTGCTGCTGCTGCTGTTTACACTTGGCATTCCCTGTGTCGGAGGCCCGTCGCTGAACATACGCAAGTAGTCACGTAGATCATTGGTCTTAAAAAAATGAAAACTCCAAAAATGCAATAAAACTCCAGGGGTGGGGGTAATAGGGATACACAGGCGCCGTGCTGTTTGGAGTAGTGGAATAATTGAACAAATATGGTGTATCTCGAAATCTAGTTTGTGCTATATTACGTGCTGGTTTAATTGATAAGGGCGATAATCCATACTGATAGCAACACCAGTTCTTTGCAACAGTAGTTTCCCCTGAAAGTTCGAGTTATTCCGAAATCAGTCACACAATTACCTTCCTAAAACTTTTTAATTGTTTCACTTCTTGAACCCAAGTCATGTGATAAGTCACTTCTATGGAGCGCCGTTTTGCTATTTATTCAGTATTTCTGGATATCCATAATTCAATTATTGGATATCCATATAATTCGATTTTTGGATATCCATAAATGCTGAATAAATAGCAAAAAGGATTCTGAGTTAATCAAAAGGAACATTCAAAAATCGAATAATGGATATCCAATAATCTATTGTGAACAGACCACTGGAGCGGCTATTTGTAATGAAATTGTTGAAACGTTTACAGAATGTTGATGTTAAACTTTGCCGGTCGGCGACGATGGATAATATGTCTGGTAAACAAGCAGGATGTACAGCTCGGTTAACCCGTTTCATTCTGGATACATTTAAAGGCTTTTGCAAACAACATAGATCCAGATCAGTCGCAGCGTGACGCTGCATGCTGATCAGGATCTATGTTGTTTGCTACATAGCCAATTGTCTTAGCAAGATCATAAACAGCATAGAGCCTGATCAGACGGCACGTTCCGTGGTGGTTGATCTGGTTCTATGTCTTTGCAAATACTGTTTGAACGGTATCCAGAATGAAATGGGCTAAGGCTCCAAAGGCACAATAACATTACTGTTGAATCCATGACCCTAATCTTGCGTGGTGCAAATGTTGTAACGTAATGGAAATCCACGTAATGCTTGACACTGTGACTCAGCTTGTTCTTCAAATCGTCATCAACGCGAGGTAGACGCTTGGAGCACAAGCACTTTCTGAGGCTAATTCAACATGTTCAAAATCAAACAATCGACAATCACGTCTTTTGTGAAACAATGTGGGTTGAAGACCATACGACTGCGTGATTTGCAAACTGTATGAACCAATAGTAGAGTGTGTTGATGCAGTTGGGCTAGTTGAAACTTGGGATACTAAAGCAGTCACTGATACATACAGTCTGTTGAAGAAACGCCAGACTCTGTTTTCATTATTTGGTTCCAGATCGATTTTTCACATGTTGTGTGTGTTTATGTTTATTTATCGTCGCTACCGGTTGCTCATATGAGCGACGCTTCCTGAAGAGATTAGTCATTTTAGATTTTTGGAGGATCGTGCAATGATACAGAGACCCATTCCAGAATTCTCCTCTGGTTCTTTTATGTGCAGGGTGTAAAGCACCGACACAGGACCTCGGTTTAACGTTCCATCTGAAAGACTGTTAATTTTATTATGGTCAGACAGGGGATCAAACCTGCGATCCCTGGATTACCAGTCCAATGTGTTAACCACTGGACTACATATCCGTCACATGTTTGCTACGTTACCGGGCACCTCTCTAGATATTATTCAGGCATATCAAATACAGGTTAAAACTCTAGCTAGAAATAACGATTACGAGCAAGTCTTTGAAATTGCAACGAAATTGACTCAATCTGCAGGGATCGATTTACAGATACCAAGGTGTGAACACCAGAGTTTTAGAAATAATGTTATCACAGACATAACCTAAACGTATTATGAACGAGCCATTTTCCTGCAATTTGGGGACTCTATCATACAGCAGTTGAATTTAAGGTTCAACACCGTAACACAGCAAGCCTGTCTAGCATTCTGTCCAGGATATATTGACAAGTTGGACCTGGAGTCTATTCAGGACCTCTACAGAGATGACATGTCCCAACCGGATAATTATATTCTTAATCTATCAGATGAAATTGTGGAAACAAGCATGGGCCAACAGAAGAAGGGAAACTATCCACTATTGCTGAGGAGAAACTATCCACTATTGCTGAGGAGAAACTATCCACTATTGCTCAGGAGAAACTATCCACTATTGCTGAGGAGAAACTATCCACTATTGCTGAGTAGAAACTATCCACTATTGCTGAGGAGAAACTATCCACTATTGCTGAGGAGGAACTATCCACCATTGCTGAGGAGAAACTATCCACTATTGCTGAGGAGAAACTATCCACTATTGCTGAGGAGAAACTATCCACTATTGCTGAAACACTGAGTAGAACATGTATCCTAACATAAGTAAAATCCTTACAGGTGTGGATCGGTCAAACATCCCCCTTACACTACTGTTGTTAACTTCTGCAGGTGTGGGGCAGTCAAACACCCCCTTACACTACTGTTGTTAACTTCTGTGACATATGCAGGTGTGGGGCAGTCAAACACCTCCCTTACACTACTGTTGTTAACTTCTGTGATATCTGCAGGTGTGGTGCAGTCAAATACCTCCCTTACAGTACTGTTGTTAACTTCTGTGACTTCTGCAGGTGTGGCGCAGTCAAACCCCTCCCTTACAGTACTGTTGTTAACTTATGTGACTTCTGCAGGTGTGGAGCAGTCAAATACCTCCCTTACAGTACTGTTGTTAACTGCTGTGACTTCTGCAGGTGTGGAGCAGTCAAATTCCTCCCTTACAGTACTGTTGTCAACTTCTGTGACATCTGCAGGTGTGGAGCGGTCAAACACCTCCCTTACAGTACTGTTGTCAACTTCTGTGACATCTGCAGGTGTGGAGCGGTCAAACACCTCCCTTACACTACTGTTGTTAACTTCTGTGACATCTGCAGGTGTGGAGTGGTCAAACTCCTCCCGTACACTACTGTTGTTAACCTCTGTGACATTTGCAGGTGTGGAGCGGTCAAACATCCCCCTTACACTACTGTTGTTACTTCTGTGACGTCTGCAGGTGTGGATCGGTCAAACCCCTCCCTTACAGTACTGTTGTTTACTTCTGTGACATCTGCAGGTGTGGAGCGGTCAAACTCCTCCCTTACAGTACTGTTGTTTACTTCTGTGACATCTGCAGGTGTGGAGCAGTCAAACACCTCCATTACAGTACTGTTGTTTACTTCTGTGACATCTGCAGGTGTGGAGCGGTCAAACTCCTCCCTTACAGTACTGTTGTTAACTTCTGTGACATCTGCAGGTGTGGAGTGGTCAAACTCCTCCCGTACACTACTGTTGTTAACTTCTGTGACATTTGCAGGTGTGGGGCGGTCAAACATCCCCCCTTACACTACTGTTGTTAACTTCTGTGACATCTGCAGGTGTGGAGCAGTCAAACACCTCCCTTACAGTACTGTTGTTTACTTCTGTGATGTCTGCAGGTGTGGAGCGGTCAAATCCCTCCTTTACAGTACTGTTGTTTACTTCTGTGACATCTGCAGGTGTGGAGCGGTCAAACTCCAACCTTACACTACTGTTGTTAACTTCTGTGACATCTGCAGGTGTGGAGCGGTCAAACTCCAACCTTACACTACTGTTGTTAACTTCTGTGACATCTGCAGGTGTGGAGCGGTCAAACTCCAACCTTACACTACTGTTGTTAACTTCTGTGACATCAGCAGGTGTGGAGCGGTCAAACTCCAACATTACACTACTGTTGTTAACTTCTGTGACATCTGCAGGTGTGGAGCGGTCAAACTCCAACCTTACACTACTGTTGTTAACTTCTGTGACATCTGCAGGTGTGGAGCGGTCAAACTCCAACCTTACACTACTGTTGTTAACTTCTGCAGGTGTGGAGCGGTCAAACATCCCTCTTACACTACTGTTGTTAACTTCTGCAGGTGTGGAGCGGTCAAACATCCCCCTTACACTACTGTTGTTAACTTCTGCAGGTGTGGGGCAGTCAAACACCTCCCTTACACTACTGTTGTTAACTTCTGTGACTTCTGCAGGTGTGGGGCAGTCAAATACCTCCCTTACAGTACTGTTGTTAACTTCTGTGACATCTGCAGGTGTGGAGCAGTCAAATACCTCCCTTACAGTACTGTTGTTAACTTCTGTGACATCTGCAGGTGTGGAGCAGTCAAACTCCCCCCTTACAGTACTGTTGTTAACTTCTGTGACATCTGCATGTGTGGAGCAGTCAAACTCCCCCCTTACACTATTGTTGTTAACTTCTGCAGGTGTGGAGTAGTCAAACACCTCCCTTACACTACTGTTGTTAACTTCTGTGACATCTGCAGGTGTGGAGCGGTCAAACCCCTCCCTTACAGTACTGTTGTTTACTTCTGTGACATCTGCAGGTGTGGAGCGGTCAAACTCCTCCCTTACAGTACTGTTGTTTACTTCTGTGACATCTGCAGGTGTGGAGCAGTCAAACACCTCCATTACAGTACTGTTGTTTACTTCTGTGACATCTGCAGGTGTGGAGCGGTCAAACTCCTCCCTTACAGTACTGTTGTTAACTTCTGTGACATCTGCAGGTGTGGAGTGGTCAAACTCCTCCCGTACATTACTGTTGTTAACTTCTGTGACATTTGCAGGTGTGGAGCGGTCAAACATCCCCCTTACACTACTGTTGTTAACTTCTGTGACATCTGCAGGTGTGGAGCAGTCAAACACCTACCTTACAGTACTGTTGTTTACTTCTGTGATGTCTGCAGGTGTGGAGCGGTCAAATCCCTCCCTTACAGTACTGTTGTTTACTTCTGTGACATCTGCAGGTGTGGAGCGGTCAAACTCCAACCTTACACTACTGTTGTTAACTTCTGTGACATCTGCAGGTGTGGAGCGGTCAAACTCCAACCTTACACTACTGTTGTTAACTTCTGTGACATCTGCAGGTGTGGAGCGGTCAAACTCCAACCTTACACTACTGTTGTTAACTTCTGTGACATCTGCAGGTGTGGAGCGGTCAAACTCCAACCTTACACTACTGTTGTTAACTTCTGTGACATCAGCAGGTGTGGAGCGGTCAAACTCCAACATTACACTACTGTTGTTAACTTCTGTGACATCTGCAGGTGTGGAGCGGTCAAACTCCAACCTTACACTACTGTTGTTAACTTCTGTGACATCTGCAGGTGTGGAGCGGTCAAACTCTAACCTTACACTACTGTTGTTAACTTCTGTGACATCTGCAGGTGTGGAGCGGTCAAACTCCAACATTACACTACTGTTGTTAACTTCTGCAGGTGTGGGGCGGTCAAACATCCCCCTTACACTACTGTTGTTAACTTCTGCAGGTGTGGAGCGGTCAAACATCCCCCTTACACTACTGTTGTTAACTTCTGCAGGTGTGGGGCAGTCAAACACCTCCCTTACACTACTGTTGTTAACTTCTGTGACTTATGCAGGTGTGGGGCAGTCAAATACCTCCCTTACAGTACTGTTGTTAACTTCTGTGACATATGCAGGTGTGGAGCAGTCAAATACCTCCCTTACAGTACTGTTGTTAACTTCTGTGACATCTGCATGTGTGGAGCAGTCAAACTCCCCCCTTACACTATTGTTGTTAACTTCTGCAGGTGTGGAGTAGTCAAACACCTCCCTTACACTACTGTTGTTAACTTCTGTGACATCTGCAGGTGTGGAGCGGTCAAACTCCTCCCGTACACTACTGTTGTTAACTGCTGTGACATCTGCAGGTGTGGAGCGGTCAAACATCCCCCCTTACACTACTGTTGTTAACTTCTGTGACATCTGCTGGTGTGGAGCAGTCAAATACCTCCCTTACACTACTGTTGTTAACTTCTGTGACATCTGCAGGTTTGGAACAGTCAAATACCTCCCTTACACTACTGTTGTTAACTTCTGTGACATCTGCAGGTGTGGAGCAGTCAAATACCTCCCTTACAGTACTGTTGTTAACTTCTGTGACATCTGCAGGTGTGGAGCGGTCAAACTCCTCCCTTACATTACTGTTGTTTACTTCTGTGACATATGCAGGTGTGGAGCAATCAAACTCCTCCCTTACAGTACTGTTGTTAACTTCTGTGACGTCTGCAGGTGTGGAGCGGTCAAACTCCAACCTTACAGTACTGTTGTTAACTTCTGTGACATATGCATGTGTGGAGCGGTCAAACTCCAACCTTACAGTACTGTTGTTAACTTCTGTGACATCTGCAGGTGTGGAGCGGTCAAACTCCATACCTTACAGTACTGTTGTTAACTTCTGTGATGTATGCAGGTGTGGAGCGGTCAAACTCCTCACTTACAGTACTGTTGTTAACTTCTGTGACATCTGCAGGTGTGGAGCGGTCAAACTCCAACCTTACACTACTGTTGTTAACTTCAGTGATGTCTGCAGGTGTGGAGCGGTCAAACTCCAACCTTACACTACTGTTGTTAACTTCTGTGACATCTGCAGGTGTGGAGCGGTCAAACTCCAACCTTACACTACTGTTGTTAACTTCAGTGATGTCTGCAGGTGTGGAGCGGTCAAACTCCAACCTAACTCCAACTCCTCTCTCAAGTTCATTAAGAGCGCACACAGGGTCACTGGGTCAGGATCACTTTAATGCATTAACCAGTAACCTGCCAAATAAATTGGATGGAATGTGCAAACAACCTAGATCAAGATCAGCCACGGCGTAGTGTTTTAGCTCCACTATCCAAATAGCAACAGCATATAGCCTGATCTGTGCCATCTGATGGGACTATGTTGTTTGCTATTCAGACAAGTGTTTTAGCTCCACTACGAATAGCAACAGCATATTGCCTGATCTGTGCCATATGTTGTGACTATGCTGTTTGCTATTCAGACAAGTGTTTTAGCTCCACTATCTAAATAGCAACAGCATATAGCCTGATCTGTGCCATCTGTTGTGACTATGTTGTTTGCTATTCAGACAAGTGTTCTAGCTCCACTATCTAAATAGCAACAGCATATAGCCTGATCTGTACCATCTGTTGTGACTATGTTGTTTGCTATTCAGACAAGTGATTTAGTTCCACTATCTAAATAGCAACAGCATATAGCCTGATCTGTACCATCTGTTGTGACTATGTTGTTTGCTATTCAGACAAGTGATTTAGTTCCACTATCTAAATAGCAACAGCATATAGCCTGATCTGTACCATCTGTTGTGACTATGTTGTTTGCTATTCAGACAAGTGATTTAGTTCCACTATCTAAATAGCAACAGCATATAGCCTGATCTGTACCATCTGTTGTGACTATGTTGTTTGCTATTCAGACAAGTGATTTAGTTCCACTATCTAAATAGCAACAGCATATAGCCTGATCTGTACCATCTGTTGTGACTATGTTGTTTGCTATTCAGACAAGTGATTTAGTTCCACTATCTAAATAGCAACAGCATATAGCCTGATCTGTACCATCTGTTGTGACTATGTTGTTTGCTATTCAGACAAGTGATTTAGTTCCACTTTGCAAATAGCAACAGCATATAGCCTGATCTGTACCATCTGTTGTGACTATGTTGTTTGCTATTCAGACAAGTGTTTTAGTTTCACTTTGCAAATAGCAACAGCATATAGCCTGATCTGTACCATCTGATGTGACTATGTTGTTTGCTATTCAGACAAGTGTTTTAGTTTCACTTTGCAAATAGCAACAGCATATAGCCTGATCTGTACCATCTGATGTGACTATGTTGTTTGCTATTCAGACAAGTGTTTTAGCTCCACTATCTAAATAGCAACAGCATATAGCCTGATCTGTCTGTTGTGACTATGTTGTTTGCTATTCAGACAAGTGTTTTAGCTCCACTATCTAATAGCAACAGCATATAGCCTGATCTGTACCATCTGATGTGACTATGTTGTTTGCTATTCAGACAAGTGTTTTAGCTCCACTATCTAAATAGCAACAGCATATAGCCTGATCTGTACCATCTGATGTGACTATGTTGTTTGCTATTCAGACAAGTGTTTTAGCTCCACTATCTAAATAGCAACAGCATATAGCCTGATCTGTGCCATCTGTTGTGACTATGTTGTTTGCTATTCAGACAAGTGTTTTAGCTCCACTACGAACAGCATATAGCCTGATCTGTACCATCTGATGTGACTATGTTGTTTGCTATTCAGACAAGTGTTTTAGCTCCACTATCTAAATAGCAACAGCATATAGCCTGATCTGTACCATCTGATGTGACTATGTTGTTTGCTATTCAGACAAGTGTTTTAGCTCCACTATCTAAATAGCAACAGCATATAGCCTGATCTGTGCCATCTGTTGTGACTATGTTGTTTGCTATTCAGACAAGTGTTTTAGCTCCACTACGAACAGCATATAGCCTGATCTGTGCCATCTGTTGTGACTATGTTGTTTGCTATTCAGACAAGTGTTTTAGCTCCACTACGAATAGCAACAGCATATAGCCTGATCTGTGCCATCTGATCTGACTATGCTGTTTGCAAAATCGACTTTAGTTGTGATTGGCAGGTTAAGTTTTGTTTTGTTTTGTCTACTTCAAGATTATCTAACAAATCGTGTTTATATAAAAATGCTTTCTCATAGGAGCTGTAAGGAGCAATAATCTGAGCAACATCACGAAATGGCAAGAACAAGTAGAGAAGACTGAAGTAGTGACCTTCTGAATTCGATGCAAGATTTGGAATGAAACAGCGAAGACAAGCCGCTTTAGACCGTGCCATGATAATAATTTTTCGGGCTCCAATTTTAAGTTCATACCGTGGAAGACCACGCTCTGGGTTTTTGGGAACATATGTGGTATATTTGTAGTTAGTGACAAAGTTACTCAGTGTCATTGAGTTGAACAACTCTGTGTTTGGGCGATGAAGATAATACTGTTTCATACCATCAACATAGATATTTGAACTTCCGGCAGGCAGCTGTTGAAGCTGCTTCTTTGATTTCAGAATTCGATACTGCTTGTGAGGAAGAGAAGTGTCAATAAAAATTGTGTCTCTTGAATTGTATACCAAATGTAGGCCCAATAGTCTGTATGCAGCTTCTTGTGTGCTGATAGTACGGTGGGTCAATAATACATTGCCAATCTTAGATAGAGCCTTGCGTTCAGAGCATTCCGTAGGTAATTCTTGCAATGTCGTTCGGATCTTTTCTTTGAAGGAGAACGGTTCATTCTTGCATATATATGTACACATATATTTTGCTGCCTGGTACATCGATCCCACAAGTTGAATGTCCATATTAGCATTCCAGTTTTCAAGGATATCGGCATTGTAGGGATTTGTCCAAATGTCATCAGGACTGCGTTTTAGAAGGTAGAACCTTGCTGGTGAACCAGTGTCAGTTAAATTTTTTAATCTTGTTTCGTCAATAACGGGAGCAGGAAAGTCAAAACGACAACTTGTTTTACAATTAGGTCGCTTGCAGGTATGTGTGTGTGTGTGTGTGTGTGTGTGTGTGTGTTGCTGTAGTGACTGGACAAAACTCTTTAATTTGCCTGCATTAGGAACTTGAGCCGAAATAAACGCATCTATAAAAGGAACAAGGAATGGATTACTGTGATCATCTAGTGATGGAGCATCTGCAATCCACAGGAAAATGTGAAGATGTGGACTTCCACGTGTCTGAAATTCTATTCTTGCAAAATAGTCGGTTATATAACCGATTGGGTATGGTTTTATAAGAAGAAAGTGATGCAGAAAAGCTTCCCAACGTCTGCTAAAATGTATGGCACATAGTACTGGATTGTCTCTTATTAATTGACGGCGAGTAGAATATGGCATAGCTTCAATATCATTGTCTGATAGAGATGTATCAATCAATATGAAAAGGTCATGCCAGTGCATGTCATTTGCACTTAGGGATACGAAAAATGTGGGTGGACCCAATGTTCTTAGTTTGGCCATGACCTTTGTTAGTTCATTTTTCCAGTATGCTGCAGTGCCCCTCAAATGTTGCATACACATGTAATTGTCCGTTTTGGTATGAAGCCTTTGTACGTTACTGACATCTTCTACACAAACTGATTCATGTGTATTAGTTCTTGTCCTCAAGACAGTAGTAATTGCAGACTGCAAATAATGTTGCTCATATATGAACAATGCCCAAAACAGATATTGTGGACATTTTGACCAACGTTTGTCTTCATTTAATATGCGGCACTGGAAATATTGTGACAATGTAATTGTATGGTTATCTGAATTTTGTAATCCATGAATACCATAAGGGAAAAGAGTTGGAAAAGCCAGTTCTTCAAGTGCAGGAAATTCAAATATGTTAATTGGTTTTTCACTGATACGAGGCACAGTAAATGATGGACAATTTTCAACATGTCCATCCAATTTGAGCTGGTAATCGTGTGGAATAAGGCCAAATTCTTGAATATTATAATCATCTGTTTCTGTCTCTGAAATGTTTTGTTGTGCTGGTAAATTCACAGGCAATGGGAAGATATCAATGTCTGCATAAAGTTTGTTGTTTTCTTTTAACCATATTAATGCTGATTTAATATTTGTAATATTAACATATTGAAAGAAGCTTTTAGATGATGCAGAATAAATTTTGACTTGAGATGTTGCATCAAAAGGTTTTGGTAAGGAGTTGCATAATTTCTGCAATGGAATTGGTATGTTAATGGACTGACCATGTAGTCCATACTGTCCACCGGAAGGCAGATATACCATGTTCATGTATGGATGAACTTGTGATATCAATTTAATTTCTGTGCTATTAAGACACAATAAAGAAGGAGGTATTACACCAGGATCTATGTAGTCCGTGTGTGTGGGGGATTTTAAGTTAGTTCCCATTTGTCGAAAACAGAAGCTGCATATGGTAATATACTCTGCAGTTGAGCGAGGTGTTTTTGCAAGAATACGTTTTTTACATGACCCACAAAAATGATCTGCTTTTGTCATTAAAGATAGGAATGGTAACACACCACTTGGATTATGGCGTTTATCATCACTGTGAGGAAAGTCAGTGTTTTCTAAATAAAGAGTAGTATTGACTTCAGTGCTTACATGTACTTGATCCAGAGGATTAATTTCAAACTGGTCATTTGCATTGGATTTAACTTGTGAATGAGATGAGTTAGTCAGTACGAAATTGCGAAATCGTTCATTACATCGAGTTTTAGAAACTGGCATGCTTGGCGAGATTGATCTGTTTAATGTCTGCACGTTGCTGGTAATTTGCAAATTGACAACATTAGAATGCAGAAATGTTTTTGGTACCAATGGAACAACATGATTTGGACTAAAATTACCATTTCGAGTGAATCCCGTCCAGAATATAGGCAATACAAACATCTGGTCATTAATTGGAAGAAGGGGCTGCACTAATCTATTGAACAAGTCACGTATTCTATTGTTAAAGTTTGGATAAATAGACAGTATGGGCATCTGTAATGCAGTAGCAAGACCTAAAAGTTGCCACATACCAGACCATGTGTTGTCAGTCAGTGTGTTTTCTAGTTCGTTTTGAAATACCATTTGAATTTGACTATTGTCAATAACATTCTGGTCAACTGTAGTAGCAGTTAAAGTAAATGGACTGTGTAGCACACATTGTTCATGGATAAATTGGCGCACAGGCAGACTAGATGACTGGGTGAATTCATGTTGGAGTTGAGCTAAAGCTATTGCTGTACGAACGCGAAACTCTGTGGAAAAACTGATATCGCCAAACAGTAATATTGAGGCTGCATTGAACAGACAGTTCCCATCTGAAGGACAAACAAGTGGAACCATGTCAAAAGGAGCATCATTGGGCAATAAAGCGAGTGCTTCTTTGTCAACCCTGTGATAGGCAGGCATGGCAATAACAGGTTCTGGTACTTGATATGAAACCACTTCATGAGAAATGGACTGCAGAGCTTGTTGCAGGTTATCATGTTGGAATGAAGCTAGCAAAATTGTCAGTAGATTTCGGAAGAATTTGAACCGTGTTGACTCCATCTGCAATACAAGAAGATGTTATTATAACATGAAAGTGAATGGCATTGAATTGGGTAATTACAATCAAACAGTAAAAACTACTTGACATGTATTGGGAAGCATGATTGACACAGTAGAAGGTGTTGGAGACAAGCATTGGCCACATTTGTTCTAATAAAATGGTGAAATGATAATGACAAGCAGAAGGAAGAACATAAACTAGTAAACACTTGCTAGTAAAGACTTGCGTTAAAAGCAACAGAAGAGAAATGAATAATAATGAAGTTGATAAATTGTTACGATTGCGGCCTGTGAGATATTGTCAGAAAATGATTGGTAAAATTAGATACAGTAGTCCAAGGTAACTGGTTACATTTATGAGTTATCACAGAATAACTAATATGCGTGCCAAAGTTAATGTGATTTCAAAATGTGACAGTGTAGTAAATAATACATAATTAATATTAGAAATGAAACTAGTTCAAATAATATTCTTCACTCTTCTGAAAAATGGATATGGTATGTCAACAGTTACTAATTGGTACATGTAATTATATATATTTACATGAATGTTTTCGTGCTTACTTGTGTCCTAAAAGGTAATCCATATCAAACTTCCTTTTTTGTGTCTTAGTAAGATCCAACGGAGAATGATTGTCAGTTTGGATCTGCCCAGATAGAGGAAATAGTTCTCTTTGGCAGGGTATGTTGGTTGCATCTTGATTGGATGGAACAGATGGATAGAAAGTTGGCAATGTTGGTGTAGAAGGTGAATAGCTTGTACTTGCCATAGAATTTGAGCTGAAGGAGATGTAATCAGAACCTGAAATAAATTCTTGCCGATGTAAATCAGGCATGAATGGATGTGAGCCTGGCAATGGCATTGTCTGAAGAGTTGGTGTATTAGATGATGCAACACATGCAAGTTGAGATGGTGGGTCAGAAATGACTGAAGGCGAAAGTTTCGTAAATGAATCAGAAATAAAGTGGCCTTTCTGTCGTGCAGGGTTGACAGTGAAACGGTATTGTTTTCCAACAAATGTCGAGACGAGTGTGATACATTCTTCTGGACTAATCACTGCAATGGAACCTATAGTCCGACCATTAAGGAACTGTTGAGCTATGTCATTAAACATTATCAGTTTCTTATGGGCTGTTGGGACAGCTCTGACATCACCAACTTCAATATTTAGGGCTAGACCATTGCTCGCAACATGATAGTCTGCACCACATTTAGAACAGCGAAAAAGCCCTGACTCAAGCTGTTGAACGCGCGAGTTGCATTGGAAACGGGGACATTTGTCATATACAGCTGTGGAAAGATGGACTGCAAGGATAGTTGCTGAAAATATATTTCGTCCGGACGAGTCATCGAGAGTCTCGAGTGTGTGTGACCTTGGTGGCAATCGTGCTGGTGATAGATCAGGACCAAGAGGCTGTCCTGGTACATGCAGATATTGAGTTAAATTCCTATCGACTGGGTTCACTTGTCTCGTCCCAGAGTAACCCTGTAAACATCGAAGGGGTCCAAACACACGTAAAATTGTCTCTTCAAAAAGAACAGTGTTGCCAACACTGTAGTCACAGCCTTTTATCTGTTTGTCACCAATTAATGAAACCTGGATAATTCCAGTTGAATCTCTGAGAAATGACCTTTGTATTGTCATATTGGGCAACACTTCAGGTGGTGACATGGAGGTGATTGTGCCAAAAACAGTACACTTTTGCTGATCGTCAACTTTGAGTAATTCAGCAATAGGTGTTATGTTTATGGGAGCAATGAATGGGTCCCTTGTCAGCACCTGAAATGCGGAGTTTTTATCGAATACAAGTTGGCATGCATGTGTGGATTTTGAAAATCTACTGTTTGCTTTTGATACATGAACATGGCTAATTGT
The DNA here is from genome assembly GCA_014843695.1 of Archivesica marissinica. Classification (NCBI taxonomy): domain Eukaryota; kingdom Metazoa; phylum Mollusca; class Bivalvia; order Venerida; family Vesicomyidae; genus Archivesica; species Archivesica marissinica. The sequence continues at coordinate 61,023,142 of CM026399.1, forward strand.
ATAAGTACAGTTGGTATGAAGAATCTTGTCAAATGAGATGGCTGCCTCGTTCCAGCAGACAAAATCTACGTTTCCCGTATCATCCGTCAATACCCCACCAAGAAGATTGCCTGATGTTGATCTTGATGTCCACTCCTTTATATATTTTCGGGACTTGACAGTTGCTAACAATTTAATACTTTGTCCTTCCATATTTTCCGATATGTTGGCAATCTTGGTGATATCATTAGATTCCCTGAGAAGTACGAAATAATAATTACAACTGAAAAACAATGTATATCTCCCAACTCAATGTTGCTTCAGTGGTGTATTAATAGGATGAATTGAAAATATACGAAATATACTATAGCATGCTTGCTTCTCACCGATGCAATTCAGGCAGTCACACTCCAAAACGATCTTAAGAGGTTAGAATAGTGGGAGTAGGAGTGGGACATGGCTTTTGGTCTTCCCATACCCAAACACGGATAGACTAAATTGAAGCTGTCCAGCAATGATAAGTGTGTTGGATAAAGGCAGACTTCTATCGTACCATTAGTGTTAGACATGCTCCATTCCCTAAATACGGCTATTGCCAATAGGTTATGTATAAAATTCATAATGATCTTGTTACTATCCCCATTGGAAATTACCTAGTTTACTTGTCCTGTCACGCATGCAACTGCCATTCCGGTAAGCTAAAAGTTAATTACAGCAACTTTATCTCCCTACCATAGAGCAATTCAATACTGTTGTTTGCTGTATTGATCATGCCAGCCATTAGTTGATTTGCCTAGCTGATTTTAAACACTTAAACCAAATTTATTTTTCATTACTTTCTTATATTTTTATGCTTTTAACTACTCATCCTTTTAACTTGTTTGCGGTTTGACATTAGGGGAAGATAGATAGATCATGGTTCATAGGTAATAGAGCCAAGACTGATCAGCAAGACTAGCACTTTGCAAGGACATAAGTCTCATTCTTAGGACTGAAATGGATAGGCAACATATTAACCGTACAACACCAACAACTCCTGAAAAATTGAGTTATTGGCAACGTTAAGTATTCAATTCTCACTCAGTTTGCTTCGTCGATGCCTTTCAAGGACTTTGATTATTTCTTAAGGATACGAGTGATTTTCTAATGCGTTTCAAGGTGTCCATGGTGATTGGGATGTAAGGTGCATTATTACACAGCAATGTACATAGACATATATAGTTGGCTTTCACAATATAGAGCATATGTGTTTCTGGAATAGCCTCGATACTTTAACTTACATTTTATGTAGGTGAAGATCAGCGTGGTGAATGTGGAAGTTCGAACTGTCACTGAAAAGGAAAAATCATTTGTTAATGGACAACTGTTGAAATGGTATATCCAGTAATGATGTACAAATGATTGATAACTATATACAGTCGAGCTTCGTTCCCTCGAACTCCATAACTAGAAAAAACACCACCATTTGCACGAACAAGTTGCCTCGTCCTGGCAATATCTCTATATGATGCATATTGTAATATCTCTATACATTTATAATGCATATTATTTTTCCTTCGATGATTCGAACACGGATGATTGGAACTCTCGAACCAGATCACAGGTCCTGCAAGATCATTTACTACTTCAAATCACACCATTCGCTCAAAAACACAATTGTCATTCAAAGTGTCCAGGTCATATATGACAGAAAATGTTGACAAATGTTTTCTCACCTTTCAACATTTTGATCGACAGTTCTTTTCATTGGTAAAAACAAGTCTTTTATATATCCACAAGTCTTTTATATATCGTGATATTCAATATTCTATCAACAGGTTGTGATTAATTATTTCTACTCATGATCGCCTTTTAATCCATATTTCAAATTGGTATGAAAGGTAATTTTGCAAATAACAAACATACATGTAGTACACACTTATTCCTTGATGTACTTCGTGTATACCGTACTTCATGTATACCGTAAGTTATTGGTCAAATTTGACATTAATATAAAACATAATATAGCTAAGCAGACAACAATCAATGACTTATGTAAGGGGCAAGGATTATTTATCATCCATCTGTTAAATCATTGTACATTAGAAACATTATCTACATTTACTATAATATTATGCAGACCTTCCGAGGCAATGAAGTTCGACTGTATAATATGTAGCAAAATAGGACGATTTGTTTATTGATAATTCGTATCTATTGCGCTTTATGATGCATGATGCAAGAGAGACAATCGCTGCTGCCATATGCTACGTAACAAACAGTATGATCGGCTACAGCATTATGATAGTCGCAATGCATTTTGGATAGTTTGATGGACTTAGCTGAGGAAAGACCACATCTTGGTTAGGAAATATGGTATATGGTTTAGTTTCAGTCCTGCTATTCAAGTACATATACAACATTTCATATAATGAATTAATACATGTAATATAATGCTTTTTTAGTTGAGGCTCCACAGTACACTAAAATAAGATATTTTAATATCAACATCGCACAACATGCTGACCGTCTATGGGTGCATATATGGCACAGCAACTTTCATAGACACATATTGTTGGTTTTTAACAGTGTGCAGCATATGTGTTTGTGGAATAGTTCCGATACTTACATTTTATGAAACGTCAAAAGTGAAGAGCAGCGTGTCGAAGACCAAAGAAATGTGAATGAGCTTGAACTGTCACTGAAATGGATAAACATTTATAAATAGACAACAGTTTAAAGGGTATATACAGTAATGATGTACCAATTGATTAGTTACTCCCAAATTTGGAAAAGATCAAGTTTATTTTCAGACTTTAAATATTAGAGCTGAACACAACACCGTGTTGGTACGTTTTGGGAAACTTTTCAGGAGACACAAAAAAGTGTGCATAAAATGAGTGCAATATAGTAGTATGCACTGTAGGTGAAGGTCGCACATTGGTTAACCCTAACATTTTCGTTGTGAATCAAACATACAAGTTTTAAACTTGCTACAATTCGCAAGTAAACAACAGAAAATGGGTCGAAAATGTCAGTATAAGGTCAGTCTACTGAAATAGTTACAAATATAGTGACAAACATGTTTACATCACTGGGAGGGGTTTGACATTAGAGGAAGATAGATAAAATAGTATTCATTGAATGCAAACATTACTTTTCAATACAATCTACCTCCGAAAATGGAAATCAGTTGAGATATGGTAAACTGAGATTATGTTACTTATACAGGGTTCATTCTAGGTCAGAACTTTTGGGAGAAGTGAGAAAGCATGTGATCGCTTCCTTAAATGGTGTTCTTTAATATACTTCTGCAAAATAGGGTTAACATGCACAGTACAACCATTAAATACAACATTTTGAATAGAAGGAGTGCTTTATAATGGACCAGTGTATCTTACTAGACAAAATTTCGTTTGAAAATCGTAAAAAAAAAAATATATACCGGTATATATTATTTTTTTAGGGAGAAGTGGGGGCCCCCAGAGGGCAAAGTCAGGGTCCCTAGGGCGACAATTTCGCCCACATTGCCCTCTAGAATGATCCCTGCTTATGTATGAACACATATTTTTACAATACAAATAAATGCTGGTCCTATTTACTGTGCCATAGAAATCGAGCAATAAATGTATATTTCAGACAGAAAATGATCAGACTTTCATGGAGATAAGCATTTCCAAAATATGAATGGGTTCCGGGACGTTTCGCCCTAAATACGTGTTCGCACTACAAGTTGTTACGTACTAGGTAGATTCGCCTCAAGTATTATATTCAATGTACATATGTAATATAGTACAATATCATATATATGTTACCTGTCGCGTCAGATTATCAACCATTCTGGAAACACTGACAAATTAATGATGCCGCAAAGTAGGGATGTTGTGGTATAACGTATATTGCAATATTAAGATCCATGATAAAATATCGCGATATTAAAATTTAATACCAGTTTTGAGTGGTATTTATCTCTGTATCAAGTTCTTACAGATATACATATAAATTCTGCAGTTATATACATTTTAATTTCACAATTTCTAATTGAAGTTGGAACAAAGCTCAATATTTTCATTTTTACTCTGTCAACTAGGCATTATATGTGGTCGGTGTTTATAGGCTGGGTCATGAGGGATGGCATCAGGTAAAATAGAACATGACTGTTGACCATTTTCTTTAACTACGCCACAGACTTATAATGCACCTGAATTGCTCATACACTGCATCAATTTCCCCATCAATTAACCCCAATGATTTGTTTGTTTATATTCGTCTGCTGGACCAGTCACGTGACATTTGCATAAGGCTACTGATACATGCAACGGAATGCTATTGAACCATGCTTCAGTTCTGTCAGCCTCAAACTATATAAATATTTTAAATATGGATGTAAATCGACAAATATGCTGAGCATAGGAATACGTCAAGCATAGGTTCCACCACTCTATAATATATTATGTCCGACCATTCTCAAACACCCTTTGAAATTGACATAATTACCGGGTATATGGTCTATATAAAAATCAAATAATTATGCTGTATTATGTCCTCTGTTATTGCCCATATTTCAAATTGGTATGAAAGGTAATTTTGCAAATAACAAACATACATGTAGTACACACTTATTCCTTGATGTACTGCGTGTATACCGTACTTCATGTATACCGTAAGTTATTGGTCAAATTTGACATTAATATAAAACATAATATAGCTAAGCAGACAACAATCAATGACTTATGTAAGAAGCAAGGATTATTTATCATCCATCTGTTAAATCATTGTACATTAGAAACATTATCTACATTTACTATAATATTATGCAGACCTTCTGAAACTGTCTATTTTTATTAGAATCCATAACTTTACCTGACAGGGCATAACACGTGTACATTTAATCACGAATCCTCGACTCCTGGTCATTGCATGTCTTCGATAGTTTAATATTTAGCAAGGATAATAATTATCTAACATGATTAGGAAACACCATTGTAAAAACATGGCACGGATTAGTATCAAACTATGAGAGAATGATATAGGTGCATTTGATAAACAAGTATACAGTTTTCAGTAAGTTACTATATGTATGTATATATAATATATGTCGGTTCGAAATATTATAGTTCACCCAAGACCAATTATCCTCGACTATAATTACCCATGACTGGAAACATTATTCACGGCCAGACCACTTCCGAGGCAATGAATTTGACTGTATAATATGTAGCAAAACAGGATGATTTGTTTATTGATATTTCGTATCTATTATCCTTTATGATGCATGATGCAAGAGACAATCGCTGCTGCCATATGCTACGTAACAAACAGTATGATTGGCGACGGCATTATGACAGTCGCAATGCATTTTGGATAGTTTGATGGACTTAGCTGAGGAAAGACCACATCTTGGTTAGGAAATATGGTATATGGTTTAGTTTCAGTCCTGATATTCAAGTACATATACAACATTTCATAAAATGTAGATGTAACCCTTTCAATAATGAATTAATACACGTAGCATAATGGTTTTTTAGTTGAGGCTCCACAGTACACTAAAATAAGATATTTTAATATCAACATCGCACAACATGCTGACGTCTATGGGTGCATATATGGCGCAGCAACTTTCATAGACACATATTGTTGGTTTTTAACAGTGTGCAGCATATGTGTTTGTGGAATAGTTCCGATACTTACATTTTATGAAACGTCAAAAGTGAAGAGCAGCGTGTCGAAGACCAAAGAAATGTGAATGAGCTTGAACTGTCACTGAAATGGATAAACATTTATAAATAGACAACAGTTTAAAATGGATAAACATTTATAAATAGACAACAGTTTAAAGGGTATATACAGTAATAATGATGTAGGATGCATTATGGGTATATCGCGGTACTAGCTATTAAGAACCAAACTACAGATATACTATTATGTACCTGAATTTAAAACTCATTTTGCATCATCTTATGACTCCTCCACATTACACATACACAAAGAAGAAATACTATTGGGAATCACTTGTGTTTATCATCTTTTTGATGCCATCGTGTCAGCAGTTACGTAGTCAGTAGTTCCGAGTACACAGAGGAAAATGGCCGAGGCCCTGATTCGGGTGTTTATACAAGTAACCTAAACACGTGATCAAAACAGCTTCATTCATAAATACCGGGTAGTAGACCGCAATTTTACAAAGTTGGAATGAACATAAATATATATTATGGACATTTGGAGCATTTTATCAGATAAAGGGGTGGGGTAATTTTGCATAGATCTTGATATTCACTAAGCATCTTGCATCAGTAATTTACTCAACACTTTCGTTGACAGTTTATGATTTCTTGGTTATCAACACATGTTTACCTTTCTGGGTCAACACTGATCCAATGGAAAGAATGATAGGTGGCGTTATTTGACCTCGTTCTGAAAAAGTGTGGATGCCTCGGTATGTTACGACCAGCGGTATGTTAAGAAAGGACTATATCAATTGATATATTTGAGTTTGACATAATTATTATATGGTCTATTTAAAATCAAATAATTATTATGCTGTATTATGTCCTATGTCATTGCCCAGAATGCAGTAAATGTCGTTTCAGACCATCTAGATTTTAAAATTGTTCAGGGAGGTAGGCTCCCGGACCCCCTAATGGCGTCGGTCACTTTGTGACCTCGAAACGACCCCCCCCCGATAAAAACCTTGCTGCGGGCATGCAGTGAGAACATGTATTTAGCAGTTTAGGACGAAAACGACATGACAAAAATGAATGACCCGCCATTGCTATTGCGCACTAGGAAAGCTATTTCAGCAAACCCAGCATAATTTCATTGCTGTATGTAGTGCTCATCACTTTGTGAAAAACAGAACTTTGCTAATACGTTGTCCGCGACCGTGAATCATTCATTGTTGTTTGCAGAAATCTGGGAAAGTGGGTCACCGCCCAAAGTCAGAAAATATGAACATATTTACGAAAAGAAATATTTCATACATAAACGGCATTACTTACTTGTAAGACAGGCTCCATTGTTTAAACATGCATTGCCGAAAATCTTTGCAACTCTTGAACTTGAAGTGTTCCTATTCTAAAATTGTAATGGCGTCTAGTGTCTGCGACCGTGACTCATTCATTGTTGCTTGCAGAAATTTGGGAAAGTGGGTCACTGCCCAAAGTCAGAAAATATGAACATATTTACGAAAATAAATATTTCATACATAAACGGCATTACTTACTTGTAAGACAGACTCCTTTGTTTCCACATGCATTGCCGAAAAACATTGCAATTCTTGAAATGTGCAATTATTGAAATGTTCCTATTCTAATCTAGTTTGGGAGGAAATGTTATGATATATACATGTATGCAATTACTGCGTAGTGATATTTTTGCCAACAACGCCCAACACCAAACATATGTTCCCAATAACAACTCACTAACATTTCACCCCATGGATTGATGGTCCTAAACTTAACGGACTATTATAAATAAACAAATATAACAACAGTATATGGAACTATTTTAAATTTGTTAATATTGTTGGTTTCGTCTGTGAGATCGGTCGATTCTATTACACAGATGGGGGAGATGGGTTTTTAGCTGCATTTACAGACACTGATATTATACATAAATAGAGTTATATCATTTTAACAACATATTAATACTAGAAGAACGACTTAGTAAGTTAATAATATGACAAGAAATGACATAAATAGAACATGTTTGACATGTATACAACATTGTTATATTTTATTACATCCCTAATTGCTGGGTAAATCCATTTTTACCCCAATTCCAATAATACAAAAAAAAAAGAAAAAAGGAATAGTTATACAGAATTGTTATTCGTATGAAAATTACCTATTGACCTTGCTTGCTTTCCAAGAACTTGTAACATTGGATTTGTGTTAGCAAAATAGACATAAGTTTAAACTTTATTTATTTTACAACAATTGCGAAGCAAGTTCTAACAACTTATATTAATCGCTCTCGTTGGCGCGGATGAAAGCGTAAATGTGGGAAGAAACCGGCGTACCCGGCCCACCTGTCCGATCTGGTGACCACCGTACCATCTGACATACTTCCCGGTCCGAGGATCAAACCCGGGTTGCATTGGTGAGAAGCGAGCGCGCTAACCACTGTGCTAATCGGACTGACATAGAAAAATAAATAACACAAAACATTAAGCAAGGCCCAAAAATTAACTTCCCTTTTGATTTAATAGTTGAAATCCAATTAGAGAAAATGACAGAAAATGATACTAACCGTTGGAGGTGTCGTATTCCGTATCGGTCAGGAATGTACCAGCTCCAAAGTCAGTCAGCTTTAGAAGGCTGGTCTTCGTGTTCACGACAACGTTTAATGGCTTGATGTCTCTGTGAACTATTCCTGCCATTTGGATATTCGACACAGATTCTACAAGTTGTCGGAAGAAGCCTTTTGCGGTGGACTCATCCACATGTCCATGGTCGATTATGACATCGGACAAATCCTTTGCGTCTTTAACTTCCTCCATGATGATGTAGAATATATCACCAACATCTACCCAGTCTAGTATTTTAATGCATGTGGAGCCAGCTAATTTGGAAACTTTGCTGAGCAGGCAAATTTCCATCGGGACTTTAAGTCCATTGAGCTGAAATTGGATATATAGAACAATTATGCATGTTGTAGTTATTAGTTTATTATTATTATATTTCATATATAAAATATTAATATAATTGAATTAGTTATTACTATTAGCAAAAAAAAAATCGAAAATTATCAAACAGTTGTAGAATTAAAACACAATTTGGTTTGGGATGGTGACGATATTTCGATATTATTTTATTACTATTAGTGTAATAATGTTGTTAACAATTTATAATACAATTTTATACTTAGTCGGAATATAAAATGTATTAATGTATGTATTTACCTGTCCCCATTCTGTGACTATTTTTGTATATTTCTTTAACATGACATTTCAAATGCATGCCACTGAACATACTCCCGAACCCACCACTTCCGAGCAGTTTACCCAATGAGTAGGTGTCCTTGAAGTAACCCACGGGATCTGTTTTGCATGAAACCAAGAAATATCATATTACACTTGGTAAAAGAAGCATATACAGTACTGTAAAACACTATAATTTTGTGAACAATTTATTTCGATTTTTAACATTTTTAATTAATACACAAAGATTTGAATTTGTGCATCAGTGATATATCGCAAAATCTAAAATCCGGAATTAGATTTGTTTTAAATCGGTTATCTCCGTATATCCTTGCAGTACTCCGTGTTCATTATATTAATCGACTATAGTACACTCGCTATTATAGTTCGAGGATCGAACCCGGGTTGCATTGGTGGGAAGTATGTGAGATGGTACGATGATGGCCAGATCGGACAGGTGGGTTTTCTCCGGGTACTCCGGTTTCTTCCCACATGAATGACCACATATACGCTTTCATCCGAGCCACCGAGAGTGATTAATATAAGTTGTTAAAACTTGCTTCGCAATCGTTGTAAAATAAATAAAGTTTAAAGATTATGGCAGTCATCTAAAACAAGTACATATATTGATAATCTGAGTGAAAGCTCATCTAACCAAATTGTTTAAGGTAAGTTTATAACAATAATAATGGTAATAAGTTGTGGATATAAGTTGTAGCTCGATGCAAATCCTTCAAACTTAGTAGCGGTCCACTAGGTAATGCCACATCCAAAATATCAAACTTAGTAGCGGTCCACTAGGTGATGCCACATCCATAATATCAAACTTAGTAGCGGTCCACTAGGGGATGCCACATCCAAAATATCAAACTTAGTAGCGGTCCACTAGGGGATGCCACATCCAACATATCAAACTTAGTAGCGGTCCACTAGGGGATGCCACATCCAAAATATCAAACTTAGTAGCGGTCCACTAGGTGATGCCACATCCAAAATATCAAACTTAGTAGCGGTCCACTAGGTGATGCCACATCCAAAATATCAAACTTAGTAGCGGTCTACTAGGTGATGCCACATCCAAAATATCAAACTTAGTAGCGGTCCACTAGGTGCCAACATATCAAACTTAGTAGCGGTCCACTAGGTGCCTACATATCAAACTTAGTAGTGGTCCACTAGGTGATGCCACATCCAAAATATCAAACTTAGTAGCGGTCCACTAGGTGATGCCACATCCAAAATATCAAACTTAGTAGCGGTCTACTAGGTGATGCCACATCCAAAATATCAAACTTAGTAGCGGTCCACTAGGTGCCAACATATCAAACTTAGTAGCGGTCCACTAGGTGCCTACATATCAAACTTAGTAGTGGTCCACTAGGTGATGCCACATCCAAAATATCAAACTTAGTAGCAGTCCACTAGGTGATGCCACATCCAAAATATCAAACTTAGTAGCGGTCCACTAGGTAATGCCACATCCAAAATATCAAACTTAGTAGCGGTCCACTAGGTAATGCCACATCCAAAATATCAAACTTAGTAGCGGTCCACTAGGGGATGCCACATCCAAAGTATCAAACTTAGTAGCGGTCCACTAGGTGATGCCACATCCAAAGTATCAAACTTAGTAGCGGTCCACTAGGTAATGCCACATCCAAAATATCAAACTTAGTAGCGGTCCACTAGGTGATGCCACATCCAAAATATCAAACTTAGTAGCGGTCCACTAGGGGATGCCACATCCAAAATATCAAACTTAGTAGCGGTCCACTAGGGGATGCCACATCCAAAATATCAAACTTAGTAGCGGTCCACTAGGGGATGCCACATCCAAAATATCAAACTTAGTAGCGGTCCACTAGGTGATGCCACATCCAAAATATCAAACTTAGTAGCGGTCCACTAGGTGATGCCACATCCAAAATATCAAACTTAGTAGCGGTCTACTAGGTGATGCCACATCCAAAATATCAAACTTAGTAGCGGTCCACTAGGTGCCAACATATCAAACTTAGTAGCGGTCCACTAGGTGCCTACATATCAAACTTAGTAGTGGTCCACTAGGTGATGCCACATCCAAAATATCAAACTTAGTAGCAGTCCACTAGGTGATGCCACATCCAAAATATCAAACTTAGTAGCGGTCCACTAGGTAATGCCACATCCAAAATATCAAACTTAGTAGCGGTCCACTAGGTAATGCCACATCCAAAATATCAAACTTAGTAGCGGTCCACTAGGGGATGCCACATCCAAAGTATCAAACTTAGTAGCGGTCCACTAGGTGATGCCACATCCAAAGTATCAAACTTAGTAGCGGTCCACTAGGTAATGCCACATCCAAAATATCAAACTTAGTAGCGGTCCACTAGGTGATGCCACATCCAAAATATCAAACTTAGTAGCGGTCCACTAGGGGATGCCACATCCAAAATATCAAACTTAGTAGCGGTCCACTAGGGGATGCCACATCCAAAATATCAAACTTAGTAGCGGTCCACTAGGGGATGCCACATCCAAAATATCAAACTTAGTAGCGGTCCACTAGGTGATGCCACATCCAAAATATCAAACTTAGTAGCGGTCCACTAGGTGATGCCACATCCAAAATATCAAACTTAGTAGCGGTCCACTAGGTGATGCCACATCCAAAATATCAAACTTAGTAGCGGTCCACTAGGTGCCAACATATCAAACTTAGTAGCGGTCCACTAGGTGATGCCACATCCAACATATCAAGCTTAGTAGCGGTCCACTAGGTGCCAACATATCAAACTTAGTAGCGGTCCACTAGGTGCCTACATATCAAACTTAGTAGTGGTCCACTAGGTGATGCCACATCCAAAATATCAAACTTAGTAGCAGTCCACTAGGTGATGCCACATCCAAAATATCAAACTTAGTAGCAGTCCACTAGGTAATGCCACATCCAAAATATCAAACTTAGTAGCGGTCCACTAGGTAATGCCACATCCAAAATATCAAACTTAGTAGCGGTCCACTAGGGGATGCCACATCCAAAGTATCAAACTTAGTAGCGGTCCACTAGGTGATGCCACATCCAAAGTATCAAACTTAGTAGCGGTCCACTAGGTAATGCCACATCCAAAATATCAAACTTAGTAGCGGTCCACTAGGTGATGCCACATCCAAAATATCAAACTTAGTAGCGGTCCACTAGGTGATGCCACATCCAAAATATCAAACTTAGTAGCGGTCCACTAGGGGATGCCACATCCAAAATATCAAACTTAGTAGCGGTCCACTAGGTGATGCCACATCCAAAATATCAAACTTAGTAGCGGTCCACTAGGGGATGCCACATCCAAACTATCAAACTTAGTAGCGGTCCACTAGGTGATGCCACATCCAACATATCACAGCTTTGAACATTGTGGGTTCTGAGAAAAGGAGTTTTACTGTGTAAAAGTCAATGTATTGTTGTTAACTTTACTGTTTACTCTATCTACTGTTAACCTTACCTTTGGTAACTGCTCCAGGAAACACTGGGTCGGTTTCTGGATTTCTGCTCTGTAAAGAAAAAGGTATGAACTCTATGGATAACAATTGTGGGCTGCAGCTTTAATGCAGTTTTATCGTTATATTTCAATGCCTATGCCATTCCATTATCTCACCAGATCATACTTTATTTCACTAGAATGGTGCATTGTTCATGTATATGTTTACATGTCGTGTCAGTTCCTAATCTGGTTCAAATATATTATAATCAACAAATCCATGGTTACATATTGCTTTATTGAATCTTGTTTACTAGGAATGCTTATTTTGACTTTCCGGAGCACATCTGTACTAAACAAATGATGGTACAATATCTGGTTCAAAGACGTGGTATATATGCCACAGTCTGATATTGAACGCTTCATTGTCAGTGCAATGCCTATGGGTCATTATTTTGTGGGGGAGGGGGCAATATTCTATACTTCTATATGACAACAAGAACTTTCGGCATTGCACAGCCTGATGGCCCCTTGCACAGCCTGGTGGCCCCTTACACAGCCTGATGACCCCTTGCATAGCCTGATGGCCCCTTGCATAGCCTGATGGCTACTTGCACAACCTGATGGCCACTTGCACTGCTGACCACTTGCACAACTGATGGCCCCTTGCACAGCCTGATGGCCCCATGCTCTGGTGGCCCCTTGCAGTCTGATGGCCTCTTGCACAGCCTGATGACCCCTTGCACAGCCTGATGGCCCCTTGCACAGCCTGATGGCCCCTTGCACAGCATGATGACCTCTTGCACAGCCTGATGACCCCTTGCACAGCCTGATGGCCCCTTGCACAGCCTGATGGCCCCTTGCACATGAACAGACTGATGGCCCCTTACATATGTTATCAATGGTGATTTGTGCGTCATATAACAATGTATTCATCACTTATGCTTGCTTGTACACCAGTCATAAGTGGTGATTTAACCCTTTGCACGCTAGCGGCTGATAAAATCACTTTTGCAAATAGCATAGAGCCAGATCAGATGGCACAGAACGTGCAAACAGCATATAGAGCCAGATCAGAGGGCACATAATTATGTTCCATCTGATCAGGCTCTATGATGTTTGCTATTCGGATAGTGGAGCTAAAACACTTGGCTGAATAGCAAACAACATAGATCCTGATCAGCCGAATGTTGCTGAATTATGAATAGTCTATAATATACATCAACATGAAAACATAAACATACAAATAACTTTAAACTGACTTTCAAAATACTCGTTGGTAGTAGAACACGTGCATCCATAAACATACAAATAAGTTTATACTGACTTTCAAAATACTCGTTGGTAATAGAACACGTGCAACCATAAACATACAAATAAGTTTATACTGACTTTCAAAATACTCGTTGGTAGAACACATGCATCCATAAACATACAAATAACTTTATACTGACTTTCAAAATACTCGTTGGTAGTAGAACACGTGCATCCATAAACATACAAATAACTTTATACTGACTTTCAAAATAATTGTTGGTAGTAGAACACGTGCATCCATAAACATACAAATAACTTTATACTGACTTTCAAAATAATTGTTGGTAGTAGAACACGTGCATCCATAAACATACAAATAACTTTATACTGACTTTCAAGATAATTGTTGGCAATACTGAATAGAACACGTGCAACCATAAACATACAAATAACTTTATACTGACTTTCAAAATACTCGTTGGTAATAGAACAACAGCACAATTATCTGGCCACATTATAAACTATGTTTCATTCATATTTCATGTGGTAATAGCAGGTAAAATATATGATGTGGTCTAGGAATTATGCCTGATGCACAAAGTGTCACTAAATCTTCATATTTCTGGCGGTTTATTGGGATTAAAGTGTTGCGAATGTTGACCAAATTAATGTTTTTGGCATTTAATGATATTTCTGAAGACTTCAGATTCCGACGACCCAACAGATTCATTTTCCTGAAGGTTGGTTCATCATACATAGTTTTAAATTCAACTTTGTTTGGCTCTTCTTCTGTTATCTTAAGTACTTTTATGTCTGACACGTACACTTTATCTTTATTTTCATCGAGTTCAAAACATTTCAAGTTTTCTGCAACCAATTTGAAGTCAAAAATCTGTAACACACATTTCTTTAACATAATAACCTTGACGAGATCTTGCCATGCGTATAACGGCTGCCCACTGTTGAGTTGAATAAATTTCTTTCTTTCTGCTGATATTTTCAATGGTAGAATGTACACTATCATTTTCATTTTGAGTGTGTCCAGTAATTAAATATTTATGTTCTATTGATTGCAAGGAAAACATACTCATGGCATACCAAAGCATACTGAAGTAATACCTGTTTTTATTCTGAGAAGCTGCATTGTCAGAATAAAAAATAAATCTCTTTTTACCACGTTTACTACATTTTTCTTTAAAATCATATACACATGATGCCATTTCATTCGCACCTCTACCAGAAATACTCTCATTCCAGACGTAACAATAACCATCTGAATTGTCATAGTTATATATAGAAAAGTTATAGGTATTCAAACGTCTTTTGTAGTATAAACTGCTCTCAAACCCTTTAGGAGTTAAAAGGACTTGTTGCAAATCAAAACAGGCTACAACCAAACCTTTTCATTTTTAGACCTTTCCTTGTCCTTTGATTTACTTTCTCTTGATAATTCTTTATTTCCGATGTGATTTTCATAATCTTTGACAATTTGTTCTCTTTCAGAAGCTGTTGCATTATTATAGCGAGTGCAGAAGTCGCACTGGTCATGTTTTGGTTGGAAAAAGCCTAAATTGAATTCTGTGTTGAAAACTTCACGATATTTATGCAATTTAACTGGTTCTGTGCCTTTACTGGAACATTTTCACAATACAGTTCATACATTTTTTTTAGAGACAGTTCAGGATCAAGATATTGTCTGCTGGAGTCTTTACGACAATAATGACTTTCTATTGTTTGAAATGAATTGATGTGCTCTCTTACTATTCTTAGTTGTTCATCTGGTATCGATTTGATCTTGAACCTTGCTTTTTGCCCCTTTTATCAAAGTGATCTTGTTTTAAATGAGCTGTCGAATCATTTGATGTGATATTCCAAGGGTGTTCAAGAAAAAAGTTTTACATACTCTGTAGGAGTCACCAGTAGCCAAATTTGGTAAATTGTACTTTACAGCATATTTTCGATTGTTAATGTCATATCCTCTAGATTTCATTGTTTTCTGAGCAAATTTTGATAAAAAAGTGTCTTTGCATAGAGATATTACCTGTGGCCCAAAATTTGTGAAAAACTTTTACCCTTGCTTCTTCTTTAAATTTGTTATTACATGAACATTTACATTTCTCACCACAAGCCCTTCTCATTACCCTTGCCTTAGTTATTTTGCCAGACTTTGCCATGTAACTTTTCCCTTCATTTCTTCTCCTTTTGGCAATGTTTCTTTTCCATTCACTTTCATTACGAACCTTCTTTCTCCCCCTTTTTAAACTTTGCTCCAAACCCTATGGCTTGATTTATGATTTTCCTTATTAGATTCAGAAATTTGCACCTCATTAACCGATTCAGTTTGCTTATTTTGCATATGCAAAGAATGCGAATCATTTTGCTCTTCATCTTTATCAGACTCTGTGTGTATATTTGTTATGTTTCCTTCATTTGAATTGTTCATACTCATTTGTCTGTTGTTCTCTGGTACACTTTGTTCATTTTGTTTTTCACTCAGAGTATCTCTGTACTTTGACTTATAGAAAATTTTCCGCCGACGAAAGAAGCTGAGAGGAACGTCGTTATCAGTGTTACTTTCTCCACTATTTTGTAACTTGTAACTTGGATCTTTGTAAGAATCATCAGAATACAGATCTTCAGAAGTTTCCTCATAGTTTTCAATAATATCAGTGTTAATTGTTTTGAGGAGCGTGAAGCTATCATTGATATCACCAACTGTTTCATTTATAAGTTTTGTATCTTCACTTTCATCTGTATCAAATTGACAATGTCCTTGATCAAAAGCACTTTCGTCAGTATCACTGCATGTTTCCTTTAATTTTGAAAGCCTTGCTTCCAGCTCATTTTCACTGATTGGGTCAAACCCACTAAACTCACTATCAGATTCACTAAAACTGGAATTAGTATCCAATGTTTCTTGGTACTCACTAATGTTCTCTGTTCTTATTGCTATGACTTCAAAAGGCACTTGAGAAACATCTTTAAACAATGATGAAGTTAATATACTAAGAGCAGACAGATTCTTGTGTGATGAAATAATGGCTTTACCATCACTGTTTGACATTCCTGTGTCACTTCTAGAATGAGGATCTAAGAAATAGAATATTTCACCTTGCTTCTGTCTGATGACCGCACCAGTATAACTTGGTGTAGAGTTCCTCACTGTTAGTAGCATACCATCCATATCAGGCATCTCTGCAAATAGGTTATTGAAAGCACCCTCAAAATGATAAAATGGACGTTCAGTATAACATTGAATGACCAGACCAGCCTTTGGTTTTGACTTTTGAATGATGTGATTTTCCAACAGATTTGGCAAGTCATCAAGTAATAAATACTCTGAGCTCAAGTTAGAATTTTTTGTTATTAGTTGGTATATTCTATCACCATCTCGAAGTACAATGTCCATGTCAGTTTCAGTCCACTGATCCAAATGTTGTGCTTTGGATTTTATGATAGCCATTACTGAGTTAGCAACACATTGGCGACCACGTCCAGCAAAAGACATGGCCCCTTGATGCATTGTGGCTTGCAGGATCTTCATGTTCTGTAAGAAATAAAATTACAAGTATTTTACAGTAGCTGCCAAAAAAGATGGTACACTCATCAATTTCACAATTCAAACCTTTAAACCCTACAGACCAACTTTGAAATATTTGCAACAGTGTAGATGCAGATAACGAGCCACCTCATCTAGATCTACATTGTTTGCTGTAATGGTTATGCTTGTTTTGTTGTAAAATACTCCTTTTCTAAACAATAGACTTGTCCAAATTCAAGCATCTACTGTTGAAAGGGTTAACCCCTACAATGCTGAATAATTTTTTTTTAATTCAGCAGACAATATTTGAATACTTTCTTATTTTCGTCATAAAATTGTTTTTAGGCATGTCTTAAGGCGATTCTCAAGTAATAGGCGATTCTCAAGACATGCCAAAATGTGTTTTATAGATTTATAGAAAAAGATGAAAATATGAAAAACTGTTGTCTGCTGAAATCCAACATTGTCAGTGTTAAAGAAATTTACCCATTACACAAAGTCGATCAGTTGACAGAATGAACTGTTACTATGTTATCTAGCATCAGGCCAAATATAAAGTAAATCCTTCAAGGTTTTTAGAAAAGATACTCTTAAAACACTTTAAGCAAAAAATTAACACAGAAGTTGTAAGTGTGTGACCTTGACCTTAAGGTCACTAAGGGTAGCAGAGGTGTGACTGAATGAAATATTATATTGCTATCTAACATCAGGCCCAAATACAAACTAAATCCATTAAAATACTCTCTTAAGAAAACTTAGAAACATTCTAAGTGTGTGACCTTGACCTTAAGGTGAGGATGGGACTAAATGAAATGTCATAACTACTCTGAGCTCAAGTAGATTTGAATGTTATTAGTTGGTATATTCTATCACCATCTCTAAGTACAATGTCCATTTAAGTTTTGATGTGTGCTTTTTTTTGTGGCAATTCTCATTTTCATTTATTTATCATTGATTAATAGCCGGGAAATGAATAATTCTCAAGCCAAAAACAAAAAAAAGGATAAAACTAGGTTTAAGATTCCAGACTGGATGAAAATGAGAATATATTTTGAGAAAGTTATTTTTTCTGTATTAACACAACAATAGTGATCCAACACATATCTCATTTTTTATACTTACCACAAAAACTGTGTAGTGAAGAATATACTTACCACTAAAACTGTGTAGTGAAGAATATACTTACAACAAAAACTGTGTAGTGAAGAATATACTTACCACTAAAACTGTGTAGTGAAGAATATACTTACCACTAGAACTGTGTAGTGAAGAATGTACTTACCACTAAAACTGTGTAGTGAAGAATATACTTACCACTAAAACTGTGTAGTGAAGAATATACTTACCACTAAAACTGTGTAGTGAAGAATGTACTTACCACTAAAACTGTGTAGTGAAGAATATACTTACCACTAAAACTGTGTAGTGAAGAATATACTTACCACTAAAACTGTGTAGTGAAGAATATACTTACCACAAAAACTGTGTAGTGAAGAATATACTTACCACTAAAACTGTGTAGTGAAGAATATACTTACCACTAAAACTGTGAAGTGAAGAATATACTTACCACAAAAACTGTGTAGTGAAGAATATACTTACCACTAAAACTGTGTATTGAAGAATATACTTACCACTAAAACTGTGTAGTGAAGAATATACTTACCACTAAAACTGTGTAGTGAAGAATGCACAAGTTTCTTCTTGACTGATTAGTCCAAAAAATGTTGTTGAAGAACCTCTCCAGCCAAACTCCAGATCTCTTTCTTGAAACTGTGCAGTGATGTCATCACTATGATGTCATCACTATGATGTCACAACTTTATACAGTTCAGTGATAATATGTATTGATTTTTGCAGATTTGTGTGAAAGTTACAGAAAATTGCTTAATGCGAAACTAGTACATTTGCAGTTGAACAAGAACTGTACTAGTTTTGCTTGCACTAAATAAAAAATAAATATTTTTAGCATTGCTTTGATTCTGACTTGAAATAGTTTAATTACTAATTCTTCAAATGAGATTTATATGAACAGTTAGTGAAATAAAATAATAGCAGGGTAAACCTTGAGTATGTACCAAGGTGTAATACATTAAGATTTTTACTTTTTGAATATTAGTTCTGGGCAGTTTTAGTAAAATATCATAGACAATTGAAAAAAAATCACAATTGATCAAAATTATGTTTCAATTTCTGTAACAGTAACATACTACTGTCAGATAGACTAGTTTCGCACTGAGCTGAGTGATTGAATACCGTTAGTGTGACACTAGTCTATCTGCAAAAAAAGACTATTAATTAAACGTTTGGAAGACAAAGTATTTGAAATCAACTTTTAAATAATAAAGTTATAATGAATCATTGTAGATCCTACTGAAATCTGCTTTGAGTGTCAGTTTAAATCGCTAAAAACACTAGTTTAGATTGATTTATTTAAAAATGCTTTAATTTTTTTTCACATCAGAGAGAAAATAAATAAATAGATAAAAAGTTATTATGATATCAAAAGGTTAGTTTTACACAGCTTAGTAATACAAAGAATAAAATATATTCATGTCAAATGGACTAGTTGGACAATATAACAATCAATAATTACTTCAGTGCGAAACTAGTCTATCTGCACATCGCAAATATACTAGTTTCGCACTGACCAGAAAATACATATGCAGATAAACTAGTTGGACAAATATGTGTTTCTCTCAGCTGTTTTTCAGGGCATCACAAAGAAATTTCTAGACATGATGTAAACCATAAAGTACAATCTAAAAGCGGAAAAAAGTGTATTTCACGAAAAATTTCAGATAGACTAGTTTATCACTAAGCCCTCGATGTGTCTTAACGAGGTAACCACTTTACATACAGTATGTGTCTTAACGACGTAACCACTGTAGAAACAGTATGTGTCTTAACGACGTATCCACTGTACATACAGTATGTGTCTTAACGACGTATCCACTGTACATACAGTATGTGTCTTAACGACGTATCCACTGTACATACAGTATGTGTCTTAACGACGTATCCACTGTACATACAGTATGTGTCTTAACGACGTATCCACTGGAGATACAGTACATTATGTGTCTTAACGACGTAACCTCTGTCATACAGTATGTGTCTTAACGACGTATCCACTGGAGATACAGTACATTATGTGTCTTAACGACGTAACCTCTGTCATACAGTATGTGTCTTAACGACGTATCCACTGGAGATACAGTACATTATGTGTCTTAACGACGTATCCACTGTAGATACAGTACAGTATGTGTCTTAACGACGTAGCCACTGTACATACAGTATGTGTCTTAGCGACGTATCCACTGTACATACAGTATGTGTCTTAACGACGTAACCACTGTGCATACAGTATGTGTCTTAACGACGTATCCACTGGAGATACAGTACATTATGTGTCTTAACGACGTATCCACTGTACATACAGTATGTGTCTTAACGACGTATCCACTGGAGATACAGTACATTATGTGTCTTAACGACGTATCCACTGTAGATACAGTACAGTATGTGTCTTAACGACGTAGCCACTGTACATACAGTATGTGTCTTAGCGACGTATCCACTGTACATACAGTATGTGTCTTAACGACGTAACCACTGTGCATACAGTATGTGTCTTAACGACGTATCCACTGGAGATACAGTACATTATGTGTCTTAACGACGTAACCTCTGTACATACAGTATGTGTCTTAACGACGTATCCACTGGAGATACAGTACATTATGTGTCTTAACGACGTATCCACTGTAGATACAGTACAGTATGTGTCTTAACGACGTAGCCACTGTACATACAGTATGTGTCTTAGCGACGTATCCACTGTACATACAGTATGTGTCTTAACGACGTAACCACTGTGCATACAGTATGTGTCTTAACGACGTATCCACTGGAGATACAGTACATTATGTGTCTTAACGACGTATCCACTGTACATACAGTATGTGTCTTAACGACGTATCCACTGGAGATACAGTACATTATGTGTCTTAACGACGTATCCACTGTAGATACAGTACAGTATGTGTCTTAACGACGTAGCCACTGTACATACAGTATGTGTCTTAGCGACGTATCCACTGTACATACAGTATGTGTCTTAACGACGTAACCACTGTGCATACAGTATGTGTCTTAACGACGTATCCACTGTAGATACAGTATGTGTCTTAACGACGTAACCACTGTACATACAGTATGTGTCTTAACGACGTATCCACTGTACATACAGTATGTGTCTTAACGACGTATCCACTGTACATACAGTATGTGTCTTACCGACGTATCCACCGTAGCTACAGTACAGTATGTGTTTTAACGACGTATCCACTGTAAATACAGTATGTGTCTTAATGAAGTATCCACCGTAGATACAGTACAGTATGTGTCTTAACGACGTAACCACTGTACAAACAGTATGTGTGTTAACGACGTATCCACTGTACATACAGTACAGTATGTGTCTTAACGACGTAGCCACTGTACATACAGTATGTGTCTTAACGACGTATCCACTGTACATACAGTATGTGTCACAACGACGTAACCACTGTAGATACAGTAGGTGTCTTAACGACATAGCCACTGTACACACAGTATGTGTCTTAACGACGTAACCACTGTTCATACAGTATGTGTTTAACGACGTATCCACTGTGCATACCGTATGTGTCTTAACGACGTAACCACTGTTCATACAGTTTGTGTTTAACGACGTATCCACTGTGCATACCGTATGTGTCTTAACGACGTAACCACTGTACACACCGTATGTGTCTTAACGACGTAACCACTGTACATAGAGTATGTGTTTAGCGACGTATCCACTGTGCATACAGTATATGTCTTAACGACGTATCCACTGTGCATACAGTATGTGTCTTAACGACGTATCCACTGTACATACAGTATGTGTCTTAACGACGTAACCATTATACATACAGTATGCGCCTTAACGACGTATCCACTGTACATACAGTATGTGTCTTAACGACGTAACCACTGTACATACAGTATGTGTCTTAACGACGTAACCACTGTACATACAGTATGTATCTTAACGACGTAACCATTGTACATACAGTATGTGTCTTAACGACGTAATCACTGTACATACAGTATGTGTCTTAACGACGTAACCACTGTACATACAGTATGTGTCTTAACGACGTAACCACTGTACACACATTATGTGTCTTAACGACGTAACCACTGTCCATACAGTATGTGTCTTAACGACGTAACCATTGTACATACAGTATGTGTCTTAACGACGCAACCACTGTACATACAGTATGTGTCTTAACGACGTAACCACTGTACATACAGTATGTGTCTTAACGAGGTATCCACTGTACATACAGTATGTGTCTTAACGACGTAACCACTGTACATACAGTATGTGTCTTAACGACGTAACCACTGTACATACAGTATGTGTCTTAACGAGGTATCCACTGTACATACAGTATGTGTCTTAACGACGTAACCTCTGTCATACAGTATGTGTCTTAACGACGTAACCACTGTACATACAGTATGTGTCTTAACGACGTATCCACTGTACATACAGTATGTGTCTTAACGACGTAACCACTGTACATACAGTATGTGCCTTAACGACGTAACCACTGTACATACAGTATGTGTCTTACCGACGTATCCACTGTACATACAGTATGTGTCTTAACGACGTAACCACTGTACATACAGTATGTGTCTTACCGACGTATCCACTGTACATACAGTATGTGTCTTACCGACGTATCCACTGTACATACAGTATGTGTCTTACCGACGTATCCACTGTACATACATTGTGCTACTAATTAGTCACTAGCGCATCTAGTATATTGAAGGTAGTCATACGTATCATAAACCATTATAATATAACTGTTTACCATCATAACATGTGATAGTAAATACTAAATAGTTGATGAATGACGGCCATTTTATTTTTTATTTTTGGCATACAGCAGATTTGGATCCAGCACACCCAAATTATGCTAAAGCATGTGTATGCCATTATTATACTAGTACATGCCGAAGAGTGTTGCCTTTTGAGATTTTCCGACCAGTCTAAAAGCAAATTTTGTTTACGATTATATCAGTTTTCAAGCAAGTGTTCTGACAAAACGAGGGAGAGGGGAAAATGGTCTATTTGATACGGAAGTATGGCTATCAGGATAATTCATTAGTTAATTACTAACATTGTATTTACAATATATGCAGGTTTGAAACTGAGACACAGCATAGATGATGAGATTGTAAGAGCTGGTGTTCATGATGCTGGTTTAGAGGATTCGGCTGCAAAGATGACAGCTTTCTGGTGGATTCGGAAGTATTATTTATGTTTTAAGAAATGGGAACAATTTATCATAGCAAAAGGAGGTACAGCTATTCCAGCATCACCGATACTTGTATTTGATATTTGACAGAATTAATTGACAAACAGTGTTCCAGTAATGTGACATTGTACGGTATTAACCCATTCAACACCAAGTAACTCACATGGACTGGTCCATGATATTTTTAGACCAATAAATTAATAACAAAATTACATTTGGATCAGTTCATTTATCAAAATGGGTAAACAAAATTCTAAAAATAGTTATATTACTTGAAAAAAGTGCAGATCCTGATGAGACGGCTCGTCACGAGCTGGCTCATCTGGATTTACACTTTTTGTAAGCCTATTTAGAGGTCTGTGGTGTTGAAAGGGTTAAATGGGCTCATTCTTTGAATAATTTGCCTGATCCTACAGAAAACATGTTTGTGAAAAATATACTAGAGACAGCAAGACGTACTTGATCAAAACAAGTAATAAGAAAGAGCCAGTTACTACTGACATGTTAATAGAACTATGTTCAAAGTATTCAGAAAGTACAGATATTTTAATAGTAAGGGATATGTGCATGATTCTATTGGGATTTGCAGCATGTTTGAGATATGACGAGATTAGAAACTTGCATTGTAATGATATTTCATTTCATGATGACCACTGTCATTGCATATCCGTAAAAACTGACCAACATAGGTTCGGAAATACAGTTATAGTCACGAAAGGAGATACGGTAGCTTGTCCGTATACTATGCTTAAACGCTATTTAGAGGTTACCAATCAAACCACTTGTGATGTTCATTTTTTATTCAGACCTTGTTTCAGTTCGCATGTACATTGACATCTAGTAGATACAGATAAACAACTGAGCTATACAAGAGTTAGATAGTGTGTATTGCTCAGGTTAAGATGTAGCTGGAGATTTGAACATTGGGTTACACTCCCTATGTTCGGGAGGTGCTACAGTAGCAGCAAACTCCGGTGTGAATGACAGGTGCTGGAAGAGGCACGGAAGGTGGAAAGGGCAGGATAGCAAGCTATATAGCACACTCTCTTGATAAGAGATTAAGCGTTACTAAGAGACTAGCATTATAAAAATCGCATATTCAGACAACAGCCCTTTCTTTTCGGTTATAGAGTATCCGTATTATCTTGTATATATGTGTTTGTGTTGTATTTATAAAGTATTTGACGTGTAGAAAAGCATGACAAATTTGTCTTCGCGGAACGTATTCAGTACTGTGAATGTATTGGTCAGTTATGTGCACGGGATTTCATGTTAGGTGTATTGTAAATGTGTTAATAATTGGGTATACGTGTTCATTCTATCAGACGATTTCACACGGTACACATTTCGTTTTTTTATTTTAATATAATATGTATTACATATAATGTATTTAGATTACATACTGATATGCATACAGATATGTTAGAAATACGTCTAGGCAGCACTGAGGTCCGACATTCGGCGATCTGACATTGTCAAACGGGTTTCCAGAGCAATTTCATAGAACACTATGTTTTAATCTCTGGCTGTCCGATTAGCGCAGTGGTTAGCGCGCTCGCTTCTCACCAATGCGACCCGGGTTCGATCCTCGGACAGGGAAGTATGTGAGATGGTACGATGGTCGCCAGATCGGACAGGTGGGTTTTCTCCGGGTACTCCGGTTTCCTCCCACATGAATGACCACATATACGCTTACATCCGAGCCAACGAGAGTGATTAATATAAGTTGTTCAAACGTGCTTCGCAATCGTTGTAATATAAATAAAGTATAAAAAAAAGTCTCTGGTTGTTCCTGGGCGAGTCTAATCGCGAACTGATGTATGGTATCATCGTTAAGATACGAACAGCATTGGCATTATTTCATATATCAGCATGTATGATAACAGATATACTCAAATGGATTATGTTAATGTATTACGGTTCTTTAATGCAGGTATATATACAACCCGGCTGCCTAAATCGCCATCAAAATAAACAGTATCCGCCTGATCTTGCAAACATCTTGCAAACATGTGTTTGTGTTGTATTTATAAAGTATTTGGAGTGTAGAAAAGACTGTGCTATCAAGCTCAAATTGATAGCCTGTTCATTCCTACTAGATGTACATTTTGTATATACAATAAGGGAGTCAATTTATTTATAGACACTTCAATTTCATAACTAATAAGTAACCGTTTTCAACCTTACTAAATTTCGAAGAGTTTATACATTTATAATTTAGAATTTTTGTTCGTTACGATTAAGCACATCAAATACTTCATATCTTTACACAGATAATTACTGCCATTCACACTAGATAGTTATTATGCAACATCTATATTACTCGTCTGTATAATATGATGACAGGAGATTATTGTCAAGTAGTATAAACATTAATTGTTTATTCTGTTGCATATTTGGATACATAATAAACGTGTATGCCAGGCGTCTGCCACAGGTGCTAAACGGGCATTCTGGGTCCATGAAGATTCAAAATTCACCCATTGGCTGCTCAACCTGGATAGGTGGGTGTTTCAAAAATCACCCATTGACTGCCTAATCTGGGTAGGTGTGCGTTCGAATCCAGCACTAGCTGATATACCCCCGAGATTCTGGATGCATTACGCTAATCCAGAATCTGAAACAGGTTAAATAAATAAAAATTAAACTTTTCGTATAATTTAAATTGTGAATTGGATCTTTTAATTACCCGCCCCGGTACCTCACGCCAAGCGAGTTCCCCAACTACATATATATACTACAACAGAACCGTAGACCCAACCCAACAAACAAATTATGCCGGGTCGGCAACTGGCTTGTACACAATCTCACATATTTCTCGGTGCGATAATCTCGAATCTGTAATCAGTGACATTGGTGAGCGAGCGTCGTATCCACTGCCCTAATCGGCCAATATTTAGGCTTTAGGTTTGCGGTATATGTGGGGGTGATCTTCATGCCCATATGGGCCTACAATGGGGTTTGTTGTGTATTATGACGATACATGCATGAGTGGGGCCTATGCGACCGAGTTGTTAACGTCGTTGAGTTCAAATTACTTGCCCGTCACCGCTGTAGATTCCAATCCCACTGGGGTATCAAATTCCTTCATGTCTTTCATTTTTTATCCAGCTGGCTTTCGGAAGGTCGGTGGTCAGTATATCCGAATGCTCGTCCGTGTCTGAAATTATGCTAGGAAGGGAACCTGTGGTTTCCTCCACCAATACATAGTTGGAGAGTCGTCGTGTGACCTAAGCTGTTACTTGATACGACTTTAAACCGACACATCAAACAAATTTACTTGCGTATGATATAGCCGGTACATCTTTAAAATAAAGAATACAGCGTGTACCTTTTTCTCAGAATAAACGGAGCACAGGGTAATGCTAAACACATGATGAAATTCGTAGAAACCACCGGAGCTATAATCCGAGCATTTCAAGTCCCTCTTAATTGTTTCCTAGAATTGTTCAACACGGACATTGAATAACAGATGTGTAGCACGATAATGTATTCTGGGAAGTAATGCGCAGGCAACCAATTATTGCGAAGTAAGCTGCAATAAACAGGGCACTGAAATGCTCTACTGTTTCCAGGAAAGTATTGCATAATGGAAAGTAGGTTAAATACAAAATGTGCTGGGTTTTGCTGCGGTAACGTTTATGTCAGTAGCATGTCGGTCATTTGTTTAAATATATTGTATTATTATGAGCAATATTTATTTTTGTTTTGCAATATTTATTCACATGGAAAGTGAGAAAATCCAAGCATTTCATTGTCGGTTAACGTTATAGTAGGTCAGTGTGTCAATTTGTGTGTTGCTAGACATGGAGTCATGGCTAACTTCCTCGTGGCATGCACGTCACGGTCGGAACACATCACGCAGCAGCAGCGTGGCATACTGGGATATTCTGGTCCGTCCACCTTACAAGGGACACACCCGTCTTACGGAAGTGGTGGAGGTATGGCCGGACCCTGGAGCGACCTAGAGTGAGTATGGCCCTACAAAGGACCCTTTTCGAAAGAGAACGCTCACACATGACTTGTCACCCTGGACCAGAGGAGGAAGGGGCCTCATCGGGATGTCTACTGAAGCATCACAGAACAATTATTTCGGCGGAGGCGACTATAAATAAACCTACAATACGAAGACATGGAGTTGTACGAACAAGCTTGGAAGCTTACTTTCCTTCTTCTAAAGTTTTACGGCAAATTGGTCCCTAGCTCTGGTCAATTCCACTTAATGCAGTATGTCTTAAGATGCCTTTGTTACACACTGGACAACAGCCCTCTGTGTGACATAATTGATGTTTACAGTTGTTTCCTTGTTCTTACACAAGTGTTTCATTTTAATGAGACAATTGATGACATCGCCGATTTCGAGCTGTGTCGTTTGCATATGGCTCATACCAAGATTATGCGGTGCACTTGCTGGAATCCACATTGGACTGACTGATTTACATGGAGTGATTTACATGTAAATTATGGTCACAACGAAGACGACCTGAAGAACTTTTGACATTGCTATCGTTTCTACCTAACCCCCTATAAGATAGTTGAATTTTATTTCAATAAATATACGTATCGATAAACACCTAACTGATCTAAATCATCCGTGACCTCGAAATATATCCACCGGACTCCATCTTGTATCTAGTGTTACCTGGGGGGGGGGGGTGACCCCGTTGTACAATGACCGTAACCACTCGTCCACGGGGTCACCATGGTACAATGAACTTAACCACTCGTCGACGGTGACTCCGTGGTACAATGATCGTAACCACCCGTCCACGGTAACCCCGTGGTACAATGACCGTAACCACTCGTCCACGGTAACCCCGTGGTACAATGACCGTAACCACTCGTCCACGGTAACCCCGTGGTACCATGACCGTAACCACTCGTCCACGGTAACCCCGTGGTACAATGACCGTAACCACTCGTCCACGGTAACCCCGTGGTACCATGACCGTAACCACTCGTCCACGGTAACCCCGTGGTACAATGACCGTAACCACTCGTCCACGGTAACCCCGTGGTACAATGACCGTAACCACTCGTCCACGGTAACCCCGTGGTACAATGACCGTAACACCCGTCCACGGTGACTCCGTGGTACAATGACCGTAACCACCCGTCCACGGTGACTCCATGGTACAATGACCGTAACCACTCGTCCACGGTAACCCCGTGGTACCATGACCGTAACCACTCGTCCACGGTAACCCCGTGGTACAATGACCGTAACCACTCGTCCACGGTAACCCCGTGGTACAATGACCGTAACCACTCGTCCACGGTAACCCCGTGGTACAATGACCGTAACCACTCGTCCACGGTAACCCCGTGGTACAATGACCGTAACCACCCGTTCACGGTGACTCCGTGGTACAATGACCGTAACCACCCTTCCACGGTGACTCCGTGGTACAATGACCGTAACCACTCGTCCACGGTGACCAGGTGGTACAATGAACTTAACCACTCGTCCACGGTGACTCCGTGGTACAATGACCGTAACCACCCGTCCACGGTGACCAGGTGGTACAATGACCGTAACCACCCGTCCACGGTGACTCCGTGGTACAATGACCGTAACCAATCGTCCACGGTGACCAGGTGGTACAATGACCGTAACCACCCGTCCACGGTGACCAGGTGGTACAATGTAAATTTTAAATGTTAAGCGGAAACGTAGAGATTTACATGGAACAACACACACGTTCCTTTAATTCAGCCGCGTATTGTACTTGGTAGCAGTCTGAAGTGCTGACCCGGATGTACAGTCCCAGACGGAACTATTATTAGTTGCTATTCCAGGAATTTGCTCTACATGCATATATATAGTGAGACGCGAGACGAAAACATAATGTTTATCACGGCTGAAATAGAAGCATGTATTCTATGCTTCTAGTGGTTGCGAGTATTATATACGCAGTTAATTGGTATGTGTTTTACTTTACTCTAATATAATATAAGCTCACTATAATGGCGTACTTGTAAGAACTGTATCGTATGTTTTATTATCTTGTCTTTATGCCGTATTTTATGTTTATAATATGTCGTATTTTATGTCTATAATATGTCGTATTTTATATCTATAATATGTCGTATTTATGTTTATAATATGTCGTATTTTATATCTATAATATGTCGTAGTTTATGTCTATAATATGTCGTAGTTTATGTCTATAATATGTCGTAGTTTATGTATATAATATGTAGTATTTTATGTCGTATTTTATATCTATAATATGTCGTATTTTATGTCTAAAATATTTCGTGTTTATGTCCATAATATATCATATTTTATGTCTATAATATGTAGTATTTTATGTCTATAATATGTCGTATTTTATGTCTATACTATGTCTTATTTTGCAATGCTGTACTTCTTGGAATTTAAATGGAAATTAATTTATTCGGAAAAGTGTGTATAATGATAGGCGGATCATAGAAATACATTATATAATAAAATAATTCCATAGTTTACGGGTTCACCCAAAGTACCTAAGCCACACGGCTTTGCTATTGCATGAATAGTGCATGGATACAAAGCAATACGAATGTCGATTGAAGTGGAAGTTGTAGCTCATTCGCTTCAGGTGCGAAATGCCCGAAGTTTGCGCCCTACTGGAGCCGTTACGATTGTGCCCTTAGGCTAGGCAAATTCCACATGTCTCTTCTCTCTCCCTCGTGACGATGGATTCCATCAGGAATGAGGTATAGATAGTGATTCATATAAGTTGTAAGAACTTTATTCGCAATCGAGCTAAAATAAATTTGTATAAAGTAAAAAACAAGTATAGCACATTTTGATACATGAATCTTAGTCATATTTTATTAAAATACAAGTATAATGGATATTTTATGAAAGTTTGTGTCTATAATTATCAGCTGTTAGATTAGCACAGTGGTTAGCGCGTTCGCAACCCGGGTTCGATCCTCGAACCGGAAAGGTGGGTTATCTCCGGGTATTCCGGTTTCCCCCCACACGAATGACCACATTTACGCTTTCATCGCGCCAATGAGAGTGATTTTTTTTATCAGCGTTTTATCATGGGTATTGCCGTGTGAGGGGGAGGGGGGTCGATCGCTTCTACCTAATAGCTTATGTTTTATTTGATATGATAAGAGGTTATTGTTACAATATTATGGCTGTTTGATTGCGGGGCTCATTTTATAAAGTAAACAGTACTAGATAGTTTACCTTTTATTCTGTATTTATAAGACTGTAATTTTTATTTATGCACTGGGATTACCTTGCCGAACGAAGTTTGACCATTTCAAATGGTGTCTATCTATTTTACCCGAGTTTATCCGGGTTTAATGCAATTGATACAACAGATTTTTAAATGATTCGAATTTTTGCAGCGTTTTTTTTTATATTTCATATTCGAGATAAAGTATGTACACATAATTATTATAAAATTAACTATATTATTATTTTCGTATCCTAAACAAATGTCTCTAAAGCTTAGTTGAAGGAAATATTAGAATCTAATACCAATGGTCCCTAGATCAGTTCAAGTGTTAGTCCATATATCTTGTACGACCGGGCATTCCCAAAACAGATGTTCTGTGCTTTCTATGCACATATTACACGTTAATTAACGTCGCTACCGGTTGCCCATTTGAGCGAAGGGCAGATTACCCAACAACACCTTTCCTGGGCAGGCTCCAGTTGTTAACCAGTACTTGGTGCACCAACCTCCGTAAGAAACTGCCAACACGGTCTGACCGGGGCTCGAAATCGTGACCATCAGTGATGATAGGTTACAGTGGTACCTTGGACCACGGATAATATTGTTTCATCTAGTGATCCCCGACATGTGTATATCCACGAGCTGCGTACTAATACAAATATTAATTAACACACATAACCTATGTATTCATTTATATTACAGTCAGTATTACTTCGTAACGGCGCCGGCTCAGCTACGATTTGACCATGAAGAAACGTTTACGATTAGTGTGTTTGGTCTACATAATGCCAATGTTAAGGTAGGCTACGTATTTACTATGGGTTAACTATTTGCAACTGAGTAAAATAAAGGCAATACATAGATCAAACAATTATAGCAGATTCATTAAATGTGGGTTTCTTAATTGTAGCTGAAATCTCTTGATGAAAATTTGTCATGGAATGGTACATGTATTAGAATTGTAGAATTGTATGTCGTAACGAAATCGCATGACATATTTCACTGTTACTTTTATTACAACGAGTTAATATATAAATGCATATATAGCGTTACTGGCGGTGTGCGTTTACTGCAGAAAACCCCATTTCACTTGAATAGTTTCGTTCCCGTTGGAACTCGTCAGAAGGCAAAGCGATCCCAGATTGAGCTTATGCATCCTCGTCGTCGGCGAACCATGTGGACGAGCGTACTGAAACGTTTAGTTAATTAAATTTTGTGTCGCAGGCTATGTATCGTCAACATCCCTGATATCGACAGGCGCCTGTTTTCCTGTTTTCGGCCTTTGTTTATTCACGTGATTTTTGTTTACATCCGCAATGCGAATGAAGTCATTGCTCTCAAAACAGATGCGTTGGTACTTAAGGTGTTCATATAGTACTCACCAAAGAGCAAACTGCGCAAAGCAGATACATATTCACATTTTATTTGAAAGTATGCAAATGTTGATGTTTTCAGCCTAAAAATCCCTTAAACAGAAGTAAATATATGGAGAATATTAGGTTACTGTCTAATAAATTAAAATTTATAAGACAGTAACCTAATATTCTATTTATCCTACATTCTGAGTGTGCACCCGACACAAAAACAAACAAACTAGCCATGACAGCTTACAAACTCGCTACGCACTTGGTAATATGTTGTGCATTGATATTTCTATTTATGATAAATGATAAATGACATTTCTCTGACAACAGTAGTTTCCAGAGGGGTCTCATCGAGTGCTGTTAATTCATCCCAAACAACCTGAACGTTTGCCTGTACACGACTTTCTTCTTGGGACATTTTCCAAACTCAGTAATGTGACGACAGACGCTTTGCTTATTTACAAACCGTAATCTGGGTCATAAAAGTAGTCCGTCACGAAAGCTTTATTAGGCACTGACTAATAAAGCAAAATTTATTAGGCAGGCCGTTTTTGTATGTTATTTCGCATGAAGGTAGGATAAAAAGAAATATATGTTTGCGACAATGTCATAATAAGCATTTTACATGTAAATTCAAATATAGTGTTCCTCTTACAGCTTTTTAACATTTTTTCTTCAAAAATACTATTGTCTCCAATATATTTACTATTTATACTAATTCAGTTTCATCCAATTTTTTCAAATCCAACCTGGCGTCTCTATTCACCAATTGCATACCAGGCTGCCAGTAAAATCGGCAACAAGACAGTATGGTGAGTAGGGTTTCTTCCCGGGAAATCCCAATTTATTTTTCTCATTTCCCGGGATAAAAGTTATCGGGATCCCGGGAAATGATAGTTTTAGGAAATTGAATCTGAAAGTAGGCTTAATACCAAGAATCAGTGTTAATTCTTGGAATTAAAACTGAAAGTACAATTATAACCAAGAATCAGTGCTAATTCTTGGAAATTGAAGCTGAATGTACAACAGTTACCAGGACATTTCTCACTTTTCCTGGAATTTGTTAGTTTATACAAATTTATTTTAGCTCGATTGCGAAACAAGTTATTTCAACTTATATAAATCACTCTCGAGACCTCATTCCTGATGGAATCCATCGCCACGAGGGAGAGAGAAGAGGCAACGTGGAATTTAAATGCCTTGCCTAAGGGCACAATCGTAACGGCTCCAGTGGGGCTCGAACTCCGGACCTTTCGCACCTGAAGCGAACGCGCATCCACTGCGCTATCACGACTTCCACGGAATTTGTTGAACCTGCAGATCCAGATTAACCATTCATTGGCATTCAAGTGGGTGGACTTGCTGTTTCATGTCACACATTAGTACTTTAGTAGTGTTTAATAATGTCTCGTTCGACTGCATGGAATCATTTCGAAAGGAAATCTGTTGACTTGGCTGAGTGCAGTTTATATAAGAATGTGATAAAAACTAAAGGTGGATCGACAAGCGGACTGATAAGACACTTGAGGGAGAAGCATGGCATCACAGCTGTTTCATCCAGCCAGTCTACGTCTACTGGTGCAACTGCAAGTACCAGTGCCTGTGCATCGTCAAGCAAAAAGCCTGTATGCCATTCTGCTTCTAGTGCGCCATTGGGGTTGTCCGATCCAAAGCAGAGAACTCTGAACTTTGTTGTTAAGAGCAAAAACTCACTAGAAGAAACTGTCGCCCGATTGGCAGCACAAGATGGGTTCTCCATCAATGGGATCACTAACAGTGTCTTCATTCGACGTGCATTGGCAAAAGAAGGTCATACATTGCCAATAAATAACACAATCGTGATGAGTTTGGTGAAGACATTCTACGATGAAACCTGTGAACTGATTCGATGTGAATTGAAAAGAAGAATTGAAAAGGGTCAGAGATTCAGCTTGTCTACAGACGAGTGGACCAGTGTTGCCAACAGGCGTTATTTTAATGTGAATATTCATGACACAGACGAATTTGTATGCAACCTGTGGTTGGTCAGAATTGTGGGGTCCTTCACTTCAGAGAGGACATTAGAGTGTGTTAAGGAACATGTGGCAGAATTCGGGATCGATCTCGAGAAGCACTGTGTGGCTGCTACGGCAGATGGGGCTTCAGTTATGGTGAAATTTGGACGACTCTCCCATATGGAATACCAAGGATGTTGGGCCCATGCACTTCATCTCGCTGTCTGCGATTTTCTCTATTCAGGAAAGTCAACCACACAAACCAGTGGCACTGACACTAGTTCTGATTCTGAAACAGATGACGATGTTGCAGATGTTGAATTCATTAAAGACATCGAAGCAGATGAAGCTGTCAGCGGCGGAGATATAAACTTCTGTACGACAATGGAAACAACATTGGAATGTGATATATGTTCGGCAATCAAGCACGTTCGTGAAGATGTTAAGCGCTTCAGACGAAGCCCGAAAGATAATGAAGTTCTTCAAAAACATGTGAAGTCTGAGATTGGGAAAGAGCTGAAGCTCATCCTTGACGTCAAAATGGATCGATGGAACACTTTATGTGCCATGTTGGAGAGATACTGTAAAATTAGGCCATGTTTGGAAAAAACATTCATAGACCTAAAAGGGAACTCAAAGGTTACTGAAAATGAACTCATGTGCATCAAACAACTCACATCAGCACTAGAGCCTGTCAAACTGGCAAGTGATGCACTATGCAGAAATGAAGCTTCATTGTTGTCTGCCGATGCTGTTATTACATTTCTCCTACAAACTTTGGAGCAGAGACAGAGTAGCCAAAACAACCCATTGTGTAAGACAATGAGAGATTCAATACTCGAACGAATCTCGACACGGCGAAATAAAACTACCATGGACCTTATTCAATATTTACATTCCAAGACAGTAAACCGAATGTTTTTGGGAACAGTTCCAAATCCGTCATTCAGAAATATGCAATGGGTATTTACACTCGGCTATATGGTCAGTCTGAGGCTGAGTCTGCTGACCCGATTGGACAGGAGAGCACACCTGTAGATGATGCCATCATTGTCGAACCTAGCAACCGAACCTCTGTACTGTCTGCTGACAAAGAAAAAGAACGAGTCAAACGACCCTGGCTGAACAATTCCAGCTTGCGATCGACTGTGCAGTTAAAGATGATAGTGATACTATGGACATAAAGGATCTGAAGACAATGACGAATGATTTCAAATTATACGTAGCTCAAAAAAAGAGAACCCCCAATCTCGAACAACTTTACCGGGCACTTATGACAATTAAGCCATCATCCGTTGAGAGTGAAAGAGCATTCTCTGCTGCCGGTAATTTTGCAACACGTATTAGGTCCGGCTCGGAGACAAATCATTGTGTTCTAGTTTTCCTGAAAAACTATTTCAACAACCACGGCACTGTTGGTGTTGAACCACACCACTCAGTTTGACTCAAATGAGTAGATTCACTAGATTGTCAATCTCAAAGTGTAAGGACAGTTAGGACACTCCTACAGTTGCATTTATGTTGTTGAGAAGAGTTCAAAGACTGGACTCAGTGTTAAAGTTTGACATTGATGATCACCCAATGTTTTTTTTTCATT
Organism: Archivesica marissinica; assembly: GCA_014843695.1. NCBI lineage: Eukaryota > Metazoa > Mollusca > Bivalvia > Venerida > Vesicomyidae > Archivesica > Archivesica marissinica. The sequence continues at coordinate 61,058,789 of CM026399.1, forward strand.
TCATGACAGTGAGAATTAGTATCAATGCGTTCAAAATGTCGAGTTATCAACTTATTACATATTCTTTTATTCTCTGTTCGGCAGCTCGGCTGCCATTTTTGGTCTGAGTTTGGGAGGTCCATAATGTCTTTTCATCACTAAGTTTGATGAATCGATGATGAATTGAATTCAAGATCACGAAAGAGAAGTTGAAAATTATTTGTCGAATCTTGGTTTGGGCATCCTTTTGGGTGAGAATACGGGAGTTCCAAACAAAACAAGACTAAACTTAAAGAACTTACCAGAAAATGAGACTGCCAAATTCCTGTCAATCAACCATAAAACCTTAAGTTTAGTCTTGTTTTGTTTGGAACTCCCGAATTCTCACCCAAAATGATGCCCAAACCAAGATTCGACAAATATTTTTCAAGATCTAACAATTGTCCCAATTTCCCGGGAATTTCCCGGTTTCCCGGGATCTAACTGAAAAATTTCTCAATTACCCGGGATACGGTTGTCCGGGATATAGACACACCCTAATGGTGAGCCACTCTCCACATTAAGTGGCATAATCATAATTTGTTGGGTGTTAAATCCCTCCGTTTCGAGTAACAATTATTACTATGCTCAATGTTAATTAGCTTTTTGGAACTTAACTATAATCGACATTTCTGTTGCATGAATGTTCAAGGTCCGAAAATAGGTACTTTTGTCGCCGCCACAGACAATTACCGAACAGCCTTAGACGGCCGATTCCCGGTACTCCAATGGTATACCCTTTAGCGGCAAACAATAAAATCGAATAAATATGGGAGAAGTATGGGATAGATTTACGGGTAAACACTAAGTTAGGTTGCATTTACCGGTATTATATACTCACACGAAAACGAAAGTGTGCACTTGGTTAGAGGGGGAATTATATACTGATATTCACACGTAAAACAATGTTCTGATAATTATCAAATTTCAATTAAAAGTAAAACATCGTGTAGCCAATACATTTTTGCACATTTTGATACCAAATTTGCCTATTTATTGATTCTATATATACCCCAATCATATGTGAGAATACATAGCTAAACATATAGAAATCATGCCAAAACCCTTTTATATCCAGGTTTGGCTCCAACATGGACAGAAGAAATTTTCTGAAAAAACAGTAGTTGTTGAAGATGAGGGTATGTCACTTGTGTATCACTTGATTAGAAAATATGTCTCAAATTGGATGCACTCTATTTTGCATGCAGCTACTACTTATATGAATAAACGTTACACATTAATTGTACTTTCTCCTTGGAATTAGTTCCAGGAGTGTTTATGTGTAGCACTGATGAATTCTACATTTACTAAGCCCCGATACGCTTCGCATGCACCACGCCCTGATACACTATACATGCACCACGCCCTGATACACTATACAGGCAACACTCCCTGGTATACTATACATGCACCACGCCCTGATACACTATACATGCACCACGCCCTGATACACTATACAGGCACCACGCCCTGATACACTATACAGGCACCACTCCCTGATACATTATACATGCACCACGCCCTGATACACTATACATGCACCACGCCCTGATACACAATACATGCACCACGCCCTGATACACTATACATGCACCACTCCCTGATACAGTATACATGCACCACGCCCTGATACACTATACATGCACCACACCCTGATACACTATACGGGCACCACGCCCTGATACACTATACATGCACCACGCCCTGATACACTATACATGCACCACGCCCTGATACACTATACATGCACCACGCCCTGATACACTATACAGGCACCACTCCCTGATACACTATACATGCACCACTCCCTGATACACTATACATGCACCACTCCCTGGTACACTATACATGCACCACACCCTGATACACTATACATGCACCACTCCCTGGTACACTATACAGGCACCACGCCTTGATACACTATACATGCACCACGCCCTGATACACTATACAGGCACCACTCCCTGGTATACTATACAGGCACCACTCGCTGATACACTATACATGCACCACTCCCTGGTACACTATACATGCACCACTTCCTGATACACTATACATGTACCACTCCCTGATACACTATACATGCACCACACCCTGATACACTATACATGCACCACGCCCTGATACACTATACATGTACAACTCCCTGATACACTATACATGCACCACGCCCTGATACACTATACATGTACCACTCCCTGATACACTATACATGCACCACGCCCTGATATACTATACATGCACCACTCCCTGATACACTATACATGCATCACTCCCTGGTACACTATACATGCACCACGCCCTGATACACTATACATGCACCACTCCCTGATACACTATACATGCACCACTCCCTGGTACACTATACATGCACCACGCCCTGGTACACTATACATGCACCACGTCCTTATACACTATACAGGCACCACTCCCTGATACACTATACATGCACCACGCCCTGATACACTATACATGCACCACGCCCTGATACACTATACAGGCACCACGCCCTGATACACTATACATGCACCACGCCCTGATACACTATACATGCACCACTCCCTGGTACACTATACATGCACCACGCCCTGATACACTATACAGGCACCACTCCCTGATACACTATACATGCACCACTCCCTGGTACACTATACATGCACCACACCCTGATACACTATACATGCACCACTCCCTGGTACACTATACAGGCACCACGCCTTGATACACTATACATGCACCACGCCCTGATACACTATACAGGCACCACTCCCTGGTATACTATACAGGCAACACTCGCTGATACACTATACATGCACCACTCCCTGGTACACTATACATGCATAACTTCCTGATACACTATACATGTACCACTCCCTGATACACTATACATGCACCACACCCTGATACACTATACATGCACCACGCCCTGATACACTATACATGTACCACTCCCTGATACACTATACATGCACCACGCCCTGATACACTATACATGCACCACTCCCTGATACACTATACATGCACCACGCCCTGATATACTATACATGCACCACTCCCTGATACACTATACATGCATCACTCCCTGGTACACTATACATGCACCACGCCCTGATACACTATACATGCACCACTCCCTGATACACTATACATGCACCACTCCCTGGTACACTATACATGCACCACGCCCTGGTACACTATACATGCACCACGCCCTTATACACTATACAGGCACCACTCCCTGATACACTATACATGCACAACTCCCTGATACACTATACATGCAACACTCCCTGATACACTATACATGCACCACGCCCTGATACACTATACATGCAACACGCCCTGATACACTATACAGGCACCACTCCCTGATACACTATACATGCAACACTCCCTGATACACTATACATGCACCACTCCCTGGTATACTATACATGTACCACTCCCTGATACACTATACAGGCACCACTCCCTGGTATACTATACATGTACCACTCCCTGATACATTATACAGGCACCACTCCCTGGTATACTATGCATGTACCACTCCCTGGTACACTATACATGCACCACGCCCTGATACACTATACATGCACCACGCCCTGATACAATATACAGGCACCACTCCCTGGTATACTATACATGTACCACGCCCTGATACACTATACATGTACCACTCCCTGATACACTATACATGCACCACTCCCTGGTACACTATACATGCACCACGCCCTGATACACTATACATGTTCCACTCCCTGATACACTCACTATACATGCACCACGCCCTGATACACTATACATGCACCACGCCCTGATACACTATACATGCACCACGCCCTGATACACTATACAGGCACCACGCCCTGATACACTATACATGCACCACGCCCTGATACACTATACATGCACCACGCCCTGATACACTATACATGCACCACTCCCTGATACACTATACAGGCACCACTCCCTGATACACTATACATGCACCACGCCCTGATACACTATACATGCAACACGCCCTGATACACTATACATGCACCACGCCCTGATACACTATACAGGCACCACTCCCTGATACACTATACATGCACCACTCCCTGATACACTATACATGCACCACTCCCTGGTACACTATACATGCACCACACCCTGATACACTATACATGCACCACTCCCTGGTACACTATACAGGCACCACGCCTTGATACACTATACATGCACCACGCCCTGATACACTATACAGGCACCACTCCCTGGTATACTATACAGGCACCACTCGCTGATACACTATACATGCACCACTCCCTGGTACACTATACATGCACCACTTCCTGATACACTATACATGTACCACTCCCTGATACACTATACATGTACCACACCCTGATACACTATACATGCACCACGCCCTGATACACTATACATGTACAACTCCCTGATACACTATACATGCACCACGCCCTGATACACTATACATGTACCACTCCCTGATACACTATACATGCACCACGCCCTGATATACTATACATGCACCACTCCCTGATACACTATACATGCATCACTCCCTGGTACACTATACATGCACCACGCCCTGATACACTATACATGCACCACTCCCTGATACACTATACATGCACCACTCCCTGGTACACTATACATGCACCACGCCCTGGTACACTATACATGCACCACGTCCTTATACACTATACAGGCACCACTCCCTGATACACTATACATGCACCACGCCCTGATACACTATACATGCACCACGCCCTGATACACTATACAGGCACCACGCCCTGATACACTATACATGCACCACGCCCTGATACACTATACATGCACCACTCCCTGGTACACTATACATGCACCACGCCCTGATACACTATACAGGCACCACTCCCTGATACACTATACATGCACCACTCCCTGGTACACTATACATGCACCACACCCTGATACACTATACATGCACCACTCCCTGGTACACTATACAGGCACCACGCCTTGATACACTATACATGCACCACGCCCTGATACACTATACAGGCACCACTCCCTGGTATACTATACAGGCAACACTCGCTGATACACTATACATGCACCACTCCCTGGTACACTATACATGCATAACTTCCTGATACACTATACATGTACCACTCCCTGATACACTATACATGCACCACACCCTGATACACTATACATGCACCACTCCCTGGTACACTATACATGCACCACTCCCTGATACACTATACATGCACCACTCCCTGATACACTATACATGCACCACTCCCTGATACACTATACATGCACCACTCCCTGATACACTATACATGCACCACTCCCTGATACACTATACATGCACCACTCCCTGGTACACTATACATGCACCACGCCCTGATACACTATACATGCACCACTCCCTGATACACTATACATGCACCACTCCCTGGTATACTATACATGCACCACTCCCTGGTACACTATACATGCACCACTCCCTGGTACACTATACATGCACCACTCCCTGATACACTATACATGCACCACTCCCTGGTATACTATACATGCACCACTCCCTGGTACACTATACATGCACCACTCCCTGGTACACTATACATGCACCACTCCCTGATACACTATACATGCACCACTCCCTGATACACTATACAGGCACCACTCCCTGATACACTATACATGTACCACTCCCTGATACACTATACATGCACCACTCCCTGATACACTATACATGCACCACGCTGATCACTATACATTTCCACTCCTGATACACTATACATGCACCACGTCCTGATACACTATACATGCACCACCCCTGATACACTATACATGCACCACGCCCTGATACACTATACTGGCATCGCTGATACACTATACATGCCCCTCCCTGATCACGATATCATGCACCACGCCCTGATACACTATACATGTACCACGCCCATACACTATACATGCACCACGCCCTGATACACTATACATGCACCACCCCTGATACACTATACATGCCCACTCCCTGATACACTATACATGCACCACGCCCTGATACACTATACATGCACCACTCCCTGATACACTATACATGCACCACTCCCTGGTACACTATACATGCACCACTCCCTGATACACAATGCATGCACCACTCCCTGATACACTATACATGCACCACTCCCTGATACACAATGCATGCACCACTCCCTGATACACTATACATGCACCACTCCCTGATACACTATACATGTACCACTCCCTGGTACACAATACACGCACCACTCCCTGGTACACTATGCATGCACCATTCCTGATACACTATACATGCACCACTCCCTGATACACTATACATGCACCACTCCCTGATACAA